>CM030361.1:156196061-156673371 GCA_017893485.1 Hemerocallis citrina
CGAAGAGATGAGACGAATCAATTGAGTATGCAAGTAAATCCACCAATCTAAACACAAACACAACGAGAATTTATCCTGATTAGCTTATGCTCAATCCAGGGGAAAATATAGGGAGATCTAATATTCAACTAGAAGAGATTATAAGGAGTTACTGATTCACTTAATACAAAGAATTAAACTCACCCACCAAGAACTATCTATCTCGAGCCTATCTTTGTAAAGGAGAAAAGAATCAATGAAGTACTCTCTCATATTGGAGCAGTTTACAATATATAAAGAAGAATAGAGAGAAACCTAGGTCTAATCTTGATTCTCATTCATCTAATATAACCTGGAAAAGAAGTAACTGAATAGGAGCCGTACGATCTAACTTGGAGTTGAAGATTGGGCTGAAATGACCTAACAAATCGAAGCCCAAAACGAACACAGCGCCGCAGTCAGTTGACCGTCCAACAAGACCGGTCGACCGTCCACCTCTCGACCAAACCCAGTGTAATTGTGGTCGGGTGTGCGGTCGAGGGTGCGGTGGATCGCAACTTGGGACAGTCGACCGCAACTATGCCTACACTATTGTTGTTCTCCAAACTTTATCAATGCTATCACATGATGTGATTATTTATCTCCAAACTTTAATGAACTCCACTTGCACAAAAAACTTAGAACAATAGCTTCTTCTTTTAGTTGAACTGATCTCTACCTAATCTCACCTGATCCAGTGTAGCCCCTCAAAGGCACACCTCCGTAGATGTACTCAAGAAGTTGCTAAACTCCACCCGAACTCCACCTACCCTTAGGCTTACTCCATCTCTTGACGATATTCGAACGTCGTGGTCTTGTCTCAATGATTCTAGTTGCAGCAAACTAGCTGAGCTTGCGAGAATAACGGGAAAAGAAGTAACAACCCCTGCGCGGGATTTTTGGATTCCCCAAAACTTGTAGAGATTGTGTTGGCTTGGCCCAAGCACTCTCATACCTCTAATCACTTCACAACGAACTTGAAAACCAGACAGAACTCCACCTCGAACTGTGTACCTACAACTGTAACACCCCGAATTCCAAAACAGACTGAATTCGAAGTTCCACAAGATCTTTACACTTCTCTTCGTATAATTTTACAAGGAAATAAAAAAAATTGTTACATTAGAGTTTACATTTACATTACATATTTACAGCGGAAGCAATTTACAACAATTTACATAAATTGAATGTACGACACTTGAATCATTCTTTACTGAGCATGCATTCTTTAGTCTTTTTAACCACTTTATCCTGCATAGAAACTGTGGGTGCATCAGTTACTTACAACCGACGAAATATTATGCACGACTATCCTCTCTATAGTATAACGATTCTCCAATACTTAAACAAACCACAAACTTAATCACACACAGAACTACTAGGAACTATCCTATTGATATCGTGTTGTGCAGTGCATTTAGTCCTTAATTGTAACGCCCCGATCTCCCCCGTCACTGGGAAACCGTGACACATGCCAAGATCTTTCCTTCAATTAGTCTCGAGACACAGAAAAACTGGAAATTTTAAAAACTTTTCTTCAACACAAAGTTACTATGCAGTAATTACAAATATAAGTTTGTAATACCGACTGTAGCGCCTGCCCTTTTTTCTTTTTGACTCCAAACTCAATTCTTCCAATTTCTATATCACTTTAAACATAAACTAAAATGGTTATGTTTCAAAGAAAAATTGGGCAGAGTCTCCTTTGTATTTTTTGCCCAAAACACAGAAAAGCTTACGGAATTTTGCTCTAAATTCCGTAGCTTACATCACAGGCAATAAAAATACGGGCTCCCCAGGCCAAAATGAGCATCATCACACAGGCAATATATATATATGCTCTGGGGGCCAAACTCATAACGGTTTAACAAATATCAATTAAAAAGCATAAATTTCTTTGAAAACGTAGTAAGTTTTTAGAAAATAACCTGTAAAAACCTACCACGACGCCCGGCACTCCACAACGAAATGGGTACGGGTCCAAACCATATCCTGCTGCCTCACACTATACTCTTCGTCATCATCCTCATACTTATACATCAAAAATACAATTTAAAGCATAAATCTTTACTATTTACAATTAAACATAACAACAAATTATAACTGGAGCTCCACTCCACGGAACCTGTACCTACACCTCACCTCTGCACTGCTGAGGACCTGTAACAGTAGGGACCTAGGGTAGTCCAGGGACTCCCTAACCCCCAAACACTAAGGGGTTAGCCATTTCTGGTGTGAGTATAATTTATTAAATAAGTAAATAAATTAAACTTACAAGTAAAAACATAACAAACTCACAATTTCCAAGATAAACAAATCTTACTTGACATCTGAATATGTAAACATCATAAATGGGATTTCACATCAAATACTCTCTGAGTCATCACCTGTATGTATATCTATACCCGCTCATAACCTACTTATATTTAGTAACCATTTGAATAACCACTCATAATACAATATTGATTTTGTTTCCTTATCTCATGTATCCCATCATAAACATATGCCTTCGTCCTCATACTACCACATTCATTCATGTCCAACCTCACATCTCATTTCACCTTACCATTTACTTGCATTTTATCACAATACACCCCATATCCCAACATAGTTCGGTAATAACACAATCACATCCCAAGCCCATAGCTTGGTTATTAATCTACTCCAACTATCACACTCGCAATTTATCTCGAATGGAAAGGACACGTGTACATATGATTTGTGCCTGTGTACCTTATGACTTAAACTCCAATGCAAAACTACCAATACAACGATGCTCTTATTCTAATGCAAGATTACTAATGCGATGATGCTCTTATTCTAATGCCAGATTACTAATGCGATGATGCTCTTATTCTAATGCCAGCAAGTCTCCGAAGCAACATGCAGCCCATAAATACATGCGCCCCATCTCAAGCCGTTTCTCCATATATAGGGATTTGAACCCGCGTTATGAATTTCTAATTGTACACAACCTGTTCCTGACAGATACTACATGACTGATGAGGTTGCAAATGTGGTCAAGTCCCACCAATGCAGTACGCTCATGGTGTCTATGTTTGCCACTACTACCCGGTACACCGGACCTCACTCAAAAACCAGACGAACACGGGGTCTCTCCGAGCGCAGTATAGCATACAAAGCCTATCCTGTGTCGCCCCTAACTCATAGACCGTGATCTATGGCCTGTTCGCTCTCTCCTGGACAAGGACCCGACGAAGTTCCGGGGTCCATCCCCCTAGCTCCGCCGCCTTATCATGGCACTTCAGGAATTAACAGTGTGCGATACGCATCCCATGCTCCCAACTCGTGAGAGGGCACCGTACGTATCCCTTTGACAGGAAGATACAACCCAATATCACCACCTAAGGCCTGCTTCGAGGGACAAGTTGGTCGTAAGGCGCTACCTACAACCAACTCCTCTCTTTTCGGCAAAGGGTCGAAGTAAAATGATCTTTATAAGTCACTACCTTAATGATGTTCCTAACCCTGAACAATCCTAGGAATGACAACATTACACAGCATGCTAGGTCTTAAATTAGACTTCGCAAGATAACTCTATTAGGCTGCTCAACCTAAACTCACCAGAATCCCTCAGGATCTGGTTCATGGCCTATCGATCCAAGACCCCGGCAATACGAACGTATTCGCATGCTACTATCCTGAACTTGGATTTCGTCACACTCCGGTCCGCAATCAACCAACGGTTAAGATCTGACGGCACCCGCGAAGTGACTCGTCCACAGTCCCTTAGGAGTAAGCTAAACACACGTCTTAATGGTCGATAGCCCTAGGGCAATGATATCACCCTAGATGAGCACAACAAACTGCGTATTAGCCAAGAAGCTACATACGAGTAACCAAAAACACATACGAGCTAAACAGCTACGTATGGGACCAACAGCTACATACGGGCCAGTCGAGTCGCGTATGAGACAACAACATGCATACGAGCCAAATAAGCTCCGTATGAGACCAACATTTACATACGGGCCAGTCGAGCCGCGTATGAGACAACAACACACATACGAGCCGAATAAGCTGCGTATGAGACCCACAGCTACATACGGGCCAGTCGAGCCACGTACGCGCAAAACCACATACAAACAATCATACAGGTAATCAAACCTAGAAACAACCAACTGTGCTTACTAGCAAACTTGATCTTCTATAATTAGAAGCAACAAAAGAATCTACTATAATCAACTTAGCATGGGTTTCTTCTAAAATCAACTCATCATGGCATACCTACTATAATCGACTCAAACATGAGTTTCTTTCTAAAATCGACCCAAACATGATATTCTACTACAACTTAACCATGGGTTTCCTTCTACAATAATTCAAGCATGGATTCTTACTATAGCACAAGTGTGGGTTCTTTCTCTCCAACAATCCAAATCCACAGGATGGGTTCTTTTTACTCACTACTACTAACAACTAAAATGGGTTCTTTTGAGACTCTTAGCTAAAACCATTACTATACTCACTTAAGCATGGTTTCTTTGAACCTTAGAACAACTACTCATCTTAGCATGGGTTCTTCTCTTAGAATCATTAACTACAACAAATCTTTAAGCATGGTAGTTCTATTTTTGACGTAGCACACCAACTCAAGCATGATATTCTACTATAACTCAAGCATGATCTTCTTCATGGTTCACGAGCATGAATGGGTTCCTTTTTGACATAGACAACAACTCATCTTTATGTTATTTTCTCAAGTCCTACCATTCATACTTTTTATAGGATCCCTTTATCCATAAATTTATAACAATACTTTAGTTTATTCGAACTTCTTCAAAACATCAAAATACGTATATAAACCATACACCCATATTTTGATATCATCATCTAAATATAACCCATCCATTATATAGGTTTTTATATACTCAAGAATAGTTAAATTCACCATATTTTTACAATCACGAAAATATGTAAAATAAATCGATACTTACTTAAATACACAAATATATAAGCAAACTAACTCACATATTTCTTAAATCACAATTTACATAGATAAATTAATACTCATTTATTTCTCAAAAGTACATAATAAATCAATACTCACATATTCTTTTAACCCACAAAATATATTAATATACTAACTCACATATATCTTTCAAACCACACAATTATATAATAAACCAACTCACTATATTTCTTAAAACCCAAAAATATACATATATAAATTAACTCACATATTTCTTTAAACCATAAAATACACGAATATATAAACAAACTAACTCACCATTATCTTTAAACCACGAAAATATATAAATAATATAACTCACCATTATCTTTAAACCACGAAACTTATAATAAACCAACTCACATATTTCTTAACCACAAAAATACGTAGATAAATTAACTCACATCTTTCTTAGCACACAAAAACACATAATAAGTCATACTCACATATTTTGCGAAGATCCAAGCGCCGTGCCATCTCGCGTCCAAGGTTGTGAATATATCCTATCACCAAATTTCAAGCAATTAAAACTCAAATACTTCAACTAATCACAAGAGTAAATAATCGCTATCCCAAATATCCCACAAGTGCTTACTGAACACTTGGGATATACACGCGTGATGCACGTGATGATCTAATACCAACGGTATTTTCATCCTCAATTAATTACTAAAATCGCTCCCAAATAATCTAATAGTCCAACTACAATTTCTATTTCTATACAAGAATTAATTCATATCCCTACAATTTTCTTTTACAAACTCAAATCCCTAATTTACTAACAACTCACAATTTCTCTAATAACCTACTAATTTCTCCCATCTACAATTTCCAACGTCTCAAAATCTCTCTACCACAACATTCTTACTTAATAAAAATTAACCCAACTAAATTCTATACAATAAAATAGTTAGGGTTATACCTTCGCGAAGTCCAATCGAAAATCCGACACCACTACGATGTCGAGAATCCCTCCATTAGTCTACTCCTAATTTTAATTCGGATTTGACGAAGAATAGAGGTGGAATTTGGGTGGGGAAGCATCGTCGACTGGGTTCTCGTTGGCATCGGGATGGAGAACAAGACGGGATAGAAAGAAGACGGAAGAATGGAGATGGTGGGGGGGGGGGGGTCTTTTGGCTGGGTCTGAACGGAGAAGAAGGAGAGGGAGAGGAGGTCGGGGTGGGTTCTTTTTGGGTTTGTTTTGATCGGGATGAAGAAGAAGAACGAAGGAGGAAGGTGGAGGGTCGGGGCTTCGTTCGATCGCCGGCGTGGACGAACGGGAGAAGGGAGGAGGGCTGGTCACGGGCTTCTTTGGGTTGGCGTCGAATCAAGAAGGGAGAAGAGGAAGAACGGAGAAGAAGAGGTCGGGGTTCTCTTCGTTCGGTTGGGGGCGAACGGAGAAGGAGGAGGACGGGGGAGGAGGCTGGGGGGCTTTGGGGTTCGTCTGGGGTTTCCATGGGTCGGTTTGGGAAGGGATCGAACGGAAGGAGAAGAAGAAGGGAAGAAGAAGGAGAAGAAGGAGAGAGAGAGAAGGGTTTTTTTGTAAAAGATGGAATAATTAATAATAGATGATAAATATCTAAGGGAATGTTTCATATAAGCCCTCTAACTTCAATACATTTCAAATAAAGCTCAACTCTCTATTCTAATAATTTCAAACAATACAAAATACATTAAAACTACTTTGTAGATAATCCGTATAAAATAATTTAATCTTGAAAATAATAATAATATAAAATAGACAATATATCTTATATATCTCAATTAAGATAATTTTTATCAGAAAATCCATGATCCGCGAAATTCTCAATCGCGCACACATTTCGATGCAAAATAGCCATATGCTATTTTCCGGGTCGTTACATTAATGCAGTTATGTATATTACATGACACTAATTCGCACTTGTTCAGATTCTATGCATCCCATACTACATAGGTCTGAGGGCAAACTCTTAACCGTTCTTCATCTTGTAGGGTTCAATCCCTCGTCATGACTTAAACTACTACTGTAACTACGATAAGTATCCTAGATGTTCTATGAATTACGAGCCCATGTCCAGATAGCCTGGAGGGGCATCCCACGTCATGTCACGACGCATCGTGAAGAACTATGGACAATTCAGCCTCCATCATGGGACATGACAACACCCGCAGTTACCAAACACCCCACGAGCGTCGCCTGCGGGACAGACTCCTGGAGACATATCCACGTCATGTCACGATGCATCGTGAAGACAGCCTGTGAATATTCTCACACCGTAGCTCTGAGGCCCTCATACTCATGTTTTTCTCTTATTTTCATCACATCTTCACTATGTATCTAGTCCTTAGTTATTTGAATTATGAATAAAATCAATTCTCTAGAGTTAGCCCTTCCACTATACCGATCTTAATCATTTATTCAACATGACCCAAATTTTGGTCGTTTCATTTTAAAATTTTATTTCAACATATTTCTTTTCAATGCCAGTATGAGGCTTAACTACACTCTAGTTCACAATTCAATTCATAATCACAAAATTGAGTTTTTCATACTCATAAAGTCTTGATCCAATTAACGATGATTCTCACTTCATGTTCATAGCATTCGTATATTCATATTTTTTCATAATTCATCAAGTCATTCCATTTCAATTTCATGTACAATATCACGCATAAACAAATATATTCAACTTGTCATATTCAATGGTTTATTCTTTCCATATAATTCTCTTAATCTCATTTTAATCAATACTAATTTCATTTGATTCACATACTAATGTTCATTTCATTTATTCAACTCAAAAGGCCATTAGTCGTATTTTCATACATAACCCAATTCATTTTGACAATAATAGTCCATAGAAAAGCACATTTAGATTTCCTTTTATTCAAAATTTCTTCTTTATCACTTAACATAATTTTCTCATAAAATAAATCACTTTTATAATTTTCCAAAGGTAGATTTCAATAGTTTTTCAACACAATTTCACTTCTAACTGACTTTTTTTTGACAAATAGTTCCCAAATATTTTTCATGAGTTCTACATGATTTTAGAATAATTAATATATTTTTTTCAAATTTTTGAAAGCCAGGAATCAATTTTAAAATCCCAAAAATCAAAAATTACATCATAGGCCGATACCAGGTTTTGAACGCGCGACCAGAGAGAAGCCAAACGCAACCGCAAGCAAACTGGGCTAGGGTGCAACCACAGTGAGTGTAGGGAAAATAGTGGGTAAGTATTTGGGTTTCGGGTTGCTGTTTATTCAAAAAAAAAATCAAACCAAAGGCTGAACCTAGGTTTCAAACCCAAGACCACATGGGTCACCCGCATGCTACAGTAGTGCCCAAGCCCTACCGAACCAACTGACCTAAGAGGTCAGATTGTTACAAAGTGGAAAAGAATTCCTTTGATCCAATTCTCTGTTCAATACCAGTCTTCAAAAATTTCCACAACGTTTTTAGTTCTTTTTCTTCTCTTTTTAAGTCAAAACTCTCTAGATTTTAATGTATGTAAAATTACAGTAAACCAGTATTTTTAAATTCATTATTTACTAATAATACATACATTTTCGATCTCATTTGGTGTTCAATGTCCATAATTTCGACATTTAGAACAATCCCATTTTCACAAAATTTACAATCTAAATTTCTACAAGATACTTTGTTTCTTCATTCTCTCATTATTTAACCATCTACATTAATTTAGGACACACAAGATTTTCCTCTTTCTACAATAGAGTTTACAAATAATTCCATATGAAGCATTCAATTCATCATTTGTCTCATAAGCATAAATTTCTTCACATAGCATACTTCTTAGACATATAGCATGGCAAACATGATAGTTTTCTAGCACTTTAGCTCACAAATAATCAACTAGCAACTATTTTAACAACATTTTCTAAATTACTATCTCATCCCTAATTAGGAAAACATGAGTCCAATTTCAACTAGTTGTTCTTTGGTAATTTCATCGAATTATTCCTAGCATGATATCTAGATTTAGAAGCATGAGAAACACCCACCTACTGGAGAAAAACAAAATGCAAGCTCCTAGAATGCAAGAAAGTGGCCTTCTCCTCCTAGATTGTGTTGCAAATTGTCTTCCCTTCCTTGAGCTTGATGGAAACCGAGCCTTCCGTGTGCTTGATGATGATGGCCGGCCTCCTCTTGAATGGAACACACACATACAAAGCACTCTCTAATATTTTGCTTACTAATACCTCTCAATCTTTTGCTCTCTTATCTTTTCTCTCTTAATGAATTGTTTAGTGTACTAATGAGAAGAAATATATGGGTATTTATACACTTTTAGGATGAGATTAGATGGCTAGGATTCAATCAAGGAGTTAGAGATCAAGGATCAAGATGAATTGGGAAGTTGTAGTAACTTCCATGAACTCATAACTACCCCTCAACTACACATCCACTCTCCCTCTCTCTTTCTCCATAATCCGGCCACACTAAGGGTGTGCAATGCACACTCTAGTGTGCGCATGTGCCCTTTCTAGTATCCACCATTATTAAGTTGTACAAAAATTAACTAATTAATTGTCTACTGATTGTGTCTACATGACAAGTTATGACAATTAAAAGAGTAATTAATTTGTGGGCTTCAAAAATAGTGGGCTTTAGGCTCATGGGCCAAAATAAAATATTTAATTTATTAGGATGGGCTTAAAAAATAGAAAAACAATCTTAGGCTTTTAAAATAGGTTTTTTTTTAGAAAACAAAGAGAAAGAAAGGAAATATTTGTTCATGTTATGAGAGACAATTTTATAAGAGAACATATATACAAAATTTGTACGTGCACAACACGTAAAATCAACAATTCTCATTTAATTATAAAAAAATTCAGGGTATTACAACACTCCCTCCTTAGAATAGTTCCGTCCCCGGAACTACACTTAAGGAGTGAGAAAAACAGGAATACAACAAAGAGGTAAGAAAAGAAAAGAAGATACAAATCACACAAAGAGCCTTGGATGATCTTTCATCATCATCTCCTCAGATTCCCAAGTAGCCTCTTCAATCAAATGGTTTCTCCAGACTACCTTGACCATCAGTAACGTCTTATTCCTCAGAACTTTCTTCCGACGATCAACAATCTCAACTAAAAGCTCAATGTAATTCAGATCCAATTGTAAACCTTCCGGCACTTCGGGCAAATGATGACTGGGATCTAGAATGCAGCCTCTCAGCATAGACACATGAAAGACGTTGTGCACCTTAGATAACTCTTCCGGTAACTCCAGCCGGTGCCCGGTAAGCAGTTCTCTCGATCCTTTTCAATATCTTATACGGACCTATGAACCTCGGGGCTAACTTTCCGCCTTTGCCAAATCGGATCACTTCTTTACTGGATGATACCTTCAGAAAGACAAAGTCACCTTCCTCAAACTCAAGGTCCCTTCTCCGGTTGTCTGCATAGCTCTTCTGCCTACTCTGAGCATCCACCAACCTCTTCAAGATCAGATCAATCTTTTTAGAGGTCTACTGCACAATCTCAGGCCCAAACATCTGTCGTTCCCCCACTTCAAACCAACAAACAGGAGTTCTGCATTTCCTGCCATACAGAGCTTCGTACGGTGCCATCCCAATACTAGTCTGAAAACCGTTGTTGTAGGCAAACTCCACCAAAGCTAGATGCCTTTCCCAACTGCCTGTAAAGTCTAACACACAACACCGAAGTAAATCCTCAAGAATACGGTTGACTCTCTCGATCTACCCATCGGTCTGAGGATGAAAAGCAGTGCTGAAATCCGTCTTGGTACCCAAAGCTGTCTGAAGACTCCTCCAAAAATGCAAAGTAAACTATCTCGATCAGACACAATAGTTAACGGAACACCATGAAGCCTGGCGATCTCACCAACATACAGCTCAGCTATTCTGTCCATCGACGAAGTGAGTTTCATCGCCAAGAAATGAGCGGACTTGGTTAGTCGATCGACTATGACCCAAATTGCATCATTGCCCTTTGAACTCTTGGGCAAACCCGTAATGAAATCTATATTGATGTTATCCCATTTCCATTCCGGAATAGGTAACGGTTGCAATAGACCTTCGGGTTTTTGATTCTCGGCTTTGACCTGCTGACAAATCTCACACCTTGACACAAACTCGGCCACATCCCGCTTCAAACCTAGCCACCAGAAATGTTGTTTAAAGTCCTTATACATCTTGGTACTCCCAGGATGTACAGACAAAAGAGTAGCATGTGCCTCCTGAAGAATGCTCTCTCGCAATTCTGCTTGATCTGGAACACAACCTCTCTCCAAACTACAACATTTCATCCCTGATCTGAAACTCGGGCAACCTGCCAACACCAACCTGCTCCTTCATCTTCTAAATCTCTATGTTTGCCTTCTGACTTGCAGTAATCATTTCATTCAGCGTAGGCTGAAGCCTCAACTGAGCTAAGGATGCTCCCAAACCTTGCAGAACAACTCCAATACCAGCCCGATCCAACTCCTCTGCAAGCTGCCTCTGAGTTGTAATCAAACTAGCCAGACTGCTCTTGTGGCTAAGTGCATCAGCAACAATATTAGCCTTCCCCGGGGTGGTACTTAATCTCAGGACGAATGTCCTCAAGTACTTCCAGCCACCTCCTTTGCCTCAGATTCAGATCATTCTGCTGATAGATGTACTTCAAGCTTTTGTAGTCCGTGTACATGTTCAATTTCTCACCATACACGTAATGTCTCCATTGCTTCAAGGAGAAGATAATCGCAACTAACTCCAGATCATGAGTTGGATAATTTTTCTCATGCGGTCGTAGTTGCCTAGATCCATAAGTGATCACTTTTCCTTCTTGCATTAAGACACAACCAAGCTCATGATGTGAAGCATCGCTTTAGACATCATACTCAACACCTTCCTTAGGCAAAGCCAAAATGGGTGCAGTAGTCAACGTCTCCTTCAACTCCTGAAAGCTTGTCTCACACTGCTTAGTCCACTTGAAGTTCACATTCTTCTTGGTCAGACCAGTGAGCGGCACGGCTATCTAAGCATAGCTCTGTATAAACCTTCTGTAGTATCCAGTTAGCCCAAGGAAACTCCTGATTTTCTTTACTGTAGTAGGCCTTGTCGAATCCTTCACCGCCTCTATCTTCTGCGAATCAGTTGCCACTCCCTCCTTAGAAAGGATGTGACCCAGGAATGCCACTTCAGATTTTCAAAAATCGCACTTGGACAACTTGGCATACAACTCATGCTCCTGAAGCTTCTTCAAAATTGCTGCCAGATGCTCTGTGTGCTCCTCCTCCGACATGGAGTACACAAGAATAACGTCGATATACACCATGACGAAAGAATCAATAAACGGCCTCGGAACTCTGTTAATCATATCCATGAAAATTGCAGGTGCATTCGTCACTTCAAATGGCATAACTAAGAATTTGTAATGCCCGTGTCGAGTACTAAATGCAATCTTATGCACATCTTCAATCTTCACTCGAACTTGATGATATCCTGATCGAAGGTCTATTTTGGAGAAAACAACTGCTCCTTATAGACAATCGAATAAGTCATCAATTCCGGGAATAGGATACTATTCTGAACAGTGATCTTATTCAGCTCCCGGTAATCGATGCACATCCTAATCGAACCATCCTTCTTCTTTACCAACAGCACCGGTGCTCCCCAGGGCAACGCACTCGGTTGAATAAAGCCTTTCTCCAACAGTTCCTCAATCGGCCGTTTGATCTCATCCTGCTCCACAGGCGCCATCCTATACAGTGCCTTGGAAATTGGTGCACTTCCTGGCTGAATAGTGATGCTGAACTCCACATCACGATGCGGGAGTAACCCAGGCAAATCTTCCAAGAACACAGTCGGGTAATCCCGAACCACAGAAATTTGCTGCACCTCTACAGGAACACCCCTCTTGCTGATAGCTGCAACCAAACCAGAACATCTCTTCTTCCCTTGGAAAGTGACTTTAGGACCACCTGGAGCCTTCACTGTTATTTTCTTGGTCTTGCTCTCAATGCTTGCACTGTACACCGACATCCAATCAATGCCAATGATAACATCGACTCCCAAGAAATTCAGCTCGATCAGATCAATCCCGAACATTCTGTCCCCAATCTTGATCTCGCAGTCCGCATAGTACCGATCAGTGGATAGAGTCTCCCCTGATGGAGTAGCTACTACCAAGACCTTGCCTGGAAAGACTTTCGGTTCGACTCCGAAAACTTTAGCAAACTTAGGTGATACGAAAGTGTGAGAGGACCTAGTATCGAACAAAATAACAGCTTTCTTTCTATTCAAATAAAGTTCTCCTGCTACATAACACACACTCGTTACATAACAGTTCACTATAAAAGCGGGAAAAGAGAAACAACAGAAAACACTCTAAACATCCTCCCTCGTACCAGTGATGACGTGATCCACCTCATCAGCGTCAGCTTCAGTCAAGGCAAATACTCGTCCCTGCTGGTATAGCTTCTTCCCAACTTGCTCCGTTGGTCCACTACGGGTGACATTCTGCGGCTTGGGGCATTGAGACTTGTAATGTCCCGTCTCACCACAGTTGAAATAAGTCACCACCAGAGGTCTCACCAAATTGTTTCTGGGTCTCCCAGCTACGTTGACAGCATTCGCTCCCATTGGTTTGATCCTCTGGGTCGGCGGCTGTCCCCTGAAGTTGACAGAAACTGCAGTCCTCTTCCCAACATTCCAGTCGGTCCTCCGATTCTGAACAGCATGGAACTGCTCCATGTCTGCCTCAGTGGCTGCAGCTCGTTTGACCAACTTGTCAAACCTCCTGATACCAAGGGGTATCATCCTGGATCTCAGATTGGGCCTCAAACCATGCTCGAACTTTCGAGCCTTCTTCGCCTCGTCCATCACCAGTTCAGGCACATACCAAGAGAGCTGGGTGAACCTTGTCTCATACTCCCTAACCGACATACCGCCCTGTTTCAATGCCAGGAACTCCATGGCTTTCTTCTCCTGGATGTTTAATGGAAAATAATGACTGCAGAATTTCTCCAAGAATTCCTCCCAGACAAGAACAATATCTCCCATCGTCCGCTTCAACGACTGCCACAACACAGCCGCATCTTTCTCGAACTGCAGCGCCGCCAACTTCACCTTGCTACCCTCCGGAGTCTCTAAGATTTCGAAGATAGTCTCTACATGTCGAATCCAGTTGTCAGCCGTGTCCTGGTCTAACTTCCCCTCAAATACGGGTGGTTTCATCCACTTGAATGATTCCACGAGTTTGATTGCTTCGGGTACTGGATTCGCAGGCACCCTTCCCTGATTCTGATTCGGGTACTGGACAGCCTGTGAATATTCTCACACCATAGCTCTGAGGCCCTCATACTCGTATTTTTCTCTTATTTTTATCACATCTTCACTATGTATCTAGTCCTTAGTTGTTTGAATCATGAATAAAATCAATTCTCTAGAGTTAGCCCTTCCACTATACCGTTCTTAATCATTTATTCAACATGACCCAAATCTTGGTCGTTTCATTTCAAAATTTCATTTCATCATATTTCTTTTCAATGCCGGTATGAGGCTTAACAACACTCTAGTTCTCAATTTCAATTCATAATCACAAAATAGAGTTTTTCATACTCATAAAGTCTTGATCCGATTAACGATGATTCTCACTTCATGTTCATAGCATTCGTATATTCATATTCTTTCATAATTCATCAAGTCATTCCATTTCAATTTCATGTACAATATCATGCATAAACAAATATATTCAACTTGTCATATTCAATGATTTATTCTTTCCATATAATTCTCTTAATCTCATTTTAATCAATACTAATTTCATTTGATTCTCATACTAATGTTCATTTCATTTATTCAACTCAAAAGGCCATAAGTCGTATTTTCATACATAACCCAATTCATTTTGAAAATAATAGTCCATAGAAAAGCACAATTAGGTTTCCTTTCATTCAAAAATTCTTCTTTATCACTTAAAATAATTTTCTCATAAAATAAATCACTTTTATAATTTTCCAAAAGTAGATTTCAATAGTTTTTCAACACAATTTCACTTCTAACTCACCTTTATTTTTGTCAAATAGTTCCCAAATATTTTCATGAGTTCTACATGATTTTACAATAATTAATATATTTATTTAAAATTTTTGAAAGCCAAGAATCAACTTTAAAATCCCAAAAATCAAAAATTACATCATATGCCGAGACCAGGTATTGAACCCGCGACCTGAGAGAAGCCAAACGCAACCGCAAGCCAACTGGGCTAGGGTGCAACCACGGTGAGTGTAGGGAAAATAGTGGGTAAGTATTTAGGTTTCGGGTTGGTGTTTATTCAAAAAAGAATCAAACCAAAGGCTGAACCTAAGTTTCGAACCAGAGACCACATGGGTCACCCGCACGATACAGTAGCACCCAAGCCCTACCGAACCAACTGACCTAAGAGGTCAGATTGTTACAAAGTGGAAAAGAATTTCTTTGATCCGATTCTCTGTTCAATACCAGTCTTCAAAAATTTCCACAACGTTTTTAGTTATTTTTCTTCTCTTTTTAAGTTAAAACTCTCTAGATTTTAATGTATGTAAAATTACAGTAAACCAGTATTTTTAAATTCATTATTTACTAATAATACATGCATTTTCGATCTCATTTGGTGTTCAATGTCCATAATTTCGACATTTAGAACAATCCCATTTTCACAAAATTTACAATCTATATTTCTACAAGATACTTTGTTTCTTCATTCTCTCATTATTTAACCATCTACATTAATTTAGGACACACAAGATTTTCCTCTTTCTATAATAGAGTTTACAAATAATTCCATATGAAGCATTCAATTCATCATTTGTCTCATAAGCATAAATTTCTTCACATAGCATACTTCTTAGACATTTAGCATGGCAAACATGATAGTTTTCTAGCACTTTAGTTCACAAATAATCAACTAGAAACCATTTTAACAACATTTTCTAAATTACTATCTCATCCCTAATTTGGAAAACATGAGTCCAATTTCAACTAGTTGTTCTTTAGTAATTTCATCGAATTATTCCTAGCCTGATATCTAGATTTAGAAGCATGAGAAACACCCACCTACTGGAGAAAAACGAAATGCAAGCTCCTAGAATGCAAGAAAGTGGCCTTCTCCTCCTAGATTGTGTTGCAAATTGTCTCCCCTTCCTTGAGCTGATGGAAACCGAGCCTTTCGTGTTCTTGATGATGATGGCCGGCCTCCTCTTGAATGGAACACACACATACAAAGTACTCTCTAATCTTTTGCTTACTAATACCTCTCAATCTTTTCCTCTCTTATCTTTTCTCTCTTAATCAATTGTTTAGTGTACTAATGAGAAGAAATATATGGGTATTTATACACTTTTAGGATGAGATTAGATGGCTAGGATTCAATCAAGAAGTTAGAGATCAAGGATCAAGATGAATTGGAAAGTTGTAGTAACTTCCATGAACTCATAACTACCCCTCAACTACACCTCCACTCTCCCTCTCTCTTTCTCCATAATCCGGCCACACTAAGGGTGTGCAATGCACACTCTAGTGTGCGCATGTGCCCTTTCTAGTACCCTCCATTATTAAGTTGTACAAAAATTAATTAATTAATTGCCTACTAATTGTGTCTACATGACAAGTTATTACAATTAAAAGAGTAATTAATTTGTGGGCTTCAAAAATAGTGGGCTTTAGGTTCATGGGCCAAAATAAAATATTTAATTTATTAGGATCGGCTTAAAAAATAGAAAAACAATCTTAGGCTTTTAAAATAGGCTTTTTTTTAGAAAACAAAGAGAAAGAAAGGAAATATTTGTTCATGTTATGAGAGACAATTTTATAAGAGAACATATATACAAAATTTGTACGTGCACAACACGTAAAATCAACAATTCTCATTTAATAATAAAAAAATCAGGGTATTACAACAACCCCGTGCATTCAGAGTTCCCAAAGAAATCAGATTCCGTTTCAGCAGAGGAACATGCAAAATATCCCTTAAAGTGAATGATATGGCTAAAAATGGTGTTAAATCGGAACCGTCCAGATTGGGCACGAATCTTGAAACTCAGGGGTAAAATGGTAATTTCACATACAAATGGGTCCGAAACGGGTACTGGATCTCCTTCCCACAGATCCAATAACCCACAAACGGATCCACTCCAACTGGGTACGGGTCCCGACCCAAGACAGACCCAGACCAGCAAGAGGAAATCAGGGTCACAGATTTGACCAAATCAATGGGCCTGATTTGCAGTTACCCTCTCACCGGGAATCAGGGGTCAGTTTCCTAAACAAACTGTGAGGATTTTACTCCTGACAGTTACACGGGAAATCAGGTCCCTAATGACTCCCATGGCGACTATAAATACCTCCCACCTACCACTGTGACCAGGTAATCATTCTTTTTCCAGCTTAAGCTCTTTCTTAATCATCACTGGTTACTGACAAGAGCGTCGTAGGGTGCGTCGCCGGAATCAACCCCGGTGTATCGCACTTCCTTGTAGGTTAGCGGCAGGAATCAACAGGAGTGGATCCGCTATTCAGGTTCTTCCACGAACTCACAAATCTCATCTGTTTACCCCCACACCAGAATCAGCGGTAACAGATTGGCGCCGTCTGTGGGAAACCACACGAATAGCAGCCTCTCCCCTTCCCGTCGACTAGCTCTTCTCCAACCATGCCTCCCAGAAAGGTCAGGTCAAGGGGGTTCAACCGTGGGCCCAACCCCGCCGATCAGCAAGAGGAAGCCCCCGTGCATCCTGCTCCGCAGCCCGAGCAACTTCCTCCCCCGATCCAAGACCCTCTTCTGAATCAACAACCCCCTAATGGTCCTGCTGGCCAGAACGGGCGGAGGCAGAAGCAACCTCTCCACCCAGACCATGTCTCGGTTCACAATGCCACCTCGGACTCAATGGCTTCCCATAACCCCCAGCCCTCCGACCTCCGCAACACCGTTCTGAATCGCCAAAAGGATGAGGACCTTCGCAACCGCCTAGATGAGAAGCGGGCCCGAGAAGGAGCCTCCCGCCAACATCAAGGTGAGCGATCTCCTCATCACCGAGATGGCAGGAGGTCTCCGGACCGAAGAGGACGGGGGGAATCTCCCGAGCGTCGAAGGAGGATGCCACATTCCCCTACTAATCGACATCATCCGAGGAGCGATGAGGCACCTATCACTCGTGCCGAGTTCCTATAATTCCAGGCAACTGTGTTGCAGGCCCTCAACCTTCACCCCAACAACAATAACGCCCAGAGGGTTCCAACACCCCACGGGTTCCAAGTCCTCGCCACCGATCCATAAGTCCTCCCCCGGCTCCTAGTCACCGGCAACACCATCATAGTCCTCGCCGATCCCAGGACTATCGACGTCGTAGCCCCCGCTCCCTTTCCTATGAAGACGAGTCCAGGGGCTCGATCGACTATCACCGGAGGGACGATAACCTCTACCGTCGTCTCCACGAGATGGAGAGACGCATCGGCCGTATGGACAAGGAGGAGGAGTCGAGAGGAACGACCGTCCGCCCCAGCAGACCGCCCTTCTCTCGGACTATCATGGAGGCTCCCATTCCAAGGGGTTTCAAGCCTCCGCAGTTTGAAACATACTCAGGGGAGTCGGACCCTGTTGATCATGTCAAAAGCTTCAAGACCTTAATGCTGATTCACCAAGCTTCCGACGCCATGCTTTGTAAGACCTTCCCTGCCACTTTTAAGGGTTCGGCACGGGAATGGTACTCCCAGCTCGCTCCCTCTTCCATCTTCTCATTCGAGCAGTTCGAAACGCTCTTCATAACTCACTTTGTGAGTAGCAGGCGAACAGAGAAGACTAGCCTCTCCCTACTCCACCTCCGACAGGAGAGGGGAGAAAAGCTGAGGGAGTATGTGAGGAGATTTAACGCGGAGGTCAGGTCCATCGCCTCCCTCGACCAGTCAGTGGCGACCGTCGCGTTCCAGTCGAACGTCCTCAACTCCAACCTCCGGTCGTCCCTCGCCAATAAGCCCCCGCACAACTTCGCCGATCTTCTCCTCAGATGCGAGAAATATATTCGGGTGGAGGAGGCCGAGTGCCTCCCGAGTTTCAGAGGATCCGCCTCCGGATTGAAGAGGAAGACGACAGAGAAGGAAGGGTCCAAGAAACTAGAGAAGGACAATAGCGGTCAGCGTCGTCCTCCCCCCAGGTTCGAAAAGTTCACTCCCCTCACCACCAATGTCTCCACCATCCTGATGGAAGTGGAAAAGGAAGGGGTTATACCTCCCGCTCCGAGGATGAACACCCCGGCCAAGAGGAGAAACAAGGAGAAATGTTGCCGTTACCACCGGGACCACGGCCACGACACCAACGACTGTCGGGCGTTGAAAAATGAGATAGAGGCCCTCATCCAGAGGGGGCAGTTGGCTAAATTTGTGAAGGCAAACGATCGGGGGAATCGCACCACTCCTCCGCCTCGGGAGGCTAACAAGCACTCCGAGCGACGCGATGAAACCCCCGAGTTCGAGGAAGAACAGGTTCTGCACCTTATCCACGGAGGCCCCATGGGGGGCTCTTCCAACTCCTCTCGGAAGGCCTTCGTCCGAGAGGTCAACTCAGTTCACAGCACCCCTCCCCCCAAAGGCCTCGGCGTCCCAGTGACCTTCTCTGATGAAGACCTCGAGGGGGTCCGAACTCCCCACTGCGACGCACTTGTTATCGACCTCCGAATGGCGAACTTCAAAGTGCAGAGGGTCCTAGTAGACAACGGGAGCTCTGTGAACATCCTCTTCCTCTCGGCCTTCCGAGGGCTGCAACTATCCCGGGATCGCCTCAAACCAGCCGGCTACACACTCCACGGGTTCACGGGGGTACCAGTAACGGTCGAAGGGGTTATCACCCTAGACGTAACTACTGGGAAGACCCCTACTACCCGGACAGAGCCAATGGACTTTATGGTCATCGATGTCCTGGCTGCATACAATGTCATCTTGGGCCGACCTGGCCTAGCTGCCCTGGAAGCCGTTCCTTCGGCGTACCACCTCAAGATGAAGTTCCCCACCCGGGCGGGAGTGGGAGAAGTCAGGGGCAGCCAAGAGACGACTCGGAAGTGCTATATGACTTCCACTGGGGGTCCAGTGCTCTCCTTCGAGACTCTAGAAATCCCCGAGCCAAATGTCCGACCCACGTCCGAGCCGGCGGACGAATTGGAAGAAGTACTCTTCTCGGACGAGGACCCGAGTCAAAAATTCCTCATCAGCAAGTCCTTTCCGACTGCCCTATGCGTCGACTTGGTGCAGTGCATCCGGGGGAACCGCAACCTATTTGTTTGGTCCGCCGCAGATATGCCCGGGATTTCTGAGGAGCTTCTAGTGCACCGCCTCAGCGGCGAACCGGGGTGCAGACCGGTTCAGCAGAAGAGGCGTAAATTCGCTCCCGAGCGACAACAGGACATCAAGGAGGAAGTGGACAAGCTCCTAAAAGCTCGGTTCATACAGGAGGTGAACTACCCCGAGTGGCTCTCCAATGTCGTCATGGTTAAGAAGTCCAATGGTTCCTGGAGGATATGCATCGACTTCACAGACTTGAATAAGGCGTGTCCGAAGGATCCGTTCCCTCTCCCGAATATCGACACCCTCATCGATGCCACCTCGGGCCATGAGCTCCTCAGCTTCATGGACACCTTCTCCGGCTATAACCAGATTTGAATGTTCCCCCTGGACATTCCGAAGACCTCCTTCATTACCGACCAGGGCCTCTACTGTTATAGAGTCAGGCCATTCGGATTGAAGAACGCTGGAGCCACCTACCAGCGCCTCGTCAACAAGGTCTTCCAAAGCCAGATAGGCCGCAACATGGAAGTATACGTCGACGACATGCTCGTAAAGAGCGTCCGAGGTACCGACCACGTGACTGACCTCCAGGAGGTGTTCGGTGTACTGAGAAGGCACAACATGAGGCTTAACCCGAACAAGTGTGCGTTCGGGGTCTCGTCAGGAAAGTTCCTCGGCTTTATGGTCAGCCAACGAGGGATCGAAGCAAATCCTGAAAAAATCAAGGCCATACTGGACATGGCCCCGCCACGGAACGTCAAAGAAGTGCAGAGACTTACGGGTCGCCTCGCCGCTATTGGGTGATTCCTTTCGAAGTCTGGGGAAAAGTGCCTCCCCTTCTTCAAGGCCCTCAGGGGAGCTAAGGGTTTCGAGTGGGGCGAACTGCAGCAGGAGTCGTTCAAACAGCTGAAAGCCTACTTGGTCAATCCCCCCTGCTCAGCAAGCCTGTTCCGGGGGAAACACTCTTCATCTACTTGGCAGCTTCTGAGCAGACTTTAAGTGCCATCTTGGTGAGGGAAGAGGACCGGGCTCAGAGGCCCATTTACTATGTGAGCAAGGTGCTCCGGGACGCCGAGCTCCGCTACCCGAAGGTAGAAAAGATGGCCTACGCCCTGGTTATGGCGGCAAGGAAGTTCTGCCCATACTTTCAGTCTCACTCGGTTGTGGTCCTCACCGACCAACCGCTGAAGCAGGTCCTCCACAAGCCGGAAACCTCAGGCCGACTTATGAAATGGTCCATCGAGCTGAGTCAACACGACATCTCCTACCAGCCTCGGACTGCGATCAAAGCTCAAGCCCTCGCGAACTTCATCGTCGAGACCACCATTCCCGAGGTCAGCCATGTCCCAAACGGACCCCCGATCTGGACCGTTTTTGTGGACGGTTCCTCTTGTAATGAGGGAAGCGGCGCCGGTATCATCCTGACAGGTCCAGATGACTTCGTCCTCTAGTATGCCCTCCGCATGAATTTCAAGGCCTCGAACAATGAAGCAGAGTATGAGGCACTAATCGCGGGCCTCGGACTTGCCCGAAGTGCTGGGGTGCAGCGTCTCTGAATCCATAGTGACTCCCAGCTGGTCGTGAACCAAGTTTTGGGCGATTACGAGGCACGGGACGAACAGATGGCGAAGTACCTCGCCAAGGTCCGAACCCTCATGGCCCGGTTCGAAGAGGCACTCATCCAACGAGTCCCTCGAGAAGAGAATTCACAGGCCGACACCCTCTCCAAGTTGGCCTCATCCTCCCTCCAAGGTCTCGAGCAGACCGTTTTGATCGAGGTCCTATTGAAGCCGAGCATAGAAGACGAAACCCTCGGCTCAGTGGAGTCATTACTGGTCCTACTGCAAGATAATTGGATGAAGCCGTTAGTGGAATTCTTAAGGGATGGACTCCTCCCCAAAGACCCCAAGGAAGCACGCCGAGTAAGAACCAGGGCCGAGCGGTACGTCCTAATCGAGGGGGTCTTATACAAGCGCTCCTTCTCGCAGATTGACGACCGACCGTACCTGAGGTGCCTTTCCCCTGAACAGGCCGACTACGCCTTACAGGAGCTCCACGAAGGCATCGGTGGGGCGCACTCAGGGTCTAGGTCTTTGGCTCGGAAAGCTCTGAATTACGGATACTTCTGGCCGACTCTCCTCCAAGACGCCGAGCGACACGTTCGGCAATGTGGCTCTTGTCAGAGACATTCCAACATTCGTCGCCTCCCCCAAGCCAACCTCGCCTCCCTATCAAGTCCTATCCCCTTCGCAATGTGGGGGATGGATTTACTAGGGCCTTTCCTTCCAGCTCTGGGCCAGTTCAAGTTCTTGGTTGTAGCCATCGACTACTTCTCGAAGTGGATTGAGGCCGAGCCCCTTGCCACTATCACCAAGAACAAGGTGCTTCAATTCTTCTGGAAGAGCGTCGTCTGCCGATTCGGCGTCCCCCGTGTCCTCGTCACAGACAATGGAACTCAGTTTACTGGGGCCGCGTTCCGAGCTCTGTGTGAAGACCTTGCCATCCAACAGCGCTTCTCCTCCGTCTCCTACCCACAGTCGAATGGCCAAGCGGAGAACGCTAACCGGCAGATCCTCTCTGGTATCAAGAAGAGGTTGGACAAATGTTCTAAAGGCTTGTGGGTCGACTAACTCCCCAATGTGCTGTGGAACTATCGCACCAACAAGCGGACACCCACAGGAGAGTCCCCGTTCAACCTCACCTATGGGTCCGAGGCAGTGATACCTCTCGAAGTCGGAATACCTTCTCCTTGCCTCGCAGCCTACAACGAGGAACAGAACGCCAGAGACCTCCGGGCGAACTTAGACCTGGTGGACGAGCTGAGGGAAAGAGCATCAATACGCCAGCAGAACTACCGGAGGAGGGTCGAACTGGCATACAACAAGAAAGTCCAACCCACCGATCTCAAGGAGGGGGACTTGGTCCTCAGAAAGCTAGCCATCTCCTTCCCCAATCAGAAGAACAAACTAGCTCCAAATTGGGAAGGACCCTACAAGATCATGAGGGTAGTTCGGCCCGGAGCTTATCGCCTGGAGGACCTAGAGTGCAGAGAGATTCCGAGGACCTGGAATGCCGACCACCTCTTAAAATACCAAGAAAGCGCCCCGGCGCCTCTCTGAGTATCACGAGGTGTCGAACCATTCCTCTCCTCTAACTTGTAATTTATTTCTTAAGCTGTCATATGTAAAAACGGCTCGCCGTCAATTATCAATAAAGAATGCTTTTTCGTATTTATAAAGTTGCTTGTGTCTCTCCGCCTTTATTCTTTATTCAATCAATGGTTCGGAGTCCAATACCCGGCTCGACTCTACTTCGCAAGCTTGCTCTTAAGCGAGCCAGATGTAGTTCACCGCTCGGAATTGCTCCCACAACCGTTGAACTCTAACGATGGTTCGGAGTCCAATACCCGGCTCAACTCTACTTCGCAAGCTTGCTCTTAAGCGAGCCAGATGTAGTTCGCCGCTCGGAATTGCTCCCACAACCGTTGAACTCTAACGATGGTTCCGGAGTCCAACACTTGGCTCGATTCTACTCCGCAAGCTCGCTCCTCAGCAGGCTAGGAGTGGGTTGCCATTCGGAATTGCTCCCACAACCGTTGAACTCTAACGATGGTTCCGGAGTCTAACACTTGGCTCGATTCTACTCCGCAAGCTCGCTCCTCAGCAGGCTAGGAGTGGGTCGCCATTCGGAATTGCTCCCACAATCGTTGAACTCTAACGATGGTTTCGGAGTCCAACACTTGGCTCGATTCTACTCCGCAAGCTCGCTTCTCAGCGGGCTAGAAGTGGGTCGCCATTCGGAATTGCTCCCACGACCGTCGAACTCTCACGAGGATCGGCGAGCCCACCATTGGGTAAGACTTGACTTGCCTCGCAACTTCGCGATAAGAGGAGACAGAAGCACCGCTCGGCACCTCCAGCCGAACGCTCTTGTCGCCGAACCGCGAACGAGCGAGAGGTATGCTCGGAGCGCACCACGTCGCTCGAACTCTTAGACCTTCGGTCGGCTGACCGAGCAAGTGCCCATCCGAGCGTCAAAACGGAGAAAACTCACTTTCTCCTCAACTTTCGTGTAAGATCTCGATCAGACGGTCCAGATCTTACCAGCGACGCTAAACGACAAGATAGCATTTTCTTGGGAACTGGGTCCATCTCGAGATTCGTGCCACCATCCAACGGTTCAGATCGCGCTACGGCGCCGAACCACGAACGAGAGAGGGGCTGGGTCGGAGACCTCGGCGCGACGAACACGGTCAGAATCGAAACAACTACGCAGAGCTACAAAGGACGTGCTTGTTCGTGAAAGAAATATTATTAATAATTGGGACACAGTTCAAAGCAACTTTTCCATACAACAAGGTCACAAAGCCTTAAAGAACAAAAGATACATTGCCGACCCGCTACACTTGGTTTTTAAATGAAAAATCATCACCGTCCCGTTCGGTCGTCAGTCTAGCTACCTCGGCCGCTAGTTACTCTTCATCCGTCCGAAGCTCCGCCTCTACAGTCTGCAAGTGACAGATCTCAGAGAGCAGATCGTCCCTTTCGGCTATTATCTTCGTCAGATTGTGCCGAACGCACTGGATCCGAAGGGCATTGCTAAAGGTGGTCGGCGAGTCTCTGTCCTCTTCTGTAGGGATCATCTCGGCGATCCTGCTCTCCATACGGCGGATCTCGGCATCTCGCTGACCTAGGATGAGCTGAAGGTGGCCCCGCTCGCTTTCGGCTCGGCACAGTCCCAGCTCGACTTCATAGAGCCGCTCTCGGCATTTGGCCGAGCGCATCCTCGTCTCCCCCGAGCCAGCCTCAGTTCGAGCGTGACCATCCGAGCGATGGGGGTCGGCATCTTGAGCTACCACCAAGAGCTGAAAAGAGGAAGAGACGAACAACAAAGTTTCAAACGTTGCCGAAGTCCAACACTTCAAGAATTTTCAAAACAAACTTTCAGACTTTTATTCAGATATAGTAACTCTACATACAACAAGACCGACCCTACAACAGAGTTTTACAATAGTTAGAAGGAACATAAGACAACTTTTTTAGTGCCTCTTCGGAAGGGGTATGCTTCGGTTCAAGGAAACGCGGGGGCGGCGACGCCTGGCCTCCGAGCTCGATTCCAAACCAGCGAAGCGAGATCCCCCATCGCCGCTAACTCCAACCGTGGCGCCGACCGAGGCACCGCTAGACGAGACAACTACACTACTCTGAGCATCAGCAGGACTCCGCCTAGCTGCGGGCAAACGAGTCGCAAGTTCGTAGAAGGTAATCCCCCTCTCGCTCTCTTCACGAGTACACAACGTACTACGAACGTTGGCCCGCTCCGGCAGAGGCTTGTGCGACATGACCTCTTCCTCCAACTCGATAATCCTATCCCTCAGAGCGTCATCCTTCGCCGACATCTTCAAACGAGGAGGTCTTGACGAGCCCAAGACATTGGCGCTATCGGTCGCGAGTCGTCGATAATGGGTGACCTCGATCCCCCTGTCTATCGTAATCCTCCTAAGCTTGTCGACCTCGGCCAACAACTTTTGGCGCTCGGATGACACCTTCTCCAACTCGGAAGTTAGCTTCTCTTCCTCCGCCGAACGTTCTTTCTCCGCTAACTTCAAGTGTCGGATCTCGGCCAAGAGCTCGTTATTCTTTTGCTCGATGAGGGAGAGCTCCCTACAAAGTCGCTCGGTCTCACCTTCGGGACAAGGAGCTTGGGGTTGCTTCCGCAGTTGCTTCAACTCGCGACAATACCCCCTCGCAGCCACCTTTATCTCCTCTAGCTTCAAGAACATATAGAACCACCTCTCTCGGCTCTGGAAAAGCTCTCGCTTCGTTTTGGTCAGCTCCTTACGAAGGTATGCAACCTCTGTGATCGGACCAAACTTCACCTGAAAAGCAGAGATAAATCCGAGGCCCAACACTTGGAGAATTTTACGCCTAATCAAACACAAAATCCGGAGACTAACACTTGGAGAATTTTTGGCCAAACAAAGAGTGTTTTCATTCAAAACTCAAAAAAGCGTTACAAGAGCGGTGGCCAGTCCGCAGTTAGGCTTACAAAAAAAAACAACGAAAGACTAAAAGACGCAACCAAGTCAGGGGTCGACCTTTTTGTCGTTCGGATCTGTCGACCCATCGGCCTTGTCCTCGCCCTCGACCTCGTCCTCGTCCTCGCTCTCGCTCTCCTCCTCAGAGTCATCCTCCTCCTCACCCTCGGCCTCAATCCACCCGGGCCTTCGACACCGTCGGTCTGTCCCTCGGGGCCGAGCATCGCCTGGGGAAGCTCCTCCTCCCCCTCCACGGGGTCGTAGAAGTGGTAGGAGGATGTGTCGAACCCCGAATTCCGAGCGGCGATATGAAGCAGGGCTCGGCCGTATGCGTCCTCCATGTTCATGAACATGTGCTGCTCAGCCTCGTCCTGGACAACCCTCTTCGCCTTCGCCACCTTAGACCGGTGCCTGGACATGATCTTCTCGGACTTCTTCCGAGCCCTCTCCGCCTTCGACCGAGCATTGGCCAACTCCTCCTTCAGCTCGGCATTCTCCTTCTCTGAGGCCTCGAGTTTGGCTGCCACATCCTTCGACCGCTGAACGGTGTCGGCCAGCTGCGCCTCCAATCCTGCCACTTCGGCTCCGCGTTTTGCCGAGAGGAGTAGCTTAGCATCGAGCAGCTTCACTACTTTTGCGCGCTCCGACCTCTCCCGGTCGTACTATGCCATCAGCTCTTGTTCTTTGCTCGCAAACTCTTCGAGCAAGAAGTTGAAGTGGCAGAGGGTCTGAAAAGAGAACAAACCGTTAGGATCCGAACCTAGAAACTTAGAAAATTTCAGAAAAAATGCTTCAATAAGAAAGTGTTCGACCCACTCACCGACATCGTGTTCCGAGCGATCTGCATCGTCGCGTCCCCAACTTGACCGGACTTAAGGGCCGCTCGGTCCTTTGGGGTCGGCAGGTGCTTCACCGCCTGCATACAAATATTGTCGTCGCCCAAAAAACCGTCGACTTTCATCACTTGCCAGTCGGGAACGAAGATCTGCTTGTGCCCCTCAGTCAGGATCTTCTCTGCATCGGCAGTGAGGGGCAGAACTTGGAGGGATAAAACCTTGCTCACGTCGAACGCGCCGCTCGACGAGCCGGGAGCATCTCCCTTAGCCGTTGGTGTCGGCGCATCCGAAACAGGAGGGTCGGAGGTCGTGACCTTCTCCTGCACGGGATCGGTCTCCGGAATGACGACCTTCTGCAGGTCAGCGGTCTTTGGGACCGAAGGTATCTTCGGCGCTCGGCCGCCCTGAGGCCCTGTCGAGGGTCTCTTCTTTCTCATCTCCTGCTCCTTCGCCTTGGCCTTCGCCATCAACGCCCTATAGTCCATCTTAGAAGACTCTGCACAGGCCGAATGAAAAAACTTAGATAAATTTTTCAAGAACTTCAAGCAAAAAGTAAAAATACCAGAAGCGTACTAGGGTCGATCGGACTGAGACCCCCCCGGAACAAAGCTTCCTCGGTAATGTCTTTCGAACTTAGCATCGGCAAGGCGAGGAGTTTCTTAAGGACTTCCGCCTCCTCGTCGCTCAGTACCGGCTCCTTCTTCGCTCGCTTGGGCAAGCCTTCCCTCGACCAAGCTATCGGAATTGCCCAGGGCGCGGGAGCTCAGACAATGAAATACTTCTCCTTCCAATGCTTGATCGAGTCCGGATTCTCAATCAACTTCACGCCCGTCCGCGGCGAAAGGTAGAACCTCTGCTCGTTCCTATTCGGCTGGCAAGGGCGGTAGAGGCTCCGAAGGAGAAACATGTTTGGCTCGGCGCCGATCTCTTGACATCGAAGAACAAACGCCAAGACGTGCCTCCAAGTGTTCGGCATCAGTTGGCCGGGGCACAGACCGTACCAATTAAGAACCTCGACGATGAATGGATGAAGCGAAAAATGGAGCCCGGCGGCCAAGGAGTCGAGAGGAAATACGCACGCGTCAGCCGAGGACGACGTGCAGGCTCCGAATCTCGGTCCGGGGAGAAGTAACCCGTACTCGGCAGGGATCTGGAATCCGGTCCGGATCCGATGCAGATCAGCCTCCGTGAGAGACGAAATGGTGTGGTCCACCTCGGACAACTCTCTCGGCTCGTTCTCCTCCACCGACTTGGCAGTGCCCTGGGTAACCTTCTCCAGCATCTCTTCGGAGTAGCTCCGGACACCCCCCACACTCGATAGAACGATAGGCTGCCGACCGAACTCCCCTGCCGTCTTCGGCTGCTCAATTATCGTGACCACTCCTTTGCCCTTCTGAGACTTCGCCACAACCTCCTGGAGTGGCTCGGCGACTTTGCCACTCTTACTCGGCCGAACAACGGTCTGCTCGGGCGACTCTGTCACCTCCTTTCCTTTACCCGCTCGGCCGACGACTTGGTCCGAGGCGGGGGTCTCATCCGAAGAAGTAATCTTAACCATTTTTCTAAAAAGAAAGGAGAGAAACTGAGCTTGAAGTGACTGTTACGGTCGGAAAAGTTCGCCGGAGCAAAGGAACACCTTGCCGTGACAGCTAGCAGCATCACCCAGGAGCTAAAAACTTCGATGGTGAAAAGTAAAAACTTGAGAGAGAAAGTGAAAGTGAATAATGAGATCTGGGGTGGGGGAGTGAAGATTTATAGTAAAAAGAAAAGTCTCTTGGGCTTCCTAACGTAAGGGCGCGACTTTTGGGCCGCTCTTGAAACGTCACGAAAGCCCAAAACGACTTTGTCTTTTCACCAAGTCAAGTGGCTCGGCACAACAGGATCTAAATCCGAACAACGTGCGATCCGAACCCAACAGCAAAGGGACCGGTCGACTAACCGAGCAAATGCCCATCCGAGCGTCAAAACGGAGAAAATTCACTTTCTCCTCAACTTTCGTGTAAGATCTCGATCAGACGGCCCAGATCTTGCCAACGACGCTAAACTACAAGATAGCATTTTCTTAGGAACTGGGTCTGTCTCGAGATTCGCGCGACCATCCAACGGTTCAGGTCGCGCCACATCGCCCGGACGAAGCACTTCGGACTCAGATGCTCCACCTCTGTCTGAAGAAGCCAGAGAAAATTTGGATTAAAAGTTTTAAGGCACCGCCCTCGGCGAGCCCCCCGGGCCCTAGGTCTCGGTCGGTACCCCTCTCACCCGTGAGCAACTCGAAGCCTACGGCCTCGGAGTCGAAACCACGAATCGTTCAAGGGTTGGAGAGAAACCACCGTCTCGCGGGGCCCGGTTAAAAAGCAGATCGGCACACCTCCCATCTCTAACTCCTTCGGGCTGACAACCATCAGAAGCCGTCAGCCCAGAAGGAAGACAGAGATCGGAAGAGACCAATCCTTCCGAAGCAACTTGTCCCTCGGCTCTGAACTTCGGTCATCACCTCTTCTGCCCTGATCTCCTCCGACCCTGATATCCGCATCGGGACCGTTAGAATCGGGAGAAGATCATAGCGAAAGGATGACCACCCATCCTTCCGAAGCACCTTGTCCCCCGGGTCTGGACTTCGGTCGTCAACTCTTATGCCATTATCTCCCCCGACCCTGACACCTACGTCGGGGCCGTCAGAATCAGGAGAAGATAACGGCAGAAGGATGACCACCCATCCTTCCGAAGCACCTTGTACCCCGGGTCCGGACTCCGATCATCACCCCTTCTGCCCTGATCTCCTCCGACCCTGACATCCGCATCGGGACCGTCAGAATCGGGAGAAGATCACGACGGAAGAGTGACCACCCGTCCGACGACCTCAGGGTTAGGATTTTTCAAAAGAAGACATGCATCCGCCTTGACTCCGATCGTCACCTCTTCTGCTCTGATCTCCCCTGACCCTGACATCCGCATCGGGGCCGTCAGAATCAGGAGGAGACCATGGCCGAAGAGCAACCACCCAAGGCAGACACCTCCGATGGCAAAAACTCAACAATGTTGTGACTGAAACTACAAGGGGAGTGGGGTATTTATAACCTCCCCTCCAAGAACCAGCCATTAGGACCCTTGGGAGCTGAAACGCCACGCATTAATTGGAGGGCGCCATTCTTAATGACCCCGGAAAGTTGGAATGCCGCACAAATCCTGGGGTGCCATTAATGCTCTTGGGAATCGAACCGTCTCGAGATTCGTTCCGCCATTCAACGGCCCGGATCGCGCTACTACGCTCGGATTGCCGAACCCATAGACATCCGGTCGGCTAACCGAGCAAGTGTCCATCCGAGCGTCAAAACGGAGAAAACTCACTTTCTCCTCAATATTCGTGCAAGATCTCGATCAGACGGCCCAGATCTTGCCAGCGACGCTAAACGACAAGATAGCATTTTCTTAGGAACAGAGCTCGTCTCGAGATTCGCGCCACCATCCGACAGCTCGGATCGCGCTACTACGCTTGGATTGCCGAACCCATAGACATCCGGTCGGCTAACCGAGAAAGTGCCCATCCGTGCGTCAAAATGGAGAAAACTCACTTTCTCCTCAACATTCGTGTAAGATCTCGATCAGACGGCCCAGATCTTGCCAGCGACGCTAAACGACAAGATAGCGTTTTCTTAGGAACGGAGCCCGTCTCGAGATTCGCGCCACCATCCGACGGCTCAGATTGCGCCACGTCGCTCGGACAACCGAGCCCTCAGACATCCGGTCGGCTAACCGAGCAAGTGCCCATCCGAGCGTCAAAACGGAGAAAACTCACTTTCTCCTCAACTTTCGTGTAAGATCTCGATCAGACGGCCCAGATCTTGCCAACAACGCTAAACGACAAGATAGCGTTTTCTTGGGAACTGAGCCCGTCTCGAGATTCGAGCCCCGATCCGATGGCTCAGATTGCGCCACGTCGCTCGGACAACCGAGCCTCAGACCTCCGGTCGGCCAACCGAGTAAGTGCCCATCCGGCGGCCCAGAACGTCGCTCGACCAACCGAACCCTCAGATCCCCGGTCGGCCAACCGAGCAAGTGCCCATCCGAGCGTCAAAACGGAGAAAAAAGCAGTCGAACGATCACGACCGTTGGATCTTCCAGAAATTCGTGCGTCGGATGATGAACGGTCCAGATCTTGCCACGTGCGCTAAACGACAAGATAGCGTTCTCTTGGGAAACGCGCTCGTCTCAAGATTCGCGCCACCATCCGACGGCTCAGATTGCGCCACATCGCTCGGACGGCCGAACCCTTACACCTCCGGTTGGCCAACCGAGCAAGTGCCCATCCGAGCGTCAAAAGCGAGAAAATGAATGCCGAGCGACTACAACCGTCAGATCTCTCAGAAATTCGCGCTCGCCCAAGATCAACGGTCCAGATCAGGCCACGCCATAAATCAGTATTTAAAAATTAATTTTTATTTATTTAAATTGTTTTATTTATTTAAAAATTGCAAAAAATTGCTAAAAATTCGGGAAAATTAACTAAAAATTCTAGAAAATAATTAAAAAATCGGGGGGATATTTTTGAGCCCCTGAACGAACAATTATTGCCTAGAATGCACTGTTAAGGCCTCCGAACGATTAGTTAACACATCACAAAATTAAATAAATAGTCCGAAAAAATAGATAAAAACCGTCAAATACTCAACAAGGCTTCAGAACAGCTCACGGCTTCAGAAATCACCTCACTACCCCCTTCGAGATTCAAAACCCTCCATTCGGACTCCGATACAACTCCACTAGCCACTAAAACAGTTAAACTACTCCTCAAAGGCTGATCACACTCAGTCTTTAGGAGTGGGGGGCTCGTGATATGGCTAAAAATGGGGTTAAATCGGAACCGTCCAGATTGGGCACGAATCTTGAAACTCAGGGGTAAAACGGTAATTTCACATACAAATGGGTCCGAAACGGGTACTGGATCTCCTTCTCACAGATCCAATAATCCACGAACAGATCCACTCCAACTGGGTACGGGACTCGACCCGAGACAGACCCAGACCAGCAAGAGGAAATCAGGGTCACTGATTTGACCAAATCAACGTGCCTGATTTGCAGTTACCCTTTCACCGGGAATCAGGGGTCAGTTTCCTAAACAAACTGTGAGGATTTTACTCCTGACAGTTACACGAGAAATCAGGTCCCTAATGACTCTCATGGCGACTATAAATACCTCCCACCTACCACTGTGACCAGGTAATCACTCTTTTTCCAGCTTAAGCTCTTTCTTAATCATCACTGGTTACTGACAAGAGCGTCGGAGGTTGCGTCACCGGAATCAACCCCAGGTGTATCGCACTTCCTTGCAGGTTAGCGGCAGGAATCAACAGGAGTGGATCCGCTATTCAGGTTCTTCCACGAACTCACAAATCTCATCTGTTTACCCCCACACCAGAATCAGCAGGTAACAGTGAATAAATTTAGACCTGACATCTTCAACTCAACTATCCCCTCACCTGCTACTTTACAAATCTTCCCAGTTTTTGTTATCACACAACGCCCGGTAGTAAACTTATAAGTAGAAAACAACTCCCTCTTGGAGAAAATATGAGAAAAACTCTATGAGTCAAGAAGCCAACTAGAATCCACTTCTAAAGAATTTGAAACAAGAAGATATGAATCACCTGAATCAAAGGCATTAACCACATTAACGGCTGAATTTTCATTCTTTGCGCTCTCCTGATTCTGCAATTTTCAACAGTCTTTCTTGATATGCCCTGTCCTCTTGCAATTTCGACAACGGATCGAATCCTTTTGCAAAGCACTTTTTCTTCTCCCCGAAGGACCTTCCACTGCTAGAAAACTTGTAGGAATAGACGATGATGATTTATGAGTCTCCTTCCTAAGTTGATCTTCCTTCAATGCTTTGATTACACCAACTACCGAAATACTCTCCTTAGCAGATCTACCGTGTAGCATGGTAGTTATCAAAAGCTCGTACGAATCCAGCAGTGGATATATCAGGTTGAAAGCTTTATCTTCCTTACACACAACCGCGTTAATCGCCTTAAGTTCATATAATGTCTTAATGAACTCTGTAATGTGGTCTTAGAGATAGGTACCTTCCTTCATAAATAAACGGAACAACTTTCTCTTCCAATGCATTCGATCTAATAACGACGAACCAGAGTAGTCAGCTATGTGTCTTTCCCACAAACTCGCCGCATCATTTTCTTCAAGAAATCTTCGCTTGACCTCGTCTACCAAGGATGGTCGGATCAGACTTATGGCTCTTTCACGAATATTTTCCCAAACATCATCCTTCACGTTGGATGGCATTTCTTTCTTCTTAACGGCTAACTGTAAACGTTCTTGAACAAGGACATCATACATGTCAACCTTCCAAAGATTGAAATTGATCTTTCCATCGAACTGCTTGATCTTCAAAAGACTGTGACCTGTCATCTTAACCAAGGGATTCGGCAACCTGAAGCTCTGATACCAGTTGTTGGGATTGGGGCGTCAACGAACGCCTCTGGTCGCAGCGGAACTAATTAGAGCAATGAGGAAGTCGAAGAGATGGGACAAATTAATTGAGCAAGCAAGTAGATCCACCAATCCAAACACAAACTGTAACACCTGTTTTCCATTTTATGTATTTCTGAATTTTTTTTTCTTTTTGTGTATTTATTCATACTGTATCTCCTTTTGACCGTGTATTGGATCTTCATTTTTTTTTCAATATTCATATATTTGATTTGTCGTCTTTTATTTAATCTTCTTGATTCAATTGTCTCCTATTATTTCATCTCTGTTTGATCAAACTTGTATTTTTTATCCCCATTATTCAAATTGTTCGTGCCTTATTTTATTTATTCATTTTTGTGCCCATCTTATTATTGGATCACCCTATAATTCCTTGTGGATCTTCTAAATTAATTCTATTCAAAACCCTATTTAAAAATTTATTTGGATCCTTGCTAACACCCCTATAACCCAAACCCGGTTGCAACCCTCACCCGTTACCGCCCTGTAAACCATCAGCTCCTATACCCTACCCGTTTATACCCAAAACCAAATATAAAACCCAATAACCGTTACCCTATTCTTTAACCCTAATACCCTATATATATCCCTACCCCTGTTAACCCTAACTCCACCAAACCCCTACCCCCATGTGTCCCCTGCTCCGCCCTATAGCGCCGCCTTGCCTCCTCCTGCAGTGCCGCCCTGCCTCCTCCTGCAGCACCGCCCAGCCCCGCAGCGACCCCCCAACGCTTCCCTCTTCCCGTCGCACCATCCGACAGCAGCAAATAACAGCCACAGTGCCGCCCTCCTTCAGTCGCAGTGCCACAATAACCCATCCGCCGTTCCTTATGCCGCGCCTCCTCCCGAGCACCGCATGCCAGCCAGTCGACAGTGCTTCCCCTCCGGTGTTGTCCTCCTGCTCCCGCGCCGCCTGCCTCGCCATCACTGCCCATGTAGTTGCCGTCCGCAATCAAGCCAGAGCCGCACCTTCATGTTACTGTTGGTTTGATCATGGCTTTGGATTTGAGCCATCTACTCTCTTCTTGATCGTCACGATCATAATGATCATCAAGTTTCCTTTCATCACAACCGTTTGATCGATCGATCTTGATCATCATCATCATCTTCATCATCAGGGAGATCTGGACCGTCTGATCTGATCGTGATCATCATCTCCATCATCTGATCTGGACCGTCTGATCGTATTGATCTTGATCTTGATCTTTGATCTCAGCCGTCCGATTGTGTTCGTGATCTCGATCGTCTTCATCTTGTTCGTGATAAGTTGTTCATCTTGTTCGTGATCATCTCGTTCGTAAGTCGTTCGTTGAGTTTGTGCCCGGGAATCCATTTCCATTATTCTTGCTCTTTGCATCGTTCCGTCGACTATAAGGCAAGTAACTTGTATTCTTTTTGTTGTGTAATACAAGTACTAAATACTGCCTGTAGTGTAGGTTTGTTCTAGAGATAATTCGTATGAAAAACCCTTGTTATATCTTGTCTCTATGTGTTGATACGTTCGTAGTTATCTCATTATACACACGATATGAATTTAGACTTAGAGATAATCAATTCTAGTATACATACATGTGTTCGTGATTATGAGGTGTTGTATGAACTTGTTTGCAAAATGTGTTCGATGTAGTATAACACGTAGTAGATTTGTAAAATACCCTATACCATGTTGCTTGGACATCTAGTATACCCTATGTCATGTTTGGTTATGATTTGGATGTGTTTCATATGATCTAGTTGATTTTGTGCGTGAAGGATAATTCTGTCCTTGTTGTTACCCCATTTTTGTTCAGCATTTTAGACCCTATTAAGGTCAGTATATGAAAATTATTTGTGAATATGAATTAGAGAATTTTGTCTACTTTTCAAAATTTCTGACAGATCTCAGTTTCGATTTATGAGTTGTAAGTTATGATTATTTTACTACAGATGTGTAGCAAATTCCAGATTCTGTTTTATATGAGTTCTTTATGGTAATTTGTTTTTATACTGATGCTAAAGACAAGATTTTGATCCAAAATTTTGCTGAGTACAACTAGAACTGATTAAGATTAACCCCTAATTTTTTTGAATTTAATTAATGACTTTTATAAACTATTCTATGCTTGCAAACAACTACTATACTTGCAGAATTTTTATATTGTTCAGTAAAGAAACATAATTCAACCTGATTCTACTTGCTGTTTATAAAACCTTTGTGAACATGAATTGTAGCCTATCATGTCTATTTTATCACCCTTTTCACGGATCTGGATTTCGATTTATATTTTGCAATCTACTGCTGTTTTGGTACTGCTGTGCTTATGATTTCATATTTACAAAACTACTGTATCTTGCTGCTTTCTGATTTTACTTGACCATTCTATCTATATTGGAAAATTATGAAAATTTATTTTCTGTTATTAAACATACTTAATCAATAAGTTTTTATGTCGTTTTCCTATTCAAGAAAACAAGATTCTGATTTCTAGCTGAACCTGTTTTCTGGATAAAATTCTGTTTTGAGTCATATTTTTGTGAAGTACCATATGACTTATATATATTTGCTGGATCTGGCCGGGAGTCTATTTTCTAGATTTTTTGATGGATCCATATTTACATGTCCGTGGTAACGGGAATCCCAGATTTGGTGCAGTACTGTCGTTCTGTCATGAACTAGAATTTTCGTTGTCTTAGTCTATTTTGAGTCTTTCTTCACCCATTCGTGTCTTTCGTTCAACTTGTACTTGTCCCTTATTGTCTCTCCATGTTTCATGACTTGTTTGTGCACGTCCATGCCTGCTTGAATGATAATAATAAGAAACTAAGCCGGAGTTTAAAGGGAAAGATCTAATAGTGGAAGATACAGAAACGTGTACTCAGAAGGAGATCTATAGATCCTACGTGATTACTTGACACTTGCACACTTAGACACATAATACTGGTTACTTGGAGCTTGATATTTGCTATTTGGATCTTGATATTTGGTATTTGGAGCTTGATATTTAGTATTTGGAGCTTGATACTTGGAGCTTGTCCCTGAGTACACTGCCCTATATGATCCACTATGAAATCTAAAACACAACTGTTTGAATGTAGCAACCATGTGGTAAAAATCTGGGATGCATGAAGTGCTACCTAGATAGGACTAGATACAAGGCTTGAACATGATCACTTGACACTTGCTACTTGCTACTTGTACTTGATTCTTGACACTTGTTACTCGTTACTCGTTTACATGATACTTGTTTACTTGACATTTGTTTCATACCACTTTCACTTGTTCATCTTGCCATGCTAGTTGTTCCTGTCCTTGACTAGAGTTAGTTCTCTATTTTGTTGTTACATCTTCCGTGCTATACTTGCTTCCGCTGTTACTCTATTCTTGTTTATCTTTCCTGTACTTGTTGTATGCACTACAGGCGGCCCGTAACTTGCATTGTCTGGCGTTTTGTTTCATTTTCTTTTTCCTGCAATTTATTAAATTACAGATTATGGTGATCAGCTGCCCGATGGACTAGGTGATCTGAGATTCTAGTTGATGGAGTTCTCACTATAATTTATTTTCCTGCTATTCTTGAATAAGTGTATTTGCTACTTGAATTTTGTATAGGGCAATGTGACCCAGAATTATTAAGTTATTTAAATCTGGTTTATTTGAGATTATTAAGCTTTGTTTCAAGTAAATTCTATTGGTATATTGATTCATATATGCATGCGTGGTTGACTTCTCCTGCTTCCTACTCTGATTATTCTTGTGCTTGTTGTAAAGATCTTGACATCTTATGGATGATGAAAATCATTCGCCGGACTTAGTCACGTATCCATATTCTGTATTTTCTTTTTGGAAAGCGGGGCGTGACACAAACACAACGATGATTTATCCCGGTTAGCTTTTGCTTAATCCAGGGGAAAATATAGGGAGATCTGATATCCAACTAGAAGAGATTACAAGGAGTTACTGATTCACTTAATACAAGAAATTAAACTCATCCACCAACAATTATCTCTCTTGAGCCTCTCTTTGCAATGGAGAAAAGAATCTATGGAGTACAATATATATAGAAGAATAGAGAGAAACCTAGGTCTAATCTTGATTCTCAGTCGTCAGATATAACTTGGAAAAGAAGTAACTGAATAGGAGTCGTACGATCTAACTTGGAGTTGAAGATTGAGCTGAAATAACCTAACAAATCGATACCCAAAACAAACACAGCGCCGCGGTCGGTCGACCGTCCACCTCTAGGCAAAACCCAGTGCCATTGCGGTCGGGTGTGCGGTCGACCGAAACTTGGGACAGTCAACCGCAACTATGCCTGCACTATTGCTGCTCTGTTTTCTTCTACTCTCTTCGACGCTTCGACCTCCGTGCTTCATCTTACCTTCTTCTAATCTTAACCATGATTATTCAAGACACATTCCTAACAAATCTATCACCTCTCCAAACTTTTGTAGCAGCATCAAGAGAGAATTAACGAGCCAGAACTGATGTGAAGAAATGTGTCTTAAGTTCGTGTAGCTTTGATTCGAAAAATATTATCTTTGTATGAATTCCTGACATAAAAGGAATTAAATTTTTATAAAAAAAGAAAAAATAAGAGAGAATCTTAAAAAGGTGATGATGTTGAAATTAATTTAAAATTGTGATAGTACTAGGTTTTAGCAGTTGACACGTGCCTACGGCACGTCTTCGAAGAACAGTGCACCTGGTTTGATTATATAAAATAGTTTTGGAGGTCCAGCAAATTAATTGAATTAGCAAACATATTATATGAGGAAGTAGTATATCTACCTTTAAGCTCAACCATCGCCTTCTTGATCATTAGCTTGAACTTACCTGGAATGCTTACAGTTTATTAGAAACACTGCATAAAGTTTTTTTTAACTTCAGCATCACTTTTATATGCTTATAATAGTTATGCAAGGACATTATCATATAAGTTTTATAGAGATTACTCTAATCCCATAACCACTATGAGCATGTCTAAATACAATGGTAACGCAAGTGCAGGTGTGAAGGTATCCTACAATACCAATAATCTAAACATTTGTTTGTCTGAGACTCAGTTTGCAAATGAAATATTTCTTATTATTATTTCAACCAAAATGAAATACATGAAGTTCTCAAAACTCTAAACCAAGCTAATCATTTCTTTTATCTCCACTTTGTCTTCCCATTGCACCTTTATAATAAAAAAAATCAAAATGGATAAATAACAAATTTCTTTTAGCCGTCTTTCTTGAGTGGAGAGTTTGCACCCTTCACTGGTAAACTCCAGTCATCCAAATCCTATATATCCAAACATGTACGAAAAGTTCTTATATGTTATCCATGGTTTCTAATAACCAGTGAAAGGAACATTTCACGATAGTATTTTCTCTTATAATAAAGAAATTAATGTTGCATATTTGCCAAGTTATTTTAGGTTGCTAGTCAACTTACCTGTCCTGCTATGGTTTGGAAGCGCAAATTGAGGCCACCAAATAATCCATCTATCAGTTGCATACACCTTAAATCAAAACCAATAAAAAACTCAACAAATAAATCACCAAATTAAAACTTTTTAAACCCAAAAATAAAACAATCATACCTCTCTGAACTTAGATCCCATGCACACACAAAATTCGAGTCAACAAAAAACTGAGTAATACCCTGCACACACAAAATTAAAAATTAGAATGAGAATTCGGTTAATGAGATGAAATTAGAGTCGTCGCATCGCATATAGAGGCTCTCAATTCGGTGAAGGGAAGTCGCAGATACATAGTCGCTTGATATTTGCGCTCGATTTGGTGGAGGGGAGTCACTGATAAGAAATCAGCAGTGAATCAAATAATTGCGACGACCTCTTAATTGAGGTTCGACATTGGATTTGAATTTGGATTTGTTTCGAGTTTTTCAAATTTTCAAATTTTCAAATTTTTAAATTTTTGAAATTTTAAATTTTTAAAATTTTAAATTTTTGAAATTTTAAATTTTTAAAATTTTAAATTTTTTTAAATTGTTAATTTTTTTGAAAATTTTCAAAATTTTCAAAATTTTTTATTTTGTAATTTTTAATTTTTTTTTCAATTTTTAAATTTTTCTTAAATTTAAAATTTAAAATTTTAACATTTTAAAATTTTTAAAATTTTTAATAACTTTTTATAATTTTTATTTTTTGAATTATTTTGAAAGTTTTTAAAGTTTAAACTTTTCAATTTTAGAAATGTTAGAAATTTTTAATTTTTTAATTTTTTTTTAATTTTTTAAAATTTAAAAATTTTATAAATTTTACAATTTTAAATTAATTTTTTGTAAAATTTTCTTTAAAATTTAATAATTTTTTTATAAGTTTTTGATTTTTTAAAATTATTTTTAAAGTTCTTAAATTTTTAATTTTTTTAAGTTTTAAATTTTTTTAAAGTTTTTTATTTTTTTTATTTTTTTTATTTTTTAAAATTTTTATTTTCTTATTTTTTTTGAATGGGGGGGGGGGGGGGGGGGGGGGGGGGGGAGAAAGATAATTAAATAAAAAAGGAGTTGTTTTGGGTGAGGGGGATTTGAATTTGAGTTTTGGGAGGAGAAATGTGTTTTGTGAGGTTAGATCTGGGCTTTTGATTTTTGGGGTATTGAATGAGAGCCACTTGATAGCTTTCTTTGTGTTTTATTTTATAGATACCGCTCTTAGATCAGGAGAATTTCCTCCATATTTTTCTTTCTTGTCAATCTTTCTCTGTTTAATTTACTCATCCCTCAAAAAGCAAAGACAATAGAATATTTTCGTCAAGGAGAAAAACGAAAGTTTTAATTTTTTTGCATACAAGAGAGGGAGGAAGAGCATATATATAATTGTTCGAAGGCAGTAGCATCTCTAATCTCTAATATAATAATGAAAAAGTTAGGGTTGTCATTCGTAAACCATCTATAATATTATAATGAGAGAGTTGGGATTGTCATTTGTAGACATTCAACCATCTAATCTCAACCATTCATTTTTAAGTGGGTTATATTAATCATTCATTTACTTAACTATTGTTAGTTACCTTAATACCCTCAAAGTTCAAATTTATTTACAACATAATTATTTACAAAAGTGTCACTCATATAAAATAAAAGTTTGTGCCACTATGGGTAATTTCTAAAGAATATGTGATGAATAAAGGAATGTCTCAGGTTCACGGCCAGATTACGTCTTATTATTTACTATATAAAAAAAAAATTAGAACATGCATCGCACATGCAGATTACTAGTTTATTTTAAAGTGAGAGTTATATTAACCATTCATTTACTCCACTGTTATTAGTTACCATAGTACTCCAAAGTTTAAATTTATTTCCGACATAATTATCTACAAAAGTGTCACTCATATAAAATAAAAGTTAATGTCATTTTGGGTAATTTGTAAAGAGTATGTGATGAGTAAAGAGAGTCTAGGCCAGATTATGTCTTAGTATTTACTTTATAAAAAAATTATTAGGACATGCAGCGCACGTGTAGATTACTAGTTATGTATAATTAGAGAATTGCGCAACGGTTTTGAAATTCTTAGATCAAAATTTTAAATTGGAAAAATCTTTACTATTTTGGAAAAAATATAATTTTTTTTCCAAAATAGTAATCTTTTAACTATTTTGTGGGCACCTATACAATTGGCATTATTCAAGGAAGATTTAGAGTAATGGACTCACTACAAACGAACACCTATTCCCCGGCGTTTATTTTGTCTTTTCCCAGCGTTTAAAAACGCCGGGGATGTATCCCACGACATTACCAAAATTGCCGCCGCAAACGTCGTCCATTCTCCCGTCGGGATTGAATTATGGAAACCCCGGTGTTGTAAAACGTCGGGCAATGTTTAAGAAACCCCGGCGTTGTTTAGTATTTAACCCGGCGCTTTTAACGCCGGGGATATTTATTTCAAAATATATTTTTTTTGGGCATTTTAGAAATGCCGAGGTATGTTTTTTATTTTTTTTTTATTATTTCAAATTTCGGAAAACAAATATAATATTTAAATACATTTTGATCTTTTAAATATAAAATTTGAAGTTGTTCTACACTGTTAACTAAAATGCTCATTCATTCCTTCAACCTATGAAGATATTTATTATTTAACATCCAGCTGTGCATAAACATCCCCAACTCTCTAGTATATTGACATACTATATATACACACTAAATGCAGATGTAGCTCAACACAGAATCTTTAATTAATCATCCTAATACACAGAAAATGTTTCCTTCTTATTTAAAGCAACACAAACACAAAGTCTGAGCTCAAAATAATTATAAAGAACAGTACTAAATGATGATAATCGTCAAAACATGATAACCGAAACAATGCCTTGCTTCGGTTACTTATTTTTCTTTGAAGAACGGGCAGGAGTCGAGGGAGGCAGCAATCGGACCAGCCTCATCGGATTCAGGGATGGTGTGTAGCAGAGGGCCTTTGAGAAGGCCGCCGAATAACTCCCCTGAGTCATAATAGATCTCCACATCTTCAGCCCTTAATCCTTCATCTACCTATATCCATCCATGAACATGATATATTGGTTAAAGTTTTAGCAAAACAGAATAAATTTACATTGAAATTTTGTCTAGCTCAATTGGTACACACACCTAATTAAATTAAACCCACAATATTAGTTAAAAATGAGAATTAAAGACAACACCAAGATCAAAATCAAGCGTCATCTACCTATCACTCAAACAAACTTGTAGGATAAACCCTCACTTTCACTGAAATCTTGTTTGCATGATACATATATATATCATTGGCTTAGCAATTCAATAAATGTGATAACATTTGGCAATTGACAAAGATTGGTTGATTTTTATTAATTTTTTTCTCTAATGCTATACGTAGGTAGGTTTGATGAATCTTTCCTAGAAAAAGAAGTGTGTACCTTTGAGAACAGACATTCCAGTGAACTCGACCATCTCTTTTCTTGGTACATGACCTTTGTAAGGGCCTTCCATATATCCCCAGTGCCTGAACTTGAAAGTTATCTTCGGCGATCTTGTATAAACCTTCAGCACCTCCCACGCGAATCCACAAGGTAAAGCAGTACGAAACACTCATGTGAAGATTCAAATGTCTCGTTGTCAGCCTTATAACACTGCAATTTTTCAGGAAACGATGTTGGTCGTTCCACCTCAGATCGGAATTGTAGGTTGGAATCTGCAATACAAACTACAATTAGTTGCATTTTACTCATTAATGATACATACTGATATGATTTTGTAGCCTCATGTTGATTTTGTAGACTTGTAATTAGAAGATCCATTATATCCCTCATGTGTCGGGTGTGCACCATCAGATCCACCTCGTTTCCGCTGTCCACTACAATCTTGAACCGGTGTTGGTCGTTCCTATAATGCACCACCTGCAAAACATCATTTAGCAATGTTGTTTAGAATAAAATTTGCATCATGATAAAGATGTTCAAAGATCACAATCACCAGCATTAAAATAGAATTTTAAGTGTAAATTATTGTGCGGATAGTGATTTCAATCTTCCATATTAATAAGCGCAAAACTAGTGGGTGTTAGTTGCATGGTTCCATGACAAATATATGCAGAACTATAATGGTGATTAAAAACTAAAGGAAAACTTATTTTGTTCCATTTGGCACAAAATCATTCCAGTCATGATGAAAAAAAAAGAAAGCAACATACATGAAATGGAGGAGTATAAGTCTTGCAGATTTCAGTAGTCGGAAAAGAAGTCTTCGAACCATGTTTCACAACCTTGACCCTCTTTCAGTTAACTTCTAGAATTCTTCTTTCAAGATTTTTCACTCCTGATACCTGTGAGATATTCCAAAACAATGTATTAATGCAACATTCATTTTATCCAACCTTTCATGATGCAAAGTCATGTAAGTTAGTAGATTTACAAACGACAACTCTAACTCTCCCATTCTCCCATTATAATAGTTATAGATGATTGCAGCAAAAATTAAGTTACAACAATAGCAACCAGATATTACATGATCAGCAAAAATGAAGTCCATCCAACATGTTGTTCAAGTATAAACAAATACCTATAGATGTTCTTATCAAAAGTCAGTTAATATAGAATGATAGTTTATATTGTCACTCACAAAGTCAGCGAATGATAACAGACAATCGAAGTGGTTAGAGCGGAAATTATGTTATCAGAATTGACAATATTCACCTAAAGTTTATCACCATCCTCTCTGCTTGTTTCAAAATGCTATTCCTCCCTTCCGACGTTTGTAACACTGCAATCAACCAAAGTTTTTTTCTTAAATTCAAATACTTTTATGACACTGATATCAAATTCACATAAATAAGAAACTGTATAGATTTCTGATATAGAAAAACTTAAAAAATTAAGAGTGAAATCTTCAAGATTGGGCGAAACAACTAAGTACAAGAATATATATTTTCGAATAGGTTATATAAAACAAAGAATATGCATGAAAAAGGATTCAACAGAGAATCTAAATTAAGGCATTGATTATGTGCATACTGTTTCTGCTGAATCTGGAGTGGGGGCAAACAAATAGTATTTGTGGGTTCTTGGGAAACTTTGAATAACAAACCTATTACCTGTTCCACCGGAGTTTGACCGTTGCTCCCGCCGTTCACCTGCAAGAAGTGCAAGACACCAGGGTTGTTCCCGGCGACGCACCCTCCGACGCTCAAGTCAGTAATCAGAAGTGATTATGAATGAACGCAAAAATTGGCAAAAGATTGATTACCTTTTAATGGAGATGGATGGGGGGTATTTATAGGCGCCGCTAGGATCAGATTAGGAATGTAATCCCCCTGTGGTTAGATAAGGAATGTAATCCCTAATCCCCAGTGAAGGGATAACTATGAATCAGGGCCGTTGATTAGGATTTAATCAGAAACCCTAATTCTATCCCTTCTGGACCGGGTTTGCTGCGGGTTGAAACCCGCACCCAGTTGAGGTGGATCCATTTGCGGGTAAGTGGGTCTTCAGGGAAGATAACCAGTACCCGCTTTAGACCCGTTGGTGAGTAAAATTACCGTTTTACCCCTGAGCTTCAAGATTCGTGCCTAATCTGGACGGTTCCGATCTAACCCCATTTTAGCCATATCACGAGCCCCCCACTCCTAAAGACTGAGTTTGATCAGCCTTTGAGGAGTAGATTAACTGTTTTAGTGGCTAGTGGAGTTGTATCGAAGTCCGAATGGAGGGTTTCGAATCTCGAAGGGGGTAGTGAGGTGATTTTTGAAGCTGTAAGCCACTCTCGTGCTTCTCTGGATGTCCGGCGGTTTTTATCCATTTTTTCGAATTATTTGTTTAATTTTGCGATGTGTTAACCAGTCGTTCGGGAGTCTTAGCAACACATTCCAAGCAATAATTGTTCGTTCAGGGGCTCAAAAATATTTCCCCGAATTTATAATTATTTTCTAGAATTTCCAGCTAATTTTCCCAAATTTTTTAGCAATTTTTTCGCAATTTTTAAATAAATAAAACGATTAAAATAAATAAAAACTGATTTTTAATGCCCATTTATGGCGTGGCTTGATCTGGGCCCTTTATCTGCGTCGAGCGCGATTTTCTGGGCGATCGGACGGTCGTAGTCGCTCGGTGGCTTTTTTCCCGTTTTGGAGCTCGGATGGACACTTGCTCGGCAACCGACCGGAGGTCTAGGGGCTCGGCAGTCCGAGCGACGTGGCACGATCTGTGCCGTCGGATCCCGGCACGAATCTCAAGGAGGCATGTTTCCCAAAAAAATGTTATCTTGTCGTTTAGCGCACGTGGCACGATCTGGACCGTCCATCACCCGAAGCGCAAATTCTAGAAGATCCAATGGTCGTAGTCGCTCGGCGACTTTTTTCTCCGTTTTGGAGCTCGGATAGGCACTTGCTCGGCAGCCGACCGGGGGTCTACGGGTTCGGCTGTCCGAGCAACGTGGCGCGATCTGAGCCATTGGATGGTGGCACAAATCTCGAGATGGGCTCAGTTCCCAAGAAAACACTATCTTGTCGTTTAACGACGCTGGCAAGATCTGGGCCGTCTGATCGAGATCTTACACGAATGTTGAGGGAAAAGTGATTTTTCTCTGTTTTAGGGCTCGGATGGGCACTTGCTCGGCAGCCGACCGGAGGTCTAGGGGCTCGGCAGTCCGAGCAACGTGGCGTGATCTGAGCCGTTGGATGGTGGCACGAATCTCGAGACGGGCTCAGTTCCCAAGAAAACACTATCTTGTCGTTTAGCGACGCTGGCAAGATCTGGGCCGTCTGATCGAGATCTTACACGAATGTTGAGGGAAAAGTGATTTTCTCCGTTTTGGGGCTTGGATGGGCACTTGCTCGGCTGCCGAGCCGGACTCTTTGATGTTGGGGTCGGATCGCACGTCGCTTGGATTTTGATCCCGTGTGTGCCGAGCTATTCGACTTGTATCGAAACATTTTGCCTTTTCACCAACCGTTGCTGCTCGGGTACAAAGTCGTTTGGGCTTTCGTAACGCTTCAAAAGCCGATCAAGAGTCGCGCCCTTACGTTACAAAGTCCAAGAGACTTTTTCTTTTACTATAAGTCTTCACTCCCCCACCCCCAATCTCATTATTCACTTTTACTTTCTTACTCAAGTTTTTAATCTTCACCATCGAAGTTTTTAGCTCCCGGGTGGCGCTGCTAGCTGTCGCGGCAAGGCGTTTCTTTGCTCCGGCGAACTTTTCCGACCGTAACAGTCACTTCAAGGTCAGTCTCTCTCCTCTCTCTTTAGAAAAAATGGTTAAGATTACTTCTTCGGATGAGACCCTCGCCTCGGACCGAGTCATTAGCCGAGCGGGTAAAGAGAAGGAGCTGGTAGAGCTGACCGAGCAAACCGTGTTCCGGCCGAGCGAGAGTGGGGAGGTCGCCGAGCCGCACCAGGAGGTTTCAGCGAGGTCCAGGAAGGGTAAGGGAGTGGTTACGATCATAGAGCAGCCGAAGACGGCAGGGGAGTTCGGTCGGCAGCCGATCGCTCTGTCGAGCGTGGGGGGATATGGAGCTACTCCGAAGAGATGCTGGAGAAGGTGACCCAGGGCACCACCAAGTCGGTAGAGGAGAACGAGCCGAGAGAGATGTCCGAGGTGGACCAGATCTCTTCGGTTTTTACTGAGGCTGATCTGCATCGGATCCGGACTGGATTCCAGATCCCTGCCGAGTATGGGCTACTTCTCCCCGGACCTGGTTTCCGAGCCTGCACGTCGTCTTCGACCGACACGTGCATTTTTCCGGTCGACTCCTTGGCCGCCGGGCTTCGTTTGCCGTTGCATCCGTTCATTGCCGAGGTCTTCAATTAGTACGGCCTGAGTCCTGCCAAGCTGATGCCGAACACTTGGAGGCACGTCTTGGCATTTGTTCTTCAGTGTCAAGAGATCGGCACCGAGCCAAGTCTGTTCCTCCTTCGGAGCCTCTACCGTCCTTGCCAGCCAAACAGGAACGAGCAGAGGTTTTACCTTTCGCCGCGGACAAGCGTGAAGCTGATCGAGAACCCGAACTCGATCAAGCATTGGAAGGAGAAGTACTTCATTGTCCGAGCTCCCAAACCCTGGGCAATTCCGATAGCTTGGTCGAGGGATGGCCTGCCCAAGCGAGCGAAGAAGGAGCCAGTGCTTAGTGACGAGGAGACGGAAGTCCTCAAGAAACTCCTTGGCCTGCCAACGCTTAGTTGGAAGGACATCACCGAGGAGGCTTTGTTCCGAGGGGGTCTCAGTCCGATCGACCCCAGTACGCCTCTAGTATTTTTACTTTTTCCTTGAAGTTCTTGAAAATTTTTCTAAGTTTTTTCATTCGGTTTGTGCAAAGTCTTCCAGCATGGACTATAGGGCGTTGATGGCAAAGGCCAAGGCGGCTAGGGAGTAGGAGGCAAGGAAGAAGAAGAGACCCTCGACAGGGCCTCAGCGCGGTCGAGCGCCAAAGATACCTTCGGTCCCAAAGACCGCTGACCTGCTGGTGGTCGAGGTCCCGGATGCCGATCCCGAGCAAGACCAGGTCGCGGCCTCCGATCTTTCTTCCTCGGATGTGCTGACTCCAACGGCGAAGACAGATGCTCCCGGCTCGTTGAGTGGCGCGTTCAACGTAAGTGCAGTGTTAGCCCTTCAAGTTCGGCCCCTCACTGCCGAAGCAGAGAAGATTCTGACCGAGGAACATAAGCGGATCTTCGTCCCCGACTGGCAAGTAATGAAGGTCGATGGCTTCTTGGGGGATGGCAACATTTGTATGCAGGCGGTGAAGCACCTGCCGACCCCAAAGGACCGAGCGGCGCTTAAGTCCAGGGAGGTCGGGGACGCTACAATGCAGATTGCTCGGAACACGATGTCGGTAAGTGGACCGAACACTTTCTTCTTGAAGTTTTTAGGTCCGGATTCTAACTGTTTGTTCTCTTCTCAGACCCTCTGCCACTTCAACTTTTTGCTCGAAGAGTTCGCAAGCAAAGAACAGGAGCTGACGACACTGTGCGACCGGGCAAGGTCAGAGTGTGCGAAAGCTGTGAAGCTGTTCGAAGCTGAGCAACTCCTCTCGGCAAAATGCGGTGCCGAGGTGGCAGGGTTGGAGGCGAAGCTGGCCGAAGCTATGCAGCGGTCGGTCGACGAGGCAGCCAAGCTCGAGGCCTCGGAGAAGGAGAATGTCGTGCCTAAGGAGGAGCTGGCCAAAGCACGGTCGGAGGCAGAGAATGCTCGGAAGAAGACCGAGAGGGTCATGGCCAAGCACTAATCGAAGGTGGCAAGGGCGAAGAAGGCTGTCCAGAAAGAGGCCGAGGAGCACATGTTTAAGAACATGGAGGATGCGTACGGCCGAGCCCTATTTCATATTGCAGCTCGGAACCCGGGGTTCGACACCTCCTCCTACCACTTTTACGACCCTGTGGAGGGGGAGGAGGAGCTTCCTTCAGCAATACTCGGTCCCGAGGGACAGGCCGACGGTGTCGAAGGCACGGGCGAGACAGAGGCCGAGGGTGAGGAGGAGGACGGCTCCAAGGACGACGACGAGGACGAGGACATGGGAATTGTAATACCCTGATTTTTCAATAAATGAGAAATTATTTATTTTGCACGTGTTGTGCACGTGCAATATATTGTTGGATTATTTTATCATGGTGAGTATGTTTAAATATATTTTTCTCAAATTATTTTAGTACAAAAGCCTTCTTTAAAAGCCTTATTTGATTTAATTAAAAAGCCTTTTCTTAAAAAGCCCAAAAGCATTTTTATTTTATTTATTTTTATAAATTATTTTTGGCCCAAAAAGAAAGCCCATGATTAATTTATTTTAATTAAACTTGTCATGTAGAAGACTTTTTCTAACAAAATTATTTTTTATACAATTTTAGAATGTACAAAATTGGCCTAGTTGCATGCACGTGCACTACACGTACACGTGCAATGCACACTCTCTATTTTGGGCCGGTAGCATTCTTTTGGGAGGGAAAATTGAATTTTTGGTGTGGAGAACATGGGGGTAGTTTCAAGGAGGTGGGTAGTTTTCCTAACTCCTACTTGAATCTAAGCCCTTCATTTTGCAACCACCAAGATGATCTTAGCCCTCCATTTCCCTCATTTTTTAGTATAAATACCCCCCTTTCTCATGGCTAATTTTCATATGCAAAGTGTAATTTCTAAAGCTATACTAATATATTGTGAGAGTTATAAAAAATAAGAGTTGTGTGGGTTGTATTGCTTGGAGTGGCCGGCACCATCAAGAGCATTCGGCTAGGAAGCTTTCGGCCAAGGAGGAGAAGTATTCGGCATTTGGTTGGAGGCTTGGAGTGGTGCATTCTTTTGGCTAGGAGGAGGTGTTCTCATCTACTTGATTGCTTTTGTTGTGTTTCTCTCCAATTGAGGTGGGTAAAATATTTCATGTTTCTAATATAGGGTTCATGCTAGTATATTGATGACACTATACATGGAAAATACTAATAAGAGACCACTTTAATTAAAAAGTTAGTATGTGAATGGCTTAGAATGGTGTGGTAAATTGTGTATGTAAATTGTTTGCATGAAATTATACCATATGAAGCACTTTCTATGATTATCTAGTTAATTGAACAATGATGCAATGTGACTAGCATGATGTGTGAAAGTCTTTTATTAATTACTTGCAAATTGTGTGGTTGAAACATGAAAATTGATAAAGACATTAACACTATGGGAATTGAATAGAAAAGTATATTGAATGTTTGAATTCATGTGTAGAAGTGGCATGAATGAACCAAGGAATTGCTTGTTGTCATCATATTAGAAATGTACCAAAAATTAGAAATTGTTGAGTTTCACCTATTCATGTGCTATATGAATTCTTTTGCTAGTATGAGTATGGGAAAATCCAAAGTTGTATTGTGTTGTGAATGTAGAATAATAACCAGTAATTTATCATGAAAAACTTTGGGATAAAAGAGGGATTAGAAGAACAATCGATTATTTTCAATGTCGAAAAATAAAAGATTTGCTAGTTTTAATTAAAATAATTAATTTGGGTGGAGAAAAATGTGTTTTAGTACAAAAATTTATTTTACAATTACTGTTTTGAAGATGGAATAAAGAAGCTTAAATCTGGAATTTTTCAGTAGTTTATTTGAAGGCAATATGAATCAATTGTTGAACATCGAGTTAATTTCAAAACAAACAGTGGGAATATGAGTTAAATGGGTTTTTAAGTCCACACTGTGACAACCTGAGCCAGTGGCTCAGGCGGTCGGTGGCGCTGTTCGGTTTCCCTGAGCGGTGTGGTTCGAATCCGGGTCTCACCAAAATTTTTTAAGTACTGTGTATATATGTATATATCAGCGAAGAGATGGCATATGTACTTAGCGCATCCTCTTCTAGTCGCTAGCACCGATCGGCCTATCGGCGGGTGCTCTGGCCTTCTTCTCTATTGTGCTGGGTTCGAATCTTTCCCCTAGCACTTAGGGAAAAATATTTTTTTATGAGATTTTGATGTCCAAAAAATATAAGAAAAATATGGTAATTTTCATAAAAATACAAGGAATTTTATGGGATTGGTTTGGATATTATTTGAAGAAAATAAAATGTAGTTTGTGAACAAATGGTATATTAAAGCTATGGTTCTAAGACACATACTCATGGTTAGTTTCAAATTTATAAAGAGTTATTAAAATGATTATTAGAAAGTTTTTGACACAAAAGAATTTGTGGTGTGACATGATATTATAATCTTTACTGGAAGATATGGTGTAAAATATGAAGTACGAATGTATGTTTATAAGGTGCATGAGTCCATTGTATGATGATGGAGTTTAGAAACTTTGTTGATGAAATTGTTGGACTTGAATATGAATTTTGAGTTATAAGTATTCACTATGGACTTGTGAACAAAGAGTAATTATGAATAAGAAAGAATATGAAATTGTGACATGAAAGTGGTTATGACTTAAAGATTGTGAAATGGAATTTGAAATAGAGTAGCTAAGTCTCCCCGGCATTGAGAAAGATGAATTGAATTGAAATTAGACCAAGGTTGGTCATGTTGAAACAAATGAATAAGTCCGGATGATGGAGAGGCTAACTCTAGTGATTATTTTGTTCATGATTTTTATATAAAACTAAGGACTAGTACATAGTGGAGATGTGATGAAAGTAGAAGAAAAACACGAGTATGAGGGCCAACGGATAGCGGTGTGAGAGCGATTCACAGGTTGCCTGCTTGATGCGTCAAGACAGTGCGTGGGCGCTACTCCGGAATTATCGTCCCGGTGGCGACGCTCGTGGGATGTTCGAGTGGCTATGGGTGGTGCCATTGTTCCATGGCGGAGGCTGAATTGTCCATAGGTTGCCTGCTCGATGCGTCGTGACAGTGCGTGGGATTCCCCTCCAGGCTGCCTGGACATGGGCTCATAGATCATAGGACATCTAAGACACTACCGTAGTTACAGTAGTAGTTAAGGCATAACGGGGGATTGAACCCTATCAAGATGAAGAACGAATAAGGGCTTGCCCTCGGACCTATGTAGTATGGGATGCATAGAATCCGAACAAGTGTGCATTAGTGTCATGTAACATAATTAACTGTATTAAGGACTAAGTGCACGATCACAACACGACATCGATAGGGTAGTCCCTTTAGTTTGAATGTGACAAGTTTGTGTTTGCTAAATATGAAATGTTAAGTTATACTATTTCCGGCAAGCGAGGACGGCCGTGTATAATGATCGTCGGTTGAATAAACTGACGTACCCACAGTCTAACATGCAGGTAAATGTCATGCTAAAGATTAAAGAGGATTTGGATGCTTAAAGATTTTATCAAGCTGTTGTACTTGTATTTAATTGTTGTATTTTACTTCCGCTGTGCAAAAGAAAGATGTAATTATGATGTAATCTCTGATGTATGATGAAAAGTTTTAATTTTCCCTGTAAAAGTGTACTAAGAAAGTGAAAAGATCCTGTAGAACATCTCGAATTCAGTATATTTGGGATTCGGGGCGTTACAGAGTGGTATCAGAGCCACGCTTTCTACACTTTCACACTTGTACAAATTTATAGGGAACGACACCCTAGAAGTGGACATTAGAGTGTGTGTTTGAATCTAGAGATTTAAATGTAAGTGACTTACATTTGTGTTGCTCTAAGATTTGTGATTTCTCCTCCCTATTTCTAAGATGGCTGATCACTTCGACCCTGCTGGAGGCGACGACTGGCACATTATTGAGGAAGAGTACCATCCTGGACAGGCAGATTCCGAGGACGAGTACTACCCTGGACAGGCTGATTCTGATGATGAGGAGTACCCTGAATCCCGAGAGATCACCCCACCTCCGGATTCATCTGATGATTCTTCTTCCGACGAAGAGGAAGTACCAGTTCCAAGTGGTCTTGTGGCTTCTCTTCAGAGGCAAGTGGAAACCCTGAAGGAGAGAGTTGGATTATTGGAGGCGCAGCTGGAGAAGCGGAAGGCTGACTATTCTGTTCTTAGCCATCGGATTTGGGAACTTGCGAAGAAAAAGAACCTAACTGATGTGCTGAAGGATGAGGTTGATGAACTGCGGGAAGAGCTTCGAGCAGCGAAGAGGACCCGTAGGAGTTAGAGTGTTGTGGCTTCTGTTTTCTTTCATTCTGATGTTTAGAGATGTTTTTAAATTCGAATGTATAAACTTTTGGAATTCAATGAAATGGAAGTTGGTTTAAATTCTTGTTATACACTTCGAATTTGACGGATCTTTTGCATCAGAATATGTCGAGAAGAGGAGCAAGGAATGGGGAAGGTTTGGATCTGGAGACTGAACTTGCTAGAGTTTACCAGACGTTGAATGCTGTGGCTCAGAACCAAGCTAGGGGGCCGGCAAATCCAGTGCCCGAGGCGATAAAGCTGGTGGAATCATTCAAGAGAATGAAACCACCCGTATTCGAGGGAAAGTCGGATCCAGATTCGGCTGACAACTGGATACGGCAAGTGGAGACCATCTTCGAGGTGTTGGAAACACCGGAGGGTAGCAAGGTCAAGTTGGCAACCTTGCAGCTGGAGAAGGATGCAGCAGTTTGGTGGCAATCTGTGAAGAGGACCATGGGAGGTCTGTTGTTGGGCTGGGAGGAATTTTTGGAGGAGTTCCGCAGCCATTATTTCCCCTCCGACGTCCAGGAGAAGAAGGCGATGGAGTTCCTGTCGCTTCAGCAAGGCAGCATGTCAGTGAGAGCCTATGAGACCAAGTTCACTCAGCTCTCCAGGTATGCTCCAGAACTGGTGGCGGATGAGGCCAAGAAAGCTCGCAAGTTCGAGCATGGTCTGAGGCCTAGCTTGAGATCTCGTATGATACCCCTTGGTATCAGGAGATTCGATAAGCTGGTCAAGAGGGCGGCAGCGACGGAGGCAGATATGGAGCAGTTCCATGTTGTTCAGAACAGGAGGAACAACTGGCAGTCTGGTAAGAGGCCTGCACATTCGGGGAGTTTCAGGGGGCAACCATCTGCTCAGAGGTTCAAACCGACAGGGGCGAACGCTGTGAGTGTAGCTGGAGGGCCTGGAAACAATGTGGCGAGACCTTCTGCGGTGACTTGCTTTAACTGTGGGGAAGCGGGACACTACCGATCTCATTGTCCCAAACTTCAGCGCAGTAATAGCGGCGCACCAACGCAGCAGGCTGGGAAGAGGCCGTACCAATCAGGGCGAGTATTTGCCTTGACAGAAGCTGATGCTGAGGAGGCAGATCAGGTCATCTCTGGTACGAGGGCTGGTGTTTAGAGTCTTTGTCATTTCCTTTCCCTTTGTTTAGTGAGGCTGTTATGTAATGATGTATATTATGTAACAGGCGAACTCTATCTTAATGGAATTAAAGCTGTCGTATTGTTTGATACTGGATCCTCTCATACTTTTGTGTCTCCAAAGTTTGCTAAAGTGTTGGGAGTTGAACCGAAGATTTTCCCAGGCAAGATCTTATCAGTAGCTACTCCGTCAGGGGAAACTTTAACCACTGATCGGTATTATGCTGATTGCGAGATAGTGATTGGGGAGAGAATCTTTGGCATTGATCTGATCGAACTGACTATCTTGGGAGTCGATGTTATCATTGGCATTGATTGGATGTCGGTGTACAGTGCAAGCATTGAGTGTAAGGCCAAGACGGTGACAGTGAAGGCTCCAGGTGGACCTGAAGTCGTGTTCCAAGGGAAGCGGAAGTGTTCTAAGCTGGTGGCTACTATCCGCAAGGAAGAGACTCCTGTGGAAGTGCAAGGGATTCCTGTGGTTCGGGACTATCCGACTGTGTTCTTGGAAGATTTTCCTGGGTTACCTCCGCATCGTGATGTAGAGTTCAGCATCACTGTTCAACCGGAAAGTGCACCCATTTCTAAGGCACCTTATAGGATGGCTCCAGTGGAACAGGATGAGGTGAAACGGCAGATTGAGGAACTATTGGGAAAAGGCTTTATTCAACCTAGTGCGTCACCTTGGGGAGCACCAGTGCTTTTGGTAAAGAAGAAGGATGGATCGATGAGAATGTGCATCGATTACCGAGAGCTGAATAAGGTCACTGTTCAGAATAAGTACCCGATTCCTCGAATTGATGACTTGTTCGATCGTCTACAAGGAGCAGCCGTATTCTCCAAAATAGATCTTCGATCGGGTTACCACCAAGTTCGAGTGAAAGCTGAAGATGTGCATAAGACTGCATTTAGAACTCGGCATGGGCATTACGAATTCTTAGTTATGCCATTCGGAGTGACGAATGCACCTGCCATCTTCATGGACTTGATGAACAGAGTTCTGAGGCCGTTTATTGATTCTTTCGTCGTGGTGTTTATCGACGATATTCTCGTGTACTCCAAGTCTGAGGAGGAGCACACTGAGCATCTGGCAGCAGTGTTGCAGAAGTTGGAAGAGCAGCAGTTGTATGCCAAGATATCCAAGTGTGATTTCTGGAAATCTGAAGTGGCATTCCTAGGTCACATCCTTTCTAAGGAGGGAGTGGCAACTGATCCTCAGAAGATAGAGGCAGTGAGAGACTGGGCAAGGCCGACTACAGTGAAGGAAGTCAGAAGTTTCCTTGGGATGACTGGGTATTATCGGAGATTCATTCAGGTTATGCTCAGATAGCTGTACCGCTTACAGGGCTGACCAAGAAGAATGTGAGCTTCAAGTGGACCGAGCAATGTGAGGCGAGTTTTCAGGAGTTGAAAGATAGACTGACTACTGCACCTATTTTGGCTTTGCCTAGAGCTGGTGTTGAGTATGACGTTTATAGCGATGCTTCACATCGGGGGCTTGGTTGTGTCTTAATGCAAGAAGGAAGAGTAATCGCTTATGGGTCTAGGCAACTACGACCACATGAGAAAAATTATCCGACTCATGATCTGGAGTTGGCTGCGATTATTTTTGCTTTGAAGCAATGGAGGCACTACGTGTACGGTGAGAAGCTGAATATGTACACGGATCACAAGAGCTTGAAGTATATATATCAGCAGAGGGATCTCAATCTGAGACAGCGGAGATGGTTGGAAGTGCTCGAAGATATGCGACCTGAGATCAAGTATCATCCTGGAAAAGCTAATGTTGTGGCTGATGCACTTAGCCGCAAGAGCAGTTTGGCCTGTTTGATTACAACTCAGAGGCATCTGATTGAGGAGCTGGACCGAGCTGGTATTGAGGTTGTCTTGCAAGGATTGGGAGCATCTTTGGCTCAGTTGAGGCTTCAGCCTACTCTGAATACAAGGATCATTGCAAGTCAGGAGGTTGATGCTGATATTCTGGGGATGAAGGAGCAGGTCAGTGCTGGCAGGTTGCCCGGTTTTCAGATCAGGGATGGAGTGCTGTGGTTCGGAGACAGGCTGTGCGTTCCAAATCAGGCGGACCTGAAAGAGAGTATTCTTCAGGAGGCGCATGCTACTCTTTTGTCGGTACATCCTGGGAGTACTAAGATGTACAAGGACATCAAACAGCATTTCTGGTGGTCAGGTTTGAAGCGGGATGTGGCTGAATTTGTCGCGAAGTGTGAGGTTTGTCAGCAAGTCAAAGCCGAAAATCAGAGACCCGGAGGTCTATTACAGCCGTTACCTATTCCGGAATGGAAGTGGGATAACATCAGTATGGATTTCATCACGGGATTGCCTAGGAGTCCTAAGGGCAATGATGCAATTTGGGTTATAGTCGATCGACTTACCAAGTCCGCTCACTTTTTGGCGATGAAACTCACTGCTTCGATGGACAAGTTGGCTGAGATGTATGTTGGTGAGATTGTCCGACTTCATGGCGTTCCTTCGACCATTGTGTCTGATCGAGATGCGCGGTTTACTTCGCATTTCTGGAGGAGTCTTCAGGCAGCTTTGGGTACCAAGACGGATTTCAGCACTGCTTTTCATCCGCAAACCGATGGGCAGACCGAGAGAGTCAATCGTATTCTTGAGGATATGCTTCGGTGTTGTATACTAGACTTTGGAGGCAGTTGGGAGAGGCATTTACCTTTGGTGGAGTTTGCCTACAACAACAGTTTTCAGGCCAGTATTGGGATGGCGCCGTACGAAGCTCTGTATGGCAGGAAGTGCAGGACTCCTGTGTGCTGGTATGAAGTAGGGGAGCGTCAGTTGTTTGGTCCTGAGCTTGTGCAACTGACTTCTGAGAAGATTGATCTGATCAGGAAAAGGTTGGTGGAAGCTCATAGCAGGCAGAAAAGCTATGCAGACAACCGGAGAAGGGACCTTGAGTTTGAGGTTGGTGACTTCGTCTTTCTGAAGGTATCACCCAGCAAAGGTGTGGTTCGTTTTGGCAAAGGCGGGAAGTTAGCCCCGAGGTTTATAGGCCCGTATAAGATATTGAAAAGGATCGGGAAAACTGCTTACCGGCTTGAGTTACCAGAAGAGTTGTCTCAGGTGCACAATGTCTTTCATGTGTCTATGCTGAGAGGTTATATTCCGGACCCGAGTCATCATTTGCCTGAAGTGCCGGAAGGTTTGCAGTTAGACCTGAATTACATCGAGTCTCCTGTTGAGATTGTTGACCGTAGGGAGAAAGTCTTGAGGAATAAGACGATACCGATGGTCAAGGTAGTCTGGAGAAACCACTTGGTTGAAGAGGCTACTTGGGAATCTGAGGAGAGGATGTTGAAGGACTATCCTGAGCTTTTTGCTTGATTGTATTTTTGTATCTTCTGTTTTGTTGTGTGTGTTGTATTTTTGTTTGTTTTCCTCGCTCTTGATTGTAGTTCCGGGGACGGAACTATTCTAAGGAGGGAGTGCTGTAATACCCTGATTTTTCAATAAATGAGAAATTATTTATTTTGCACGTGTTGTGCACGTGCAATATATTGTTGGATTATTTTATCATGGTGAGTATGTTTAAATATATTTTTCTCAAATTATTTTAGTACAAAAGCCTTCTTTAAAAGCCTTATTTGATTTAATTAAAAAGCCTTTTCTTAAAAAGCCCAAAAGCATTTTTATTTTATTTATTTTTATAAATTATTTTTGGCCCAAAAAGAAAGCCCATGATTAATTTATTTTAATTAAACTTGTCATGTAGAAGACTTTTTCTAACAAAATTATTTTTTATACAATTTTAGAATTTGGCCTAGTTGCATGCACGTGCACTACACGTACACGTGCAATGCACACTCTCTATTTTGGGCCGGTAGCATTCTTTTGGGAGGGAAAATTGAATTTTTGGTGTGGAGAACATGGGGGTAGTTTCAAGGAGGTGGGTAGTTTTCCTAACTCCTACTTGAATCTAAGCCCTTCATTTTGCAACCACCAAGATGATCTTAGCCCTCCATTTCCCTCATTTTTTAGTATAAATACCCCCCTTTCTCATGGCTAATTTTCATATGCAAAGTGTAATTTCTAAAGCTATACTAATATATTGTGAGAGTTATAAAAAATAAGAGTTGTGTGGGTTGTATTGCTTGGAGTGGCCGGCACCATCAAGAGCATTCGGCTAGGAAGCTTTCGGCCAAGGAGGAGAAGTATTCGGCATTTGGTTGGAGGCTTGGAGTGGTGCATTCTTTTGGCTAGGAGGAGGTGTTCTCATCTACTTGATTGCTTTTGTTGTGTTTCTCTCCAATTGAGGTGGGTAAAATATTTCATGTTTCTAATATAGGGTTCATGCTAGTATATTGATGACACTATACATGGAAAATACTAATAAGAGACCACTTTAATTAAAAAGTTAGTATGTGAATGGCTTAGAATGGTGTGGTAAATTGTGTATGTAAATTGTTTGCATGAAATTATACCATATGAAGCACTTTCTATGATTATCTAGTTAATTGAACAATGATGCAATGTGACTAGCATGATGTGTGAAAGTCTTTTATTAATTACTTGCAAATTGTGTGGTTGAAACATGAAAATTGATAAAGACATTAACACTATGGGAATTGAATAGAAAAGTATATTGAATGTTTGAATTCATGTGTAGAAGTGGCATGAATGAACCAAGGAATTGCTTGTTGTCATCATATTAGAAATGTACCAAAAATTAGAAATTGTTGAGTTTCACCTATTCATGTGCTATATGAATTCTTTTGCTAGTATGAGTATGGGAAAATCCAAAGTTGTATTGTGTTGTGAATGTAGAATAATAACCAGTAATTTATCATGAAAAACTTTGGGATAAAAGAGGGATTAGAAGAACAATCGATTATTTTCAATGTCGAAAAATAAAAGATTTGCTAGTTTTAATTAAAATAATTAATTTGGGTGGAGAAAAATGTGTTTTAGTACAAAAATTTATTTTACAATTACTGTTTTGAAGATGGAATAAAGAAGCTTAAATCTGGAATTTTTCAGTAGTTTATTTGAAGGCAATATGAATCAATTGTTGAACATCGAGTTAATTTCAAAACAAACAGTGGGAATATGAGTTAAATGGGTTTTTAAGTCCACACTGTGACAACCTGAGCCAGTGGCTCAGGCGGTCGGTGGCGCTGTTCGGTTTCCCTGAGCGGTGTGGTTCGAATCCGGGTCTCACCAAAATTTTTTAAGTACTGTGTATATATGTATATATCAGCGAAGAGATGGCATATGTACTTAGCGCATCCTCTTCTAGTCGCTAGCACCGATCGGCCTATCGGCGGGTGCTCTGGCCTTCTTCTCTATTGTGCTGGGTTCGAATCTTTCCCCTAGCACTTAGGGAAAAATATTTTTTTATGAGATTTTGATGTCCAAAAAATATAAGAAAAATATGGTAATTTTCATAAAAATACAAGGAATTTTATGGGATTGGTTTGGATATTATTTGAAGAAAATAAAATGTAGTTTGTGAACAAATGGTATATTAAAGCTATGGTTCTAAGACACATACTCATGGTTAGTTTCAAATTTATAAAGAGTTATTAAAATGATTATTAGAAAGTTTTTGACACAAAAGAATTTGTGGTGTGACATGATATTATAATCTTTACTGGAAGATATGGTGTAAAATATGAAGTACGAATGTATGTTTATAAGGTGCATGAGTCCATTGTATGATGATGGAGTTTAGAAACTTTGTTGATGAAATTGTTGGACTTGAATATGAATTTTGAGTTATAAGTATTCACTATGGACTTGTGAACAAAGAGTAATTATGAATAAGAAAGAATATGAAATTGTGACATGAAAGTGGTTATGACTTAAAGATTGTGAAATGGAATTTGAAATAGAGTAGCTAAGTCTCCCCGGCATTGAGAAAGATGAATTGAATTGAAATTAGACCAAGGTTGGTCATGTTGAAACAAATGAATAAGTCCGGATGATGGAGAGGCTAACTCTAGTGATTATTTTGTTCATGATTTTTATATAAAACTAAGGACTAGTACATAGTGGAGATGTGATGAAAGTAGAAGAAAAACACGAGTATGAGGGCCAACGGATAGCGGTGTGAGAGCGATTCACAGGTTGCCTGCTTGATGCGTCAAGACAGTGCGTGGGCGCTACTCCGGAATTATCGTCCCGGTGGCGACGCTCGTGGGATGTTCGAGTGGCTATGGGTGGTGCCATTGTTCCATGGCGGAGGCTGAATTGTCCATAGGTTGCCTGCTCGATGCGTCGTGACAGTGCGTGGGATTCCCCTCCAGGCTGCCTGGACATGGGCTCATAGATCATAGGACATCTAAGACACTACCGTAGTTACAGTAGTAGTTAAGGCATAACGGGGGATTGAACCCTATCAAGATGAAGAACGAATAAGGGCTTGCCCTCGGACCTATGTAGTATGGGATGCATAGAATCCGAACAAGTGTGCATTAGTGTCATGTAACATAATTAACTGTATTAAGGACTAAGTGCACGATCACAACACGACATCGATAGGGTAGTCCCTTTAGTTTGAATGTGACAAGTTTGTGTTTGCTAAATATGAAATGTTAAGTTATACTATTTCCGGCAAGCGAGGACGGCCGTGTATAATGATCGTCGGTTGAATAAACTGACGTACCCACAGTCTAACATGCAGGTAAATGTCATGCTAAAGATTAAAGAGGATTTGGATGCTTAAAGATTTTATCAAGCTGTTGTACTTGTATTTAATTGTTGTATTTTACTTCCGCTGTGCAAAAGAAAGATGTAATTATGATGTAATCTCTGATGTATGATGAAAAGTTTTAATTTTCCCTGTAAAAGTGTACTAAGAAAGTGAAAAGATCCTGTAGAACATCTCGAATTCAGTATATTTGGGATTCGGGGCGTTACAGGAATCGTCGAGGGGTCGGCAGTCCCGAGCGACAAAATGGTCGACCCCTGACTTGGTTGCGTCTTTGGTCTTCTTTTTGCTTCTTTTCTCTCTCTTTTTTTTTTTATTATTTTTTTATTTTTTATGTGTAAAGCCTAACTGCGGACTGGCCACCGCTCTCGTAAAGATTTTTGAGTTTTGAATGAAAACACTTTTTGCTTGGCCAAAAATTCTCCAAGTATTAGACCTCGGATTTTGTGTTTGACTAGTCGCAAAATTTCTCCAAGTGTTGGGCATCGGATTTATCTTTGCTTTTCAGGTGAAGTTTGGTCCAATCATGGAGGTTTCGTATCTTCGTAAGGAGCTGAAAGAAACGAAGCGAGCGCTTTCTCATAGCCGAGAGAGGCGGTTTCATATGTTCCTGAAGCTGGAGGAGATAAAAGCAGCTGCGAGGGGGTATTGTCGTGAGTTGAAGCAACTACAGAAGCAACCCCAAGCTTCTCGTCTCGAAGGTGAGATAGAGCTGCTTCGTAGAGAGCTTTTCGTTGTCGAGCAAAAGAATAACGAGCTCTTGGCTGAGATCCGTCGCTTGGAGGTAACAGAGAAAGAACATTCAGCGGAAGAAGAGAAGTTAGCTTCCGAGTTGGAGAAGTTGTCATCCGAGTGCCAAGAGTTGTTGGCCAAGATCGACAAGCTTAGGAGGATTACGATAGACAGGGGGATCGAGGTCACCCATTATCGACGTCTTGCGACCGATAGTGCCAATGTTGCGGGCTCGTCAAGACCTCCTCGTTTGAAGATGTCGACAAAGGATGATGTTCTGAGAGATACGATTATCGAGCTGGAGGAAGAGATCGCGTCGCTCAAGCCTCTGCCTAAGAGGGCCAACGTCCGTAGTACGTCGTGTACTCGCGAAGAGAGCGAGAAAGGAATTACTTTCTACGAACTTGCGACTTGTTTGCCTGCGGTGAGGCGGAGTCCTGCTGACGCTCAGAGTGGTGTAGCTGTCTCGTCTAGCGGCGCCTCAGTTGGTGCCACAGTTAGAGTTAGCGGCGGAGGGGGATCTCGCTTCGCTGGTTTGGAATCGAGCTCGGAGGTTAGGCGTCGCCGCCCCCGTGTTTCCTTGAACCGGAGCGCTCCCCTTCTGAAGAGGCACTAAACAAGTTGTATTATGTTCCTTTAAGTTATTGTAAAACTCTGCTGTAGCGTCGGTCTAGTTGTATGTAGAGCTGCTTTATTTGAATAAAAACCTTGCTTTGCTTCTGATGCTGCGTTGGGGGTACTGGCTTCATGTGTAACTCCAATTTTTGACAACTTACTCAAAATCAGAAGCAAATCTTCTTTCTTTCGTGCGAACGGTCGTGGGAGCAATTCCGAATGGCGACCCACTCCTAGCCCGCTTAGAAGCGAGCTTGCGGGGTAGAATCGAGCCAAGTGTTGGACTCCGAAACCATCGTTAGAGTTCAACGGTCGTGGGAGCAATTCCGAATGGCGACCCACTCCTAGCCCGCTTAGAAGCGAGCTTGCGGAGTAGAATCGAGCCAAGTGTTGGACTCTGAAACCATCGTTAGAGTTCAACGGTCGTGGGAGCAATTCCGAATGGCGACCCACTCCTAACCCGCTTAGAAGCGAGCTTGCGGAGTAGAATCGAGCCAAGTGTTGGACTCCGAAACCATCGTTAGAGTTCAACGGTCGTGAGGAGCAATTCCGAATGGCGACCCACTCCTAGCCCGCTTAGAAGCGAGCTTGCGGAGTAGAATCGAGCCAAGTGTTGGACTCCGAAACCATCGTTAGAGTTCAACGGTCGTGGGAGCAATTCCGAATGGCGGCCCACTCCTAGCCCGCTTAGAAGTGAGCTTGCGGAGTAGAATCGAGCCAAGTGTTGGACTCCGAAACCATCGTTAGAGTTCAACGGTTGTGGGAGCAGTTCCGAACGGCGACTGACTTCTAGCTCGCTTACGAGCGAACTTGCGAAGTAGGGTCGAGCCGAATGTTGGACTCCGAACCATCGATAGAGTGAAGAGTGAAGGCAGAGGGATGTGAACAATTTTTACAAGTAAAATATGAAAAAAGCTCTTTACTGATAACTAATGGTCGGCTGCTTCTAAAGTTGCTAACCGTTATTACAAGAGAAAAATAAAAGAAAATCATTACAAGTAATAGGAGAGGAACGGTTCGACATCTCAAAGTGCTTAGAGAGGCGTTGGTGCTCTCTCTTGGTACTTTAAGAGATGGTCGGCATTCCATGTCCTAGGGATCTCCCTGCCTTCGAGGTCTTCTAGTCTGTATGTGCCGGGCCGAACTTCTTTGACGATCTTGTAAGGTCCCTCCCAATTCGGGGCCAATTTGCTCTTCTGAATTTGAGAGAAAATGCCCTATGGAGGCTAGGCGGCCTGTTAGCCTCTGAATATCCTTAACATTCTTGGGAGGGGCCATGTCTAATATGGCCTTGATTTTCTCAGGGTTTGCTTCAATTCCTGGCTGGCTGACCATGAAGCCGATGAACTTTCCTGACGAGACACCGAACACACACTTGTTCGGATTGAATCTCATATTGTGCTTTCTCAAAACATCGAACGCCTCCTGGAGGTCAGTTACATGATCGGGACCTCGAATGCTTTTTACAAACATGTCGTCAACATACACTTCCATGTTACGGCCAATCTGAGCTTGGAAAACCTTGTTGACGAGGCGTTGATATGTGGCCCCTGCATTTTCAAACCGAATGGCATAACTCTGTAGCAATAGAGGGCTTGGTCGGTCACAAACGAGGTCTTCGGGATATCCGGAGGGAACATCCGAATCTGATTGTAGCCTGAGAAGGCATCCATGAAGCTGAGGAGCTCATGTCCCAAGGTTGCATCAATCAGAGTGTCGATACTCGAAAGAGGGAAGGGATCCTTGGGGCAGGCCTTGTTGAGATCGGTAAAACCAATGCAAATCCTCCAAGTCCCATTGGACTTCTTCACCATTACTACATTCGACAACCACTCGGGATAGTTCACCTCTTGTATGAACCGGGCCTTCAAGGGCTTGTCCACCTCCTCTTTTATAGCTAGCTAGCGCTCAGGGGCGAACTTGCGCCTCTTCTGCTGAACCGGTTTGGACCCCGGAACAACGCTAAGGTGGTGGACCAAGAGCTCTTCGAAAATTCCGGGCATGTCTGTAGCTGACCAAGCGAAGAGGTCTCGGTTCCTTCGGATGCACTGTACAATGTCCGAGCATAGGGCGGACGGGAGGGTCTTGCTAACGAAGAACTTGCGAGTTGGATCTTGCTCAGAGAAGAGCACTTCCTCCAATTCGTCCACCGGCTCGGACGTTGGTCGGGCAGCATCTTGGGGGATTTCCAGAGTTTCTAAGGAGAGGACTGGTCCGACAGTAGAGGTCATGTAGCACTTGCGGACTGTTTCTTAATTGCCTTTTACCTCCCCTACTCCGGCTCGGGTTGGGAACTTCATCTTGAGATGGTATGCCGAAGGGACGGCTTCTAGAGCTGCTAGACCGGGTCGGCCTAGGATGACATTGTAAGCTGCAGGTACATCCACAACCATAAAATCCATCGACTCCGTTCGGGTAGTAGGAGTCTTGCCAGTGGTTACGTCGAGGGTGATCACCCCTTCGATAGTCACTGGCACTCCCGTGAACCCATGGAGCGTGTAGCTGGCGGGCTTGAGTCTATCTCGGAAGAGTTTGAGGCCTTTAAAAGCAGTGAGGAAGAGGATGTTAACGAAGCTGCCATTGTCCACTAGGATCCTCTCCACTTTGAAGTTTGCCATGTGGAGGTTGATGACGAGTGCATCACAGTGAGGGGTTCGGATGCCCTTGAGGTCTTCGTCTGAGAACGTGACGGGCACTCCGAGGCCTTTGAGAGGAGGGGTGGCGCGGACCGAATTGACTTCTCTTATAAATGCCTTTTGAGAGGAGTTGGAGGAGCCCCCCATTGGGCCCCCATGGATGAGGTGTAGGACACACTCCTCTTCGAAGTCGAGTGTTTCATTGCATTCCGGACGCTTATTAGCCCCCCGAGGCGGGAGAGGAAGATCGGCTCAGTCCTTTCTCACGAATCTGGCCAGGTGCCCCCTCTGAATAAGGGCTTCTATCTCATTCTTCAGGGCATGACAATCATTGATGTCGTGCCCATGGTCCCAGTGATAACAGCACCACTTCTCTTTATCTCTTTTCTTAGCAGGGGTGTTCATCCTCGGAGCAGGAGGTATGATCCCTTCCTTTTCGACTTCCATCAGAATGGTAGAGACATTAGTGGTGAGGGGAGTAAACTTCTCGAATCTGGGAGGAGGTCGGCGTTGGCCGGCATTATCCTTCTGAAGCTTCTTGGCTCCCTCCTCTTCTGTTCCCTTTCTCTTGAACCCGGAGGTAGACCCTTCCAAGTTGGGACGCTGCTCAGCTTCTTCGGCCCGAATATACTTTTCGCTCCGGAGGAGGAGGCCAGAAAAGTTCTATGGGGGCTTCTTGGCGAGGGAGGAGCGGAGGTTGGCATTGAGGACATTAGATTGAAATACTGCCGCAGCGACCGACTGGTCGAGGGATGCTATAGACCGGGCTTCAGGCTTGAACCTCTTCACATAGTCTCTCAACTTCTCACCCTTCTTCTGGTGGAGGTACAGTAGCGAGATGCTGGTCTTCTCAGTTCTGCGGCTACTTACAAAATGGGTGACGAAGAGAGTCTCGAATTGCTCGAAGGAGAATATTAAGGATGGGGCAAGGCGAGAGTACCATTCTCGAGCTGGGCCCTTGAGAGTTGCGGGGAAGGTTTTGCAGAAGAGGGCATCGGAAGCTTAATGGACGAGCATTAGAGTCTTGAAGCTTTCGATGTGATCAACGGGGTCAGTCTCCCCGGAGTAGGTCTCAAATTGAGGAGGCTTGAAGCCGATTGGTACAGGTGCCTCCATTATGGTTCGGGAAAAAGGAGGTCTGCTGGGTCGATGGGTCCTTCCTCTAAGCTCCTCTTCTCGGTCTAACTGACCCAAGTGCCTCTCCATCTCATGGAGACGGCGGTATACAGCGTCATCCCTTCGACGGTAACCAGCCGAGCCTCTAGACTCGTCTTCGTACGAGGGAGAGCGAGGGCTACGACAACGGTAGCTCCTTGAGTGGCGAGGACTTTGCGCATGCCGGGAGTTGCTAGGGGCAGGAGGAGGAGATGGAGACCGTTGGCGAGGACTTCGAACCGGAGGAGGAGAGGGGATCTTGGGTGCATTGGTGTTAGGACGGAGATTGAGAGCTTGTAGGACGGTCGCTTGGAACTGCTGAAACTCGGCACGAGTGATGGGTGCCTCATCGTTCCTATGCTGTTGCTGACCTGCGGGGGAGTGTGGTCTTCTTCTGTGATGCTCGGGGGACTCTCTGCGCCTCCTGTGGGTAGGGGACCTTCTGTATTCTCGGCGGTGAGGAGATCGCTCATTCGGACGGTGTTGGCGGGAGGTTCCCTCTCGGGCCCGCTTTTCATCCAGATGGCAACGATGATCCTCATCCTTCTACCAATTGAGGGTGGTGTTGTGGAGACCGGAAGCTCGGGGATGATGGGAGGCCATAGAGTCCGAAGAGGCGTTGTGGATGGAGACGTGGTCCGGATGGAGTGGTTGCTTCTGCGGATTGGGACCCGTAGGAGGTTGCTGATTCTGCGGAGGAGGCAGGTCCTGTTGGAGTGGGTCTTCCGCTTGGGGAAGAAGTTGCCCCTGCCGTTGAGCGGGCTGAAGAGGAATTTCCTGTTGCTGATCGGGGTTGGGCCCTCGATTGGACCCTCTGGATCTGACTTTCCTAGGAGGCATGGCTGGAGAGGATCTGCCCAACGGGAAGAGGGGAGGTTGCTATCCGCTAGTTTCCCATAGACGGCACCAATCTGTTGCCGCTGAATCTGGTGTGGGGGCAAATAGATAGTATTTGTGGGTTCTTGGGTAACTTTGAATAACAAACCTATTACCTGTTCTACCGGAGTTTGACCGTTGCTCCCGCCGTTCACCTGCAAGAAGTGCGAGACACCGGGGTTGTTCCCGGCGACGCACCCTCCGACGCTCAAGTCAGTAATCAGAAGTGATTATGAATGAACGCAAAAATTGGCAAAAGATTGATTACCTCTTAATGGAGATGGATGGAGGGTATTTATAGGCACCGCTGGGATCAGATTAGGAATGTAATCCCCCTGTGGTTAGATAAGGAATGTAATCCCTAATTTCCAGTGAAGGGATAACTATGAATCAGGGCCGTTGATTAGGATTTAATCAGAAATCCTAATTCTATCCCTTCTGGACCGGGTTTGCTGCGGGTTGAAACCCGCACCCAGTTGAGGTGGATCCATTTGCGGGTAAGTGGGTCTTCAGGGAAGATAACCAGTACCCGCTTTAGACCCGTTGGTGGGTGAAATTACCGTTTTACCCCTGAGCTTCAAGATTCGTGCTTAATCTGGACGGTTCCAATTTAACCCCATTTTTAGCCATATCACATACCAACCCCGAATAGGTTATATAATGCAGTAGTTTGGTACAACTTTAGGCACATACCTCAATCTTAATTAAATAATGCTACGATGTTATTATTCTTAGGCTAGCTTTTACTGCAATTGTTTTGCATGACTTTAGTGAACATCTCATTTCAGTGTTGAGGAAATTTAGGCAGGCTCTGAATGCAATTGGTCTGGGGGCTGTTTACAAACATTAAGATAATAAGTGCAAACAAATTTTTAAAATTTTTTTTGACATGCCTATATTTGAAATCAAAATTGTTAGATATATATTAGATATATGGCTGAGATTGTACATGTATTTTATATATACTGGCCTTAGAACCCAATTATATTCATCCATCTTATCTCTCCATCTCTTTCTATTAACCTAACAAAAATTACCATCAACCAACAATAACTAAGACCAAGAAATATTTCAAAACTTACTATAGGATGACTTCACTGTCTTCACCAGGGGCTTGTCTTCACCAGGATCGGTTATTGGCCCATTAAGCGTCTACTCAATTTAAAAATTGATAATGTTTAGCGTTCATTTATATATGTTATAAGTTACAAGTGAACCATCCAGAATAAGAAAATAAACCAGTATAACAAGAACAGGGTGTCAAATCATACCCTTGCTTTGCTTCGGATGTCCATCCCACTTCCTCCGATCCTGTTTAAAAAAAGCAATTAGATGATCAAACTTAACAGAGCATATAAAAAATATCATAAATATCATCAAAGATACAAAGCCATGATCCACCATAAACATCAAAATAAACAAGCATCCATCAAAAAAGTAACTAAAAAGTAAAATAGACTAAGTAATTAAATAAACAATATTTTTCAGTGAAGTAAAGCTATGATTCACCATAAACACAGAAGTAAACCCAGGATTAGAATTTAAGATTCCATCAAACCAAACCCAACTACAAAGTACTAAGAGATACAAAACTAAAATTACCCATCACAAAATGATTAAACTAATTACAGTAGATAGTACTAAGCAACCTAAAATTAATTTTTAAAAAACCCAAATTAAAGCCTTAACTTCACTAATGAAACATACCCATCTTGTAAAAACACCATTAAAATCTACCAACATCAAAACTTTCATTGATTAACAGCAAGTTAGCAGCAACAAAGATCAAGACTTGAACTGAAAACAAAAGGCGGAGGCAGCGAATGCGAGAGCGAACGGCGACGACAGCAGGGAGAGCGAACGGTGAACGACGAATGGCGACGGCAGCAGGGAGAGCGAACGGCGGAGGCGGCGAATGCGAGAGCGAATGGCGGGGGATGCGAGAGCGAACGGGCGGATAGAGCTCGAAGAGGGAATGTAGGGTTTCGCCGATCTTGAGGGCAACGAGGGAAAGAGGGCTCGGCGATCTTGAGGGCGACGAGGGAAAGAGGAAAATTTTGGGTGATGAAAACTTTTGGAAAATTTTGGGGAAATTTTCTTACATCTGTTAATCAAAGCAATCAACAGATGTGAGAAAATTTTTGGAAAATTTTGGGGCTGAGCGCGAAGAGAGAAAGAGAGAGGGAAGTGGAAAATTTGGGATGATAATGTTGAAGTCCCCGGCGTTTCGAAACGCCGGGGAATCTCACTAACCCCGGCATTTCCTATAAACGCCGGGGTATGTTTCAACTCCGTTGGCGCTTCAGCCAAATGCCGGGTTATTTTTGCCGGGGTTTTCTATCTTTTTTTGTAGTGACTTGTCAGCATTTTTATTGGAAGGTTCTGAATCTCAAATTGCTGTAAACTATACATAGGTTAAATTAACTTCATCTAAGTAAAATTCTACATTTAAGGACACTTATGTAAAATACTACATCTAAAGACACTTATGTAACATACTACATCTAAGGACACTTACGTGACTTACAAAAAACTCCAATATGCAACATACATACATGTAGAAGAAATTTTGTTAAAAGAGGTGGAAGATCGAACAAGTAATTAATATGTGATCAATTTTATGCTAAATACTCTTGTTGACACACAATTCACACGCAATGCTCAACTAAGAAGAGTTCTAACAGTTTAGCTTGAAAATGCATCCAAATCAAAGGTCACAAGAGTTGGAAAGTTCTTGTTGGGCCATATATTTAACATGTAACAATGTAAGAATCTCAATTTGAAACGGAGATGATGGAATCTGGCAAGTCATGCAGTTGCCACACTCTCAACGCATCTGCTTGCTTGCGTTCATACTCAGCACTAAAATATACAGAACACTTTCTTTCTTGGGTAAATTTCAGTAATATATCCCAGGTTTCATGGGTTTGAAGATAACCTACTTTTAAAAAGAAAAAAATTGCAATTTGCCAATCTACTTGGCAAACTTGGTTGGGATCGTACACCTCCACATAAAAAATAATCGTGTGACCATTTTTAGCATCTATGTAAGGGGTTAATAGTAAAATACCCGTAGTTATTACATTATTAATCTACCCTAATTAAAGGATTAAACAAAGGATTATTTTTTTTTATCATGTATTAAAATATTATTAAATATTAACTGTATTAGTGAGAAATATTATGGGGTGTTTGGTATGCGGATTGGAGAATTCCCAGGAATTAATGGATTCCCAGAATTATGAGGGTGGGAATGAAGATTCCCAGGAATGTTGCAATACTGTGTTTGTGTTTGGTATGCGGCATTACATATCTGGGAATACTTTATTAGCGTGTTTAGTGTAGAACAATTCATTCCCATCAATCCATCTCTATAGTAGACATTACCGAAAATACCCTTTTGTCTTTATTTAAAAAGAAATAAATATTAAAGTTATCTAATTTATTAATTGATGTATATGCATGCATGTGCAAAAACAATACTGATATATATCTTACCACGTACCAAACGCCCCCTAATAACATAGGAGTTGGGAGAGGAAGGAATTTTTTTTTTGTTTTGTATTTGTTTTTGTAGTTTATTTTGTTAAATAAGAAAGTGTGGTGTGCACGTGTTAAGGTAAGTGTGATTTCCTATTTTTTTCTCCTTTCCTCCTTTCAAAATAAAGGAAGAAGAGAGGGGAAAGTATAGTATAATTTTACCAACTAATATGAGAACTAAATGGAAATTCCTAACATTGGATTCTCCGCAAGAAGCACAAATCTCTCTTTGCAACTGGTGACTCAATCTAAGTATAACAATTAGGTATGTTAACAATAGAGTAAGAAGAGATGCAATATATAATTTATAATTTTCGCTATCTTGATTTTCGCTTCACTCCATCATATATGACATAAATTTTCACTGACATCAACTGTTGGGCATGTGTGGCATTGGCGCGTAAGAGATTGAGGATGGAGGAGAGACCTGAAAGTGCAAATGGTGGCGACGAGTAGATGAAGTCCACTTTGGTGCGTGTGTGGGTTTTCAATTTCGAGATAGGCAAAAAGTGGAGTTTTGAAGAACTCAAGGTTCACGAACCGCCGGATCAAAACTCAAACCATGTGCTTGCGGGATTCAGTGACGGGGAGAGAAACTGGGGAGGAGAGAGAAAAAGGGTGTTTTGGATATGCAATAATCTCACTAATTTTTTATATAGAGGAATCCACAAATCCCACCCTTTTTGAGGGGAATGTTTATCCTTCCAAACTAATTATGTCTTACCAAACCAGGTAATCAAGAGGGTAATTCTAGATTCCCTTATACATTACCGCGTACCAAACGTCTCCTTAGGTAATAGAGAGAAAGAATCTATGATTAAATCACTAACCATAGTAAGCAATATTAGATATTAGAGAGAGATAATCTACAATTAAACCACTAACTATCAGAAAATGTAAAATTAGAGACGTAAAGATAAAGGTGTGCAATTTGCAACCAAGTTTGTCAAACATATAGGTAAACCGCAAATAAAAGTTGTATGGTGGATAATCTGCAAACTCAGAAAACCTGAGGTAGGTTTACTGCGGTAGGTTTACTGAAATTTATCATTCTTTCTTTCAAGTTGATGAATTAAGTTAATATAATAAAGAGAATTATGATGCAAGCAAGATGGATTATCTTGGAGTTCAATTATTTGGAATGACATGTACAATAACATATGGATAGATCATCTAATAGATACTCCGTATCTTATATATGATGGATTTTATCTATAACAATTAAGCAACATACATAAAATATTGATGTCTTTACACAATAGTCCAGATCTTAATCATGTTACTCAAAGTGCTTTAATATAAAATTCTAAATCAAGTTTCTATAGATCCTTTGCTACATCAAAAGAAGAAGAATATAAAAGCGGAAGCACCAACCTGTAGCCATTGATGGATATTGCACAGAGGATTTGGATCTTCCTATATGATACGTATCTCTATGAGAGAAAATCTCTCTTTTCTTCTGTTAATGGGATGACAGATAGAATAGAATGATACGTATATATAGAGGACCACAACCCTAACAGATAATTAATGATTTCAATTTTGCCCATCACAAATTTAAAAATCCACTATCCAGTTTCTACACGAAATATATCACACTTTATTATTATATATTTTTAACCCATCACTTAACCTTGGTTAGACCACTTTAATTCGGGTTAAACTTTAGAATAGCAATTACATATTTAGTCACATATGTGAGCCCACATAAATTATTTTCCAACAATCTCTCGCTTGGGCCACATATGTTACACCTTATAAATGTACAATCTCGTCCATTAATCATGTAAATATAGGATCAAAGCAATTTTCGTTACATTTATCGTAACTAAATTCATCAATGGTCACATATATCAACATAATCAAACGATATAGATCAAGTGTGAATGTGTAGCTTGGAAATTTCATGCAATGTGATCTATATACATGCCTATATCCAATTGGTCCTCTTAAACTTAAGTGATGTCAGAATTAAACATAACAAAGGAGTGAGAAAACTGAACACTTCATTTCTGATCAGAAAATAACCAAATGTATAAATGTCTCAGATAAATATAAAGCAAATCTATATAATAAAACACAAAGAAAGCTATCAAGTGGCTCTCATTTAATATGGTTGAAATCAATGGTTCAGATCTAACCTCACAAAACATATTTTTCCGCCCAAAATTTTTTCCCAATACTCAAATTCAAATCTTCCCAAAATAACTCCTTTATTTATTTATTTATTTAATTCTCTCTCTCATTCTCTCTCTTTTTACTCATAAATTTATATTTTCATATATCAGGTTTGTAAATTTTCAGATTTTTATGCATTTTTTTATTGCTCATGTTACATGGAAAATAGTAAATTTCTCATCAACAATTAAATTTCATTATTTTCCATACTCAGAGTTCTAAGAAGTTGGATTTTACACCCCCATTTATAATTATTTTTAAACATATACTAATGAAAATATGGACTTTTATTTACAACTAATTATTGATTTACTATTCAAACTTGAGCTACATAATTGTTGTTTCACTGTTTACAAGACTTTCATATGCTGTATCTTTCCGAAGACGTGCCATAGGCACGTGCCCACGAGCAAATCTAGTAAAATACAAATCCTCACGAAATCATGATATCCTCAAAAAATACAAAACCCATATGAGCAGTGTGCTCATGAAAGACCTTGGGTGGTAATCCCTTTGTGAGCGGATCCGCTATCACGGAGTTTGTCCCAATGTGCTATATGGATATATGTCTACTCTACACTCTTTCTTTCATAACTAGAAACTTTATGTCAATATGCTTCGACTTTGATGAGCTCTTGTTGTTGTTGGAATACATCACTGCTGACTTATTGTCACAAAATAACTTGAGTGGTATTTCTACATTCTCCAAAACACGCAGTCCAGTGACAAAGTTCTGCAGTCATATTCCATGATTTGATGCCACAAAGCATGCTACATACTATGCTTCCATAGTAGAAGAAGCTACAAATGTCTGTTTGACACTTTTCCAAGATATAGCTCCTCTAGCTAACAGGTAAATATAGTCTGATGTAGGCTTTCTGCTATCTTGGCACCCAGCAAAATTAGAATCAGAATATTCTACGACCTCCAAACGATCTTATTTCCTATATGTGAGCATGTAATCTTTTATTCTCTGAAGATACCTCATAACCCTCTTTGCTGCTATCCAATGGTCCATACCAGGTTTTCTTAAATACCTGCCTAACATTCTAACAATGTACGCAATATCCGGACGCGTACATACTTGAGCATACATTAGACTCCCAATAGCTTATGCATAGGGGATCTTTTGTATTTTCTGAATTTCAAGGTTACTTTTAGGGCACTGACTAAGACTAAATTTGTCTCCTTTAGCAACAGGAGTATCTCCTAGTCTGCAATCTTGCAAGCCAAATCTTTTGAGTACTTTATCGATATATTCCGTTTGTGATAGTCCAAGAATACCTCAAGAACGATCTCGGTGTATCTGAGGCATCCCCAGGATCTTTCATCTCAAAATGCTTGGACAGAAACTTTTTGGTTTCATTCAACAAGTCTATATCATTAGTGGCAAGCAATATGTCATCGACATACAGAACTAGGAATATATGCTTACTCACACTGAATCTGTGATACACACAATCATCAACAATATTCATCTCAAAACCGAATGAGATAATTACTTGATGAAACTTGTGGTACCATTGACGAGAAGCCTGCTTGAGTGCATAGATGGATTTTGTCAATTTGCAAACCATATTCTTTGGGTCTCCCGACACAAAATTTTCTGGTTGCACCATATAAATTGTCTCGTCATTGTCGCCATTGAGAAACACTGTCTTGACATCCATCTGATGTAGCTCAAGGTCAAGATGAGCAACAAGTGCCATAATTGTCCTGAAGGAGTCTTTCGATGAAACTGGAGAGAAAGTCTTGGTAAAATCGATGCTTTCTTTCTGAGTACAGCCTTTAGCTACAAGACGTGTCTTATACCTCTCCACATTACCATTTGCATTCCTCTTGGTCTTAAATATCCATTTACAACCAATTGGTTTTGCACCTTCTGGTAATGAGACAAGTTCTCAAACTTTGTTGTCTTGCATGGACTTATACTCTTCATTCATGGCACTCATCCACTTTTGAGAGTTATTATTTTTCATGGCCTGATGAAATGTGATTGGATCATCTTCCATCATTCCATTGTCATCCTCATGTTCTTGGAGAAATACATTATAATCATCCGGAATAGCATTTGTCCTTTCTCTCGTGGATCTCCTTAATGGCACTGGTTCTTGAGGTTGTTGACTTTGTTCTTCTGGAACAATTACCTAATTTTGAATAGGGAGTTGTTCAACATCGTCTTGTTGAGGTTCCAGATTCACTTCTTGATCAATGATAAGTGTGGGAACCTGAATATTGTCAACAGTGATAGTAGGAATTGAGTTTGTAATTGAATCCAATTTCTCCTCAAAAGCAATATCTCTAACCTTTTTTCTCTCACCAAACTCAACATCCTCAAAAAATATTGCAGTTCCCGTCTCAAAAATATTCTTATGTGTGGGATCATAAAACTTATAGCCCCTAGATCACTCTGAATAAACAATAAAGTAGCTGTTCACTGTTTTAGAGTCCAATTTCTTTTCATGTTGCCTATAAGACCTTGCCTCAGCTGGACATCCCCAAATGTGAAAGTGCTTTAGACTAGGCTTTCGACCAGTCCAATGCTCATAAGGTATTTTTGCAGCTGCTTTAGTTGGTACTATATTGAGAATGTAAGTTGCTGGACCCTTACCTTTTTCATTCTCAGATTTTCTTTCCTTGCCCTTATCCTTAGAGTCATTGGCCAAGTGAGCACTTTCAATCTTATCTTGTTAAACCTTTCTTCCTCATGCACACAGTGAAAAATGAGCTCATTTAGAGTCCATTTTTCCTTTTGATAGTTATAACTGATCTTGAATTGATTGAACTGTGCAGGAAGCGATACCAAAACTATAAGCACAAGCAATTCCTCAGGAAACTTAAGTCTTGAAAAATATGGTATATCTCCATAATGTACTCCCTTACATTTCCTCGATCCTTATACTTCATAGACATCAAAGAAGCCAGAAGTGTAGTCATTTCAACCTTATCATTTTTGGCAAAACGCTTCTCAATTTGTTCGATGAAATCCTTGGCCTTAGTGATCTCATCGGATCCTATGCCCCTAAAGGCTTCTAGAATGTTGTGTTTCATAATTATTAGACTCGTGTGATTTGAACGATCCCACCTTTCAAAATCTCTTTTATCATCAGGAGTGTTTTCCGCAATGAGAGGTGGATGTTGTACTTCCACCTCTCATTGCAGTTATTGAGGCAGCAGAAGATAAGCTAGCTGAATATAGAACCAAACAAACAAATTAAGTTCACATAAAAATCCATATAAAACAATAAATTCAAACAATGGTTAATCTCATCTCAAGATATAAAGCATAACATTAATATCAAGTCTTTGGATAATAACATTAACTGTAAGCGGTACTCTTGTTGTAGCAACCAAACATTGTCAATAATAAGTCATTCTTTGGACTGACATATTGTTCACATGGAATACCTTATAATTGTCACACATTTATCACCACAGATGTATATGAAATTTGGTAAAATATCAACTTACCTTTGGGTCAGTTAATAAACGCATGAATTACAAACACACAATCATCTTGATATTTTAAATAAATTAATCTATACAAAAGTGGTCACGTTGGTAACATTCAGTTTTAATTAATCTATTCAAAATATTAAACATTCATAAGAAATTCCAAAACCAAAATGTGAATTTAATTGTTTCTCAGAATATCTTTTCCTTAACTTTACAATTTCATTTTATTTTATATAGATAATATCAAATTGATTTTTATTTATCCATTTATAGGATAAATATCTTTATTAACAGAAAATTGATAACTTTACTGTTTTGAAAATGTCAAATCGATAACGCCTTTATTATTTAACAGAAAATTCATAACAGAAAATAATGTTCATAAATTTCACATCTCCATCTCTCTCTTGCGAGAGTAACACAGCCGCAACACCCAAGGAGCCCACGGCCACGTCATGCAACAGCAGCTCGCTGCCTTCAACTGGGTGGGCCCCTCCTCAACTCACATTAGCCATGTGGGAAAACTCACAGCAGAAACTGCTGCTTCCCCATGAGATCCGAGCCCCACCACCAAACAATAATTCCATACATCTACTTGTATATACATAACATCTTTAGGGTAATCATGGTAGTTAATTATGATTATCAAGTTTTATGATTGTCAGGTTTGGAACCAATTAAACACAAAGGTAGATATTTTACGAAATTATCGAAATTACCCATATATAAAAAAAAGGTCATCTTAAATAGCAATCGTCTACTTTCAGTTCGGAATCGAAAAAGGTAAGTTTACAAAACAAAAAAATTGATTTAAAGGTAAGTTTACAAAAACAAAAAAATTAAAAATCAATCTTTAAAGACAGAATCAACATCGATTTTTTTTTTTGAATCTAAATATCTCACTTAGTTTAGAAAACCCTAAATTTCTTAAATTTCTTAAACAAGAAACTCTAAATTCTTCAATTAATTCAGTAAAGATGGCTCTAATACCAATTGATGAATTTTATCTATAACAATTAAGCAACATGTATAAAACATTAATGTATTTACACAAAAGTCCAGATCTTAATCATGTTACTCAAAGTGCTTTAATATAAAATTCTAAATCAAGTTTCTATAGATCATTTGCTAAATAAAAAAAAAGAATAATATAAAAGCGAAAGCACTAGCCTATAGTCATTGATGAAGATTACACAGAGGATTTGGATCTTCCTATATGATACGTATCTCTATGAGAGAAAGTCTCTTTTCTTCTGTTAATAGGATGACAGATATAATAGAATGATACGTATATATAGGGGACCACAACCCTAACAGATAATTAGTGATTTCCAATTTTGCCCATCGCAAATTTAAAAATTCACTTTCCGGTTTCTACACGTAATATATTACCGTTTATTGTAATATATTTTTAACTCATCACTTAACCTTAATTAGATCACTTTAATTCGGGCTAAATTTTAGATTAGCAATTATATATTTAATCACGTATGTAAGCCTATATAGATTATTTTCTAACCATATATGCACAAATGATGGTGGCAGTCACTCGAGAGATTAATAAATCAAAGTAGTCTAAACTTGGAAGATAAAATAAAAGGTTAATACGCGTTTAATATGAAGTTGGGACCAAAGGTCAAGATAATTTGTGAGTGATGCAGAAAAATGACTACATGCTCTTCGGTCCAAAGTGGTTGGTTAAGTATACTAAATCAGCATCGTCACACTCAAACATCATTTCAGAATATCAGAATCTACTTATGTGGCCGGTCCTCTCATACAAGATATGCATGTTTAAACTTCATGGAATTGTGTGCCTCAATTTCTTCAGTTCTTCCGTCTGTACATCCGACTAAAAATTGTAATATTGTCACAAATAATTTTTAATATTACAATGGAAGAAGATTTTAGTATCATTTGTAAATTTATACGTACGAAACTATTAAAAAGGAGGTTTCAGATTCGAGTATTTACTACATTAGAGTTTTTATTTATTTTTTTAAAAAAAATTATACGCGTATCACATGTGTAAATTACTACAAACCGCAATGCTTATCCCGGCGTTTCTATCCCGGCGTTCGGATAGAAACGCCGGGATAGAGTACAGTTTTATTTTTTTAGAATAATTGCCTGCCTATCCCGGCGTTTTATCAAAACGCCGGGATAAATATACACATCCTATCCCCTAAATATCCAACCAAACCCCAATCTTGGGCATTTCCCCTTATCTCATTTCTCAAATCCCCAACCCTAGCTTGACTCAAAATCCCAAATCCAAACCGATGCCGACCCTAGCTCCGTCACCGTCTTCATCTCTAGCCCAACGCCAACCGCCGTCTCTAGCCCTAGCCCCATCGCCGTTGCCCGTCGACCCTAAGTTATGTCTCCTATCCTCTCCATTGCATTCGTCGTCGTCGTTATCGCGTCGTCACTCCAATCACCATCATCTTCCTCCATCTCTCAAACCCTATGTATGAATTTGAGAATTTTAGAATTTGGGTTTGTGAGAATAATTATTAGAGTTGAGATTGTGAAATAGTTGGAGAGGATGGATTTCCAATTAATGACATCATGTCTGCTTCATTCTTCTTCTTCGCTGTCGTCGTCGTCGTCTCTAGGGTTTCATTTCTCATTAGTTTAAGGTTGCATTTGGCCTAATTTTTTGTGGGCTTTAAAGCTACTTCAGAAGGAGAAGCCAGAATGTAGAGCTTTGAAATTAAAAACTGAAGCTGTTTGGAAAGTCAATTTTTTTAAACTTCAAAACTACTTTTAAGCTAGAAGTTGTTTGGCATAAGCTATCAATTGTAAGCTACTTTTATACCCAACTTAAGTTTTTAAATTTATTTAAGAGTAAAATATAAGTTATCAAATTACAAAAATATCTTTATATTACTAATAAAATATTTAAAGCCCCAAAAAAGGCTATCAACGGCGAAGAAAGGAGAGACTGTGGCGCGACGACGAAGAAAGGAGAGGCGACGGCGACTGTTCGTCAAGGAAAGGAAAGGAGAAAAAATTGTGTTATGAGGTTTTGAAGGAGAGAGCTTCTATCAAAGCTCATTTTCTTTACTAAAATTAAGCTAATTCTTCTTTTGTAGAGCTTTTCAAATGTTGCGTTTGGCCCAGCTTTTCCTTCAAAAGGAGAAGAGAAGCTGATTTTAAGCTGAGCCAAACACAACCTAAGTATGAGGCTGTTTTGGGAGTGGAGTGAGGAAGTAGCAGAGAAGGGTTATGACTGCCAAAAATAGGCAGCCCCCTTCTTCTTGTACTCTTCTTCTTCTTCTTCGCCGATGATTCTCGCCTTCTTTCTTCTGTCCCTTTCTGCAAGAGGCAATGATGATGTAGTGAGAAAACTCTAATTTTTCTCTTTTCTTCTTCCTCTCTTCTCTTATCTAGCATTAATCTCTTCTGCGGCGATGGCGAGGTAGCTATAACAGCTACAACCACTCATCAATAGAGAGGTGAGAGCAGAGCAGAGAGAAGGAGAGTGGGGATTTCTCACTTTTGTGATGGATTAAAGCCGAATCTGAGCCTCCCCTTTCTTACCCTTCTCTGATTTCTTCTTCTAATTTTGGGATCATTTTTCGTTCTTTTATGTTGATGTATTTCTACAATTTGCCCGAGAGGACTGCGTCGTGTCATCGGCTTGGACATGCAAGTTTTGTGAATCAGAAGGGAAACCTCTAAAAACAATGTACTGAATAAATTATAGATATTTATTATCACCAATTTCCATGAGATTAGTAGCATAAGTTTTCTATTACATTGTGTAGTAGCTTGCTCAACTCGTCAGTTTTTCCATTACAATTGCATTCCGCCTGAGCCAACTAACAATCTCGAAACTGCAAATTAGTATGTGTTTTGCTACAATCTTACATGTTTCAATGCTCTGGTAAGAGGTCAATTGTTGTGCTTGTTTAAAGTAGATGATTTTTTTCATGTGTTTTGTGGAAGTAAATTTTGTTGGGAGAATAGAAGATCGATTGACAACATTTTATGTTCAGTAAATTAGTGGTGAAGAAAGTTTTGATGCTAAAGTTTTATTGGTGTTTAGATTTTTTATTCGTTTACTGTTTAACATGATAAGGATTGTGATCGACTTGATTTTGTTAGCGTAGGACTAGGGTCAGGGTAGACTTTTGTCCATTGCGTGTATTTCTGTTGATTCATGCTTTAGTGCACTAGAGGAAATTACTGAACATTGTTATCTTAGGAGGAAGTGAATGAGGCTTCTAAAGAGTTATTCATTATGGTAAATGGAATTATTAGGAATACGAGATATGCTTCGGTACATTACACTGTCCTTCACTAACTACATTTGCCCTTAATTGAAAACAGAATACTAGTGAGCAAAAACATTTATTGTGCTTGTGTCAAAAGTGTAGTATATCTTAGTTGTTGAAATGGTTGAAATGTTGATATACTGGACTCTATGGTGCATCACTAACAACAACATTGAACAACAACATATTCAGGTATTGCTTATTCTGTTGCTGCAATACATGATAAACAAAAAATAAAACCATCTCTTTTGCTTATTCCCTTTTTTTCTTAAAACACAGATTGGGAAGGCCTAAGACTTGTTTTTGAAGTACTATGAGTTTTAGGTTTAAAGATAATGTGAGGCAAAAGCTTATTTTGCTCGATACTTTCAGATATCTTGATATTTATATTAATAATGGTTATTATTATGAGCAGGTTGTAAAGACAAACTATTCATCTCTTAGCCGTGTTGCCTTTCCAGTAGAAAATGATTCAGATGATTCTGATGTTCAAAAAGATCAAAGGTTTGGACTACACCTGAAAGATGCATTTGATGGTATGCTGATTCTGTTCTTTAGAAGGTTGGAGGTATTTGTCAGTTTTATTTATAACAATTCAGCTAAAACCAAGAAGAAAAGCAAGAAAAAATTGTTCTGTATCTAAAGATAAGGACAGCTGATTATTAAACCTTCATTGTTGCTATTAATTATAGCTGCTTATACCTTGTTTTGTTAAGTATATTCCCTTTTCTTGAATTAATTTCCTTTGCAATAATCCATTCATTAATTATATATATACTCACAAAGTTCTTTTCTTTGAACCGAAATAGTTCATTCCTATACCCTCCAACCACAAGTTAAACCAGGCTACTTTAATATATATAGAGAGAGAGAGAAAAGTGAGCCTCATATAGAGTATGAGGAAATTTTCTTCATACAAAGTGATTATACTCACTTAGTGGGGCCATTATGGAAGATCCACTCTGTCCTTCATGTTTGACATGCTAATGGATGTATGTGTAGAAAAAATCAAGTGGTTTGGAGGACATTCACCCATGCATCATGTGGTTGAAAAATGAACGATTTCAACAGTAATATAAATCGAACCACAAATTAGATCCACATGATGTATGGGTGAATGACCTCCAAACAACTTGATTTTTTCTACACTTACATCTATTATCATGATAAACATGATGGATGGAATGGATCTTCCATAATGGTCCCTACCAAGTGAGTATAATCACTTTATATGAGAAAAATTTTCCCATACAAATATGAGGCTGATAAACATGATGGATGGAATGGATCTTCCATAATGGCCCTACCAAGTGAGTAGAGGAAAATTTCTCCATACAAATATGAGGCTCACATTACTCATATATATATATATATATATATTCTTAATTATTGGGTTGTTGTTCACTGGTCGCCTTCAAGTGGTCCGTCCATCTGCATCTAAGACAACATCCAAGAGCGGCTTTGTTTCTACCAGCTGCAGTACAAGATTGTGAGCACAAGTGAGTGAGTTAACGTTCCCTTCTTGAATTAATTTTATCTAGTAAAATGGATGGTTGATGTGCCAAAAAATAGAAAATTAAAATTGTGATCTGGTAGCTTGTAGTAACATACTTTCAAAGTTCATTTCTTTCTATCAAATACATCACTTATCTAATGACCTAATCGAAACAAACGAGTCATCTATTTGAAGTAGAATTAATAAATTTACACAAAAAATTAGTTTTGAATTTTTGTATGTGTGTTTATTTAGGTTCTAAGTTAAAGAGACTGGAGAAAGAGAAAGGAATAGTGATGTGATTCGTGATTGGTCATAGTGCGACTCCAGGCGGTGTGCTGGACAAAAGATGCAGAAGCGGCAGAGCACAAGGACTTCCTAAGGGTCTATGTTATTTTATAACTAACTACTTGTTCTTGAGGCTTAACTAACTACTTGTTGATAAATATTCATGTTGATTCAATTAATTGTATTGAATGGGATTGAGTAGGTCTATGTTGTTTTATAACATATATATGCAATTTTATTTCATGTAGGATATTTTTTATTAAAAAATGTTTTAAAATTTTTATAAAAAAATTAAAAATTACCTACCTATCTCGGCATTTTTAGACAAAAACGCCAGGATAGGGTGATTTTTAAAAAAACAATTTAACAACCTACCCCGGCGTTGTTGACCAAAAATGCCGGGATAGATTACTGTTTCCTTTTTCTAGCAAAAACTCTATACCGGCGTGTTTTTAAATAAACGCCGGGATAGATATAGGCTATAGCGGCGTTGTTGAAAAACGCTGGGATAGACCCTATATCTGTCCCGACGCTCGCTACAATGGCGTTTCTGAGGGCATTTTCAGAAATGCCGCTACGATCTATCCCGACGTTTATAAACGACGGGATAGCCCAAAATAAACGCCGGTATTAATCCTGTGCCGATTGTAACAAATCATGACTACATATGAAACCAGCTACTCTTAAGAAAATAAACAATGTATCAAGTGTTTGATATTTGCCCACATTTTCATGCCGTGTCTAGTGTTGATTGTAAGAGCTGTATCTATGTTTCATGAAAATGTCACTACGCCGAAATTATGGAACAGTTAACAAGAGTGTTTGGTTCTATGATAATAAGAAAGTCGAAGAAGAGTTGGGTTGTGTATTGAGATAAAATAAGTATAAGCAAGATATCAATACCCTTCCAATATGCTTACCCAGTTAAAGGTCGCACTTACCTACACGTCACCAAATTCCCGTAGTATTCCCTAAATGCTCTTCATGTACAAGATACATCAACAAGTCAAGTACTGTTTACCACACCCAAAAACAAAAAACAAAAACAAGTCAACGACTATTTGTTAACCAAACAAAAGTCAACTACTGAAGTAAGCAATGCAGAAAGTTTTCACACTGACTACAAACCAAGTTAGCTAGATGCCAGTTCCATTTTGAGAAACTAGTGGTTAGCCTATCGGCTAGCAAGCAAAAGGTTAAAAATTTAAATCTCATTTATATCATTATCCTTTATGGAAAAATAAGTGTGAGCATGAAATTATGCTCTTGTTCAAAGGAAGGGAGGAAAAAATGGCACTTACATTACAAGTGATCAATGGTTCTATACAAAAAACACAATTTGATAATCTTCTTTGGATAGGCCGGCCAGTGTTGGAATTTTCGTCTGGTGTTGTTGCTTCTCTTCTCTAACCTAAATCAGTTGATAGAGGGGACAAGCAGTCGAGGGTACGAAAGTTAGAAACATCCTAGAGAGTCAAAATATCTTTTTGTAATGTCGGCCAACAATCGTGTACCCTACGAAGGACTTTCATCACATCATTGTTGATTGATAATAGTAAAAATGACAGCAAATCAGGGCCGTACGATTTCAACACAGATCTAAAAGCTTCCATAGGTAGATTAGTTGTAACGGACATTTTTAACAAATCCAGGCATCCTTCAGGTTCGTGCGGCTTTCAAACCCATTAAAAACGACTTGAACCACCAAGAGACACACAACCCATGAGGGTTATAAGTCAAATCGCTTGTCCTCTTCAAAAGAGTAACCGATTCTATCTCTTAAGGCGGAGAATCAACATGAGATAACAGATTCATATCAATATTCAAACTGTTTATCAGGCATATAAATACCCTCCCCTCTCCTTCAGTCAGAAGGTAATCAGCAATTTCTCTGTCAAACTCTCTTTCTTTCTCTGGTTCTAATTTGAGCGTTGGAAGGTCTGTTGCCGGGGACAACCCCGGTGTTCCAGACTATTTACAGGTTCATCGGTCGCGTCAGCAACCGTCGGATTCAGACCAATGAGCTATTTCAACGATCCAGATCCAATCTCAGAAGCTCTAACCATTTTTTACGGCGACGATCAAATGACAGATCCTTAGTAGTTTCTCTCAAAATATAAACTCATTATTTGTTTGCTCTCACACCAAAATAAGCAGCAACAGATTGGCACCATATGTGGGAAACTACACAGATCTACTTCATAGATCAGAACTTGTCGTGAGAAACACTGAATTCTCCTGTCATGCCACCGAGGTTAAAAGGGAGAGCAGCGCGACCTTAAGCCGTCTAGCCAACTCTATTTGTCAATCAGCCCCTCCTGTGGAGGACCCTATTCCTCCCCATCAGCCGGATCCGCCCCAACAACCTAATTAAGCTCCTATCTACCGAGAGGCACTGGGGGGCTCCCGACAAAGCCGTTATGAACCGCACCGTTAAAAGCACACTCTACACAACCTTGTCTTAGTCCATGCTTCCAGCGACTCGATACAATAGCGAGGTCCCTGGGGGTCTAGAGATCTTAGTCAAGTTATCAATGCCAGACAACAGGGGACCAATCTACGAATCTGTTTGGACAAGAGGCACGCACATGGCGAGGTTTCCTGCTCAGAACGTTAGGGGAACCGGCGAAGCAACTCTCCCTGAAGGCAGACTTCAAGATGCATCTTCTCTATAGGGGACGCAGTATAGAAAGAAGTCTGGCTCGCGAGAGTCGAAAGCATCTTAAGAGGAACAAATAGCAAGAGGCCCCAGTCACTAGAGGCAAACTAGAAAACTTCAAGTATGACATCATCCGAGCCATCCAAGGTACTCAAGATCAGGGTCGACACACATGGAGCTGCCACCATACTCCTTCAAGAGAAGAAGAATCCAGCGACTCAACTAGATTCAAAGGAAAGGACGACCAAGTCTTTTGCCGCATCCGAGAAGTAGAGAAATGCCTGGAATAGATAAAGCATGAAGGAAACCCTCCAGCAGGGCATACCGCCCCAGTGGACCTCCTTTCAGAAAATTCATCCTCGACGCACTCATTCCAAAGAACTTCAAAGCTCCTCAATTTGAATTTTACGATGGTGAATCTGACCCGACTGACCATATTTAAAGTTTTAAAACTCTTATGATGGTCTATCATGCCACGGATGTGCTCATGTGCCGAACTTTTCCAGTAACTTTGAAATGATCGGCAAGGGAATGGTACACTCGCCTTACTCCAAAATCAATATTCTCCTTCGATCGGCTCGAGGAGCTCTTAATAGCGCACATCTTACTAGCCACAAGGAAGAAAAAACAAGTCGTTCTCTATGGAAATTGAATCAAAGAGACAGAGAACGGCTGAAAGATTTTGTCAAGCGCTTCACAGCCGAAGCAATGTCCATCTCTTCCCTAGACTCGTTAGTGGCAGCCGCCGCCTTCCGCCACAACATCACTCACAAAGACCTAAATGCCTCCTTCTCGAAGAAGCCTCCTAAATATTTCACCGAACTCTTGATAAATAGTGACAAATATATCAGATCCAAGGAAGCTATTTATCCTCAAGGCAAGAATGATTCACCTTCCGGGAACAAACGGAGGAATGCAAACGAGGAAAGACCCATGAAATTTCAGAAAGACAACGCAGGTCAACGTTGTCCTCCTTCAGCACCACGCTTCGACAAGTTCACTCCCTTTAATTCAAGTGTGTTTGTCATTCCCATAATAGTTGAGAAAGATAGAATAGTCCGTCCTCCCCCAAGATGATCACAGCCAGCAAAAGAAGAGATAGGAACAAGTGATGCGCATTTCACATAGACCCTGGGCACACCACCAACAATTGTTCAGCCCTCATAAAAGAACTAGAATGTTTGATTTTTCGGGGCAACCTCCCTCAATTTTTCCAACAAAAGAACAGTGGCGAACCCCTCCAACACGGGAGGCTATTAAGCGTAAAGAGAGGCCCTTCGAATCACAAGACTCAGAACACTTGGTTATTCTCCACCCTATTCATGGATGACAGATGGGGGGAGATGTCATGCCCCGCTTTCCGAAAGAATACGGAATACAAACACGTGAAAAAGTCCAGCAAATAATTTTCATCATTCATAAGCTGTAAGGATCGACTCAACAATACAACAGGAATACACAAGAAATATACAATTACGCATGCATGAAACAAATCTTATAATCAACAGAATTATTTGAAAACATTACATAATCCTCAAATAAATATAAGATCTCGAACAAAAGTAAAATTTCGGAACAACAAGCTCATTACAAGTTTAAGTAGCAACAAAGAAATAATTCAACTCATAGCACAAGTAAACTAAAGCATGGTTCATCCCAGTCGAAGCTTAGAAAGTCTGTTCACCCACTCTTGCAGGTAGTTGATCCCCAAAATCTGTATATTTAACATGTGGAAGAAATATAGAAATAAGAGACAAGATGCATGTTGGTGTAAGTTACGGGCCGCAAGTAGTACAAGCAAACGGGTATAGAATAAATACAAGAAAGTATGAAACAGATATTTGGAATCAAGAATATACAATATGTCATGGCAGGAATGCAACAAGTGAGAGTCCAATAAAACTAGCAAGCAAGTAAACTGAGTCAAGTAACAGGATCATGTAATAAGTGAACATGTAAATTTGTAACAGGTATCAAGTGACATGCAAGACAGGTAACAAGCGTGTATGAGTAAACATGTTATTCTTAAGTCTATTGTTTAATCCTAACTAATGCACCATTCATGTGTCCCATATATATACTACATGGTTGTTCTATACAAACAAGTTACATTTAGGCCTAGTGATGGGATCTATAGGGCCATGTACTAAGGTATCATGTAAACAGAAACAGGCATGAATTATGTAATCATGAAATCGTGGCATCATATAATCAAGTACATGCATGAATCATGTAATCATAAAATCATGGCATCATGTAGTCATGTAATTAGTAATAGGCATGAATCATGTAATGAAATAATCGCATCATATAGTCAAGAACAGGTATGAATCATGTAATCATGAAATCATGGCATCAGGTAATGGGAAACACGGGCCCCCTTCCGAGTACACTTACATATATTGTCCACTACTAGGGTCTTTCCCTTAAACCCCGGCTTGATTACTTATTATTTCCTTATCAAAAAAGGCATGAAAGTGCACAAACAGGGCAAGTAAACATGATAGGAAACAGAAAACAGTTCAGGCTAGGTAGAAAACATATTCGAGTGTCAAATCAACTTATAATTATCAAAAATAACAAGAATTTTAATTCTGGACAACAGGATGTTGCTGCACCAAAACTGGAATTCTCGTTGCTACCGGAATGCAAATTTGGATCCGTCAGAAGTTCTAGAAACTAGACTCTCTGCCGGCTCCAGTGCATATACACACGATATATAAAAGTTACAGCAACTGGGTTCAAATCAGCATTCTACACAGATTGTGTTCAACCAGAATTCTTAAAATTATGTTTACATGCATGAATCAGGTCTGAAATCTCATCAAATAAATCCAGGAAAATTAAGGGTGATTCCTTAGCATGTCTAGACTAAGCAAGGTAAATTTCATATTATTATATTACTGATAGCATATTCAAATTAAATTAAAAAAACAGGGTGACACAGTAAAATTATGAATCTGGAAATGCAGACCCAGAAGTACTAAAATAGCAATATCTCATAACTCATAACTCAGAATTTGATTATGTCAGATGTTCTGAAAACTAGACACATGGAACTACAATTCATATTGAGAAACTGATTCAAAATTCTGTCATTAACGGGGTCAAAATTATCAAGCAAGATCAAGACAGCAGCATAAGTGATTTCTTTTGCATGAAATGTAACATGATTATTAACTACCATGAATCTAAGTTAATGTGTGACACAAATCAGGGATTTATAATCATTCAACAGCACTCATGTCTATTGATATGGTCAAAACAAGGGGTTCAATCGAGACCGTCCAAATGGGGCACGAATCCTACAGCTCAGGGACGAGACGGTAATTTCACATGCAAACGGGTCCGAAGCGGGTACTGGGTCTCCTTCTCACAGATCCAATAACCCGCAAACGGATCCACCACAGCTGGGCACGGGTTTCAACCCGCTGCCAACTCGATCCAGCAAGACACAATCAAGGTCCCTGATTAGATCTAAATCAACGGCCATGATTCACGTCAATCTTTACACTGGGATTTAGGGATTAAAATTCCTTATCTGATTACCAGAATATACCTTATCAGATTACTTTCCCAATCTGTTTACAAGGAGATTATTCTATATCAGACTACGCGGATTACATTCCAAAATTGTTCTCTAAGACGCCTATAAATACCCCCCACCCATCTCCATTAACAGGTAATCAATCTTTCTCTAGTTAAACGCTCTTTCATAATCAATTCCGGTTACTGACTTGAGCGTCGGAGGGTGCGTCGCCGGGAACAACCCCGGTGTCTCGCACTTTTTGCAGGTGCACGGCGGGAGCGACGATCAGAGTTCAACGGAACAGGTATACAGGTTCTCCTATTCAGTTTCCCCAAAGAACTCACAAATTCATCTGTTTGCCCCCACACCGAATTTAGCGGCAACAGATTGGCGCCGTCTGTGGGAAACTAACGAATAGAGACCTCTCCTCTTCCCGGTGAACAGGTTTTCTCCAGCCATGCCGCCTCGCAAAGTCAGATCTAGGGGCTCCAATCGAGCACCCATCCCTGACCAGCAGGAAGTCCTTCCTGATCCCACTCAACAACAAGGGCAGCTCCCTCCTACCGTGGAAGAGCCGCTCCAGCGAAACCCTCCACATCCTGATCCGAAGGGGCCTAACCCCCAGAAACAGCCTCTTCATCCAGAGAACATACCCAACCACACTGCCTCCAGTGCCTCCATGGCCTCCCATCATCCCCGAGCCTCTGGTCGCCACGATGCCCATCCCAGACGCCCGGAGGATAAGGACCTTCGTCACCATCTGGACGAAAAGCGGGCTCGGGGAGAAGCCTCCCACCAAGAACGATCCCCCCGACACCGGGGACACAGGGGATCCCCCGCCCGAAGAGGGAGAAAAGACTCCCCCGATCACTACCGAGGGAGGCACTCACCGGCAGGTCGGCAGCAGCATCGGAACAATGAGGCACCCGTCACCCGTGCCGAGTTCCAGCAATTCCAAGCTATGGTACGACAGGCCCTCAATCTCCGTCAAAATCCCAATGAGCCAAGGGCCCCCTCCCCTCGTCCGGTCCGGAGCCCTCGCCAACGTTCCCCTTCTCCTCGACCCGCTCCTACCAATTCCAGACGCACCCCAAGTCCTCGTCGTTCCCGAAGCTACCGTCGCCGCAGCCCTCGCTCCCCATCCTACGAAGACGAGTCCCGTGGCTCGGCAGATCACCGCCGGAGAGATAACACCATGAACCGCCGCCTGAACGAGGTGGAAAAACTCTTGGGACGGATAAACCGGGAAGAAGAACTCAGGGGGAGGACCCTCCGTCCTAGCCAACCCCCGTTCTCCCGGACCATAGTGGATACTCCTGTTCCCTTCGGTTTCAAACCTCCCCAGTTCGAGAACTACACGGGAGAGACCGATCCGGTTGACCACATCGAAGGCTTTAAGACTTTGATGCTCCTCCATCAAGCGTCCGACGCCCTCCTCTGCAAAACATTCCCTGCAACTCTGAAGGGCCCAGCTCGAGAATGGTACTCTCGCCTTGCCCCGGCGTCAATATTCTCCTTTGAACAGTTCGAGACCCTGTTCATCACCCACTTCGTCAGCAGCCGAAGGGCCGAGAAGACCAGCATTTCCCTGTTGCACCTCCGTCAGCAGAAGGGGGAGAGATTGAGGGACTACGTGAAGAGGTTCACAGCCGAGGCCAGAACTATCGCATCCCTCGACCAATCCGTTGCTACCGCGGCGTTCCAATCCAACATCCTAAATTCTAACCTCCGCTCCTCCCTCGCCAAAAAACCGCCACATGACTTTTCTGACCTCCTCCTCCGTACTGAAAAGTACATCCGAGCTGAAGAGGCCGAGGAACCGCCCAACTGGGAAGCAACCGCCTCCGGGTCTAAGAGGAAGGGAACGGAAGAAGAGGGACCCAAAAAGTTTCAGAAGGATAATGCTGGCCAGCGCCGGCCTCCCCCTAGATTTGAAAAATTTACTCCCCTCACCACAAACATCTCCGCCATTTTCATGGAAGTCGAAAAAGAAGGGGTCCTGCCTCCAGCTCCAAAGATGAACACCCCAGCCAAAAGGAGGGATAAAGACAAATGGTGCCGTTATCACCGGGACCATGGGCATGACACCAACGACTGCCGGGCTCTGAGAAACGAGATCGAAGCCCTCATCCAGAGGGGGCAGCTGGCGAAGTTTGTAAGAAAGGACGGGGCCGAACTTCCTCCCCAGCCTCGGGGGGCTAACAAACGTCCAGGACGGGAAGAGACGCCAGAATTCGAGGAAGAGCGAGTCCTCCACCTTATCCATGGGGGTCCAATGGGGGGCTCCTCGAACTCTTCTCGGAAAGCTTTTATTAGGGAAGTAAATTCTGTCCGGGCCACCCCTCCCCCCAAAGGGCTCGGAGTGCCCGTCACCTTCTCTGACGACGATCTCGAGGGCGTCCGCACCCCTCATTGCGACGCACTCGTCATCAACCTTCACATGGCCAATTTCAAAGTCGAAAGAATCTTAGTGGATAACGGGTCCTCCGTTAACATCCTATTCCTCGATGCTTTTAAGGGGCTGAAGCTCTCCCGAGACAGACTGAAGCCCGCCGGGTATACGCTCCATGGGTTCACGGGGGTGCCGGTGACGATCGAAGGGGTGATTACCCTCGATGTCACAGCAGGCAAAACTCCTACTACCCGCACGGAGTCGATGGATTTCATGGTTGTAGATGTCCCAGCGGCCTACAACGTCATTTTGGGTCGCCCCGGCCTAGCCGCCCTCGAGGCCGTCCCTTCGGCCTATCATCTCAAAATGAAATTCCCCACTCGGGCTGGAGTGGGAGAAGTTAGGGGCAATCAGGAACAGGCCCGCAAGTGTTACATGACCTCCACGCTCGGACCCGTCCTCTCCTTAGAAACACTCGAGATTCCACAAGATGCTGCTCGGCCGACCCCCGAGCCAGTCGATGAGCTGGAGGAAATACTCTTCTCGGAGCAGGAGCCGACCCGTAAGTTCTATGTCAGCAAGGCACTCCCGTCCGCCCTACATTCAAATATTGTGAAATGCATCCGAGCCAACCGGGACCTCTTCGCATGGTCAGCAGCGGACATGCCCGGTATCTCCGAAGAACTCTTGGTCCATCGCCTCAGCGTTGATCCGGGGTCCAAACCGGTCCAGCAGAAGAGGCGCAAGTTCGCCCCCGAGCGCCAGCTCGCCATCAAAGAGGAGGTAGACAAACTGTTGAAAGCCCGATTCATACAGGAAGTGAATTATCCGGAGTGGTTGTCCAACGTAGTCATGGTGAAGAAATCCAATGGGACATGGAGAATCTGTATTGATTTCACTGACCTCAACAAGGCCTGCCCTAAAGATCCCTTCCCTCTGCCGAGCATCGACACTCTGATTGACGCAACCTCGGGACATGAGCTCCTCAGCTTCATGGATGCTTTCTCGGGTTACAATCAGATAAGGATGTTCCCCCCGGATATTCCGAAGACGTCTTTTGTAACGGACCAAGGACTCTATTGTTACCGAGTCATGCCGTTCGGCCTGAAGAACGCAGGGGCAACGTATCAACGTCTCGTCAACAAGGTATTCCAGGCCCAGATTGGTCGGAACATGGAAGTCTACGTGGACGACATGCTTGTGAAAAGCATCCGAGGCGTTGACCATGAGACCGACCTCCAAGAAGCGTTCGATGTTTTGAGAAAGCACAATATGAGACTCAACCCGAACAAGTGTGCGTTCGGCGTCTCATCGGGCAAGTTCCTCGGCTTTATGGTCAGCCAACGAGGAATAGAGGCAAATCCGGAGAAGATCAGGGCCATACTAGACATGGCCCCGCCCAGAAACGTCAAAGAAGTTCAGAAACTGACAGGTCGTTTAGCCGCCATTGGGCGCTTTTTGTCGAAGTCCGGAGAGAAATGCCTCCCGTTCTTCAAAGCCCTGAGGGGGACTAAGGGGTTCGAGTGGGGGCAGCCGCAACAAGATTCCTTCGACCAGCTTAAAGCTTACCTCGTCAACCCGCCTCTGCTCAGCAAACCCATACCAGGCGAACCCCTCTACCTCTACTTGGCAGCCTCGGAACAGACACTAAGTGCGGTCTTAGTCAGGGAAGAAGATAGAACTCAAAAGCCCATTTACTACGTCAGCAAAGTGCTCCGGGACGCCGAGCTCCGGTACCCGAAAATTGAGAAAATAGCCTACGCCCTGATAATGGCTGCAAGAAAGCTTCGGCCATACTTCCAGTCTCATTCGGTGGTCGTCCTTACCGACCAGCCGTTGAAACAGATCCTTCACAAGCCAGAGACTTCCGGCCGCCTCATGAAGTGGTCGATCGAGCTGAGCCAACATGATATTACTTATCAGCCTCGGACCGCAATCAAGGCGCAGGCGCTGGCCGAATTCATAGTTGAGACGACTATCCCCGACTCCGAGCAGACGACGAAGGGACCGCCTGTCTGGTCTGTATATGTCGATGGATCCTCTTGCAACGAGGGGAGCGGGGCTGGAGTCATCCTGGCGGGCCCAGACGACTTTGTCCTTCAATATTCCCTCCGGATAAACTTTAAAGCCTCGAATAACGAAGCCGAATACGAGGCACTCATAGCCGGCCTCGGGATGGCCCGAAACGCAGGGGCGCGACGCCTGCAGATCTTCAGCGACTCTCAATTGGTCGTCAACCAGGTCCTCGGCGAATATGAAGCCCGCGATGACAGAATGGTAAAGTACTTGGCCAAAGTGAAGAGCCTCATGGCGCTCTTCGACGAGGCCCTCATCCGAAGAATCCCCAGAGAGGAAAATGCCCAGGCCGACGCCCTGTCCAAACTAGCTTCCTCATCCCTGCAAGGCCTCGAACAAACCGTTCTGATAGAAGTCCTCCTCAAGCCCAGCATAGAGGACGAGGTTTTCAATTCCGTCGAAACACTGCCGCTCCCCCTCGAAGACAATTGGATGAAGCCCCTCGTCGAGTTTTTAAGAGACGGACTCCTACCAAGGGATCCGAAGGAAGCCCGAAAGATAAGGACCCGGGCCGAGCGTTACATAATGGTCGAAGGCGTTCTGTATAAGCGCTCCTTCACCCAGGTGGATGGTCGACCCTACCTAAGATGCCTCTCCCCCGGACAAGCCGATTACGCCCTGCAAGAGCTCCATGAGGGCATCGGCGGAGCCCACTCCGGCTCCAGAGCCTTGGCACGTAAAGTGTTAAACTACGGGTATTACTGGCCCACTCTCCTACGGGACGCCGAACGACACGTTCGACAATGCACCTCCTGTCAGAAGTATTCCGACATCCGACGCCTTCCACAAGCACCACTCTCCTCCTTGTCGAGTCCGATCCCCTTTGCAATGTGGGGGATGGATCTACTCGGGCCATTTCCACCGGCCCCCGGACAGTTGAAGTTTCTAGTCGTGGCAGTCGACTATTTCTCGAAATGGGTCGAGGCCGAGCCCCTGGCTACAATTACCGAACATAGAGTCGTCCAATTCTTCTGGAAAAGTGTAATCTGTCGTTTCGGTGTTCCCCGAGTCGTAGTTACGGATAACGGTACGCAGTTCGCTGGAGCTGCCTTCCGAGCCTTATGTCAAGACCTAGCTATACAGCACCGCTTCTCCTCAGTCTCTCATCCCCAGTCAAATGGCCAAGCCGAGAATGCCAACCGACAGATCCTCTCCGGCATCAAGAAGAGACTCGACAAATGCTCCAAGGGATTGTGGGTCGATCAGCTGCCCAATGTGTTGTGGAATTACCGAACCACGAAGCGGATCCCGACGGGCGAGAGTCCGTTCAATCTCACCTATGGGTCCGAGGCCCTCATCCCACTAGAAGTTGGAATACCCTCTCCTCGCCTGATTGCCTTCGAAGAAGAACAGAATGCCAGGGAGCTCAGAACGAGCCTAGATTTGGTAGACGAGATTCGGGAAAGAGCCGCCATACGGCAGCAAGGTTACCGAAGAAGAATCGAACTCGCCTACAACAAACGGGTCCGCCCAACCGACTTGAAAGAGGGGGACCTGGTCCTCCGAAAGCTGGCAATTTCGTTCCCCGGACAGAAGAGCAAATTGGCCCCAAATTGGGAGGGACCGTACAAAGTATCCAAAGTGATCCGCCCCGGTGCGTACAAGCTAGAAGACCTTGAGGGTAGAGAAATTCCCAGGACTTGGAACGCCGACCATCTTTTGAAATACCTAGAGAAGGCAACCCCGCCTATCTAAGTAACTCGAGATGTCGGGCAACCACTCCTGCTACTAGTAATTTTTCCTTTGTTCTTTTTCATTGTAATAAACGGCTAGCAACTTTAGAAGCAGCCGACCATTAGATATTAATAAATAAATAAAGTTTTTCTTTACATTATCGCGTACTTCCGCCTCTAATTCCCTTATCAGACAATGGTTCGGAGTCCAGCACTCGGCTCGACTCTTCCTACTCGGCCCGTCCTCAGACGGGCCGGGGGCAGATCGCCGTTCGAAATTGCTCCTGCAGCCGTTGAATGGATCGGAGTCCAACACTTGGCTCGATTTTGCTTCGCAAATCCGCTCCTAAGCGGACTAGAAGTAGCTCGCCATTCGAAACTGCTCCTGCATCTCTCAAACTTATCACACAATGGTTCGGAGTCCAGCACTCGGCTCGACTCTTCCTACTCGGCCCGTCCTCAGACGGGCCGGGGGCAGATCGCCGTTCGAAATTGCTCCTGCAGCCGTTGAATGGATCGGAGTCCAACACTTGGCTCGATTTTGCTTCGCAAATCCGCTCCTAAGCGGACTAGAAGTAACTCGCCATTCGAAACTGCTCCTGCATCTCTCAAACTTATCACACAATGGTTCGGAGTCCAGCACTCGGCTCGACTCTTCCTACTCGGCCCGTCCTCAGACGGGCCGGGGGCAGATCGCCGTTCGAAATTGCTCCTGCAGCCGTTGAATGGATCGGAGTCCAACACTTGGCTCGATTTTGCTTCGCAAATCCGCTCCTAAGCGGACTAGAAGTAGCTCGCCATTCGAAACTGCTCCTGCATCTCTCAAACTTATCACACAATGGTTCGGAGTCCAGCACTCGGCTCGACTCTTCCTACTCGGCCCGTCCTCAGACGGGCCGGGGGCAGATCGCCGTTCGAAATTGCTCCTGCAGCCGTTGAATGGATCGGAGTCCAACACTTGGCTCGATTTTGCTTCGCAAATCCGCTCCTAAGCGGACTAGAAGTAACTCGCCATTCGAAACTGCTCCTGCATCTCTCAAACTTATCACACAATGGTTCGGAGTCCAGCACTCGGCTCGACTCTTCCTACTCGGCCCGTCCTCAGACGGGCCGGGGGCAGATCGCCGTTCGAAATTGCTCCTGCAGCCGTTGAATGGATCGGAGTCAAACACTTGGCTCGATTTTGCTTCGCAAATCCGCTCCTAAGCGGACTAGAAGTAGCTCGCCATTCGAAACTGCTCCTGCATCTCTCAAACTTATCACACAATGGTTCGGAGTCCAGCACTCGGCTCGACTCTTCCTACTCGGCCCGTCTTCAGACGGGCCGGGGGCAGACCGCCGTTCGAAATTGTTCCTGCAGCCGTTGAATGGATCGGAGTCCAACACTTGGCTCGATTTGGCTTCGCAAGTCCGCTCCTAAGCGGACTAGAAGTAGCTCGCCATTCGAAACTGCTCCTACATCCCTTAAACTAATCTAACGACCGGATCCTTCCTCCGGCTCGACTCTATCTCTCCGACTCGTCCTTAAAGGGTCCGGAACCCGTCCCGACCGTAGACTGTGCCGAGCTGACGAGGTACCGACCCTCGTTTTGGGAAAAAATCACCCCGAGGTCAACTCGCCGTTAGATCCTATCAAATTGTGTGCCAAAGCGTGATGAGTGGATCCAGTAGTGCCACGTGCCCACAAAACGACAAGATAACGTTTTCTTGGTACTCGTGCCTGCCTCTGGATTCGTGCCCCCATCCGACGGTTATGGACACCCCACGTCGATCGGCACCAAGAGCCGAACGGCGGAGTCAGAACAACACATTGTTGGAGAATTCGTTTCGGCCATCAATTGTGCCGAGCTGACGAGGTACCGACCCTCGTTTTGGGAAAAAATCACCCCGAGGTCAACTCGCCGTTAGATCCTCTCAAATTGTGTGCCAAAGCGTGATGAGTGGATCCAGTAGTGCCACGTGCCCACAAAACGACAAGATAACGTTCTCTTGGGACTTGTGCCTGCCTCTGGATTCGCGCCACCATCCAACGGTTGTAGACACCCCACGTCGACCGGCGTCAATAGCCGAGCGACAGGATCAGAATTGCGACAAAAGACTCGACGAACAGCCAATAGAAGACACTTCGGATAAATCGACCCCAATTTTATTAATGACTTGGACGAGTTTACAAAAAGATTACTACAGCGAGTTCAACAAAATATTAGAAGGCATGACCCGCTCATTTCCTCCGAGGAAGGGGGACACTCCGGTTCAACGACACTTTGGGTCGGCGCTTCTTAGCCTCCGAGCTCGTCTCCAGGCCGACGAACCGGGACGCCCCTTCGCCGCTGAGCCTCACAGTTGCCCCAACCGAAGCGCCACTTGAAGACACCGCCACACCACTTTGTGCATCGGCGGCTGACGCCCCGATGAGGGGAGTCCGGGACGCCGCTTGGTAGAACGTGATACCTCGCTCGATCTCTTCGCGGGTACAGGAGGTGCTCCGGACGTTGGCCCTAACCGGCTGAGGCTTGAGCCGAGCGACCTCCTCCTCCAATTCGACGATCCGGTCCTTCAGCGCCTCGTCCCTCACGACAATTTTGAACCGAGGAAGCTTCGCCGACCCAGGGTATTCGGCACTGTCAGATATGACACGACGCAGATGGGTCACCTCGATACTCTTGTCGACTGTCACCCTTTGCAAATGCTCGACCTTCTTCACGAGCTCATCTCGTTCGGCCAAAACAGAAGCCAATTCTTCTTCCTTAGCAAATAGCTCGGCTTCGGCTATCCGCAAGTGGTACACTTCGGCCAACAGATCCCCGTTCTTCATCTCCATATTGTACAGCATCCTCCTCGTCAGGTCGATCTCGCCCTCAAGGCGTTTCACGAGAGATAGATGGAACAGCTCTACTTGTCGCCGAGCCATCGTAGTGACGGGGGCCTACCCTACCACCGAACCAAACACTTAGACAATTTCAAAGACAAAACGTTTTTTCATTTATCAAAAAGCGGTGGCCAGTCCGCAAAAGGCGTTACAAAGCTCGGAAGAAAAAGCAGAACAGAAACTACAAAAAGATTAACGAAAGAATCAAGGGTCCACCTGCGTCTCCGCTCCCACCCCGGACGCATCGACGGGCGGTCCCTCGATCTCTCCCTTAGCCGGGTCATCCTCTCCCCCTCCGTCTTCGCCTTCGACCTCGTCCTCGGCATCCCCCTCCTCGTCGTCCACGGGCGACCCGGGCCACAGTCGATAACCGACTCGCTCGAAGCCGGGGACACGAGCCTGGACATGGTCCAGGGCCGTCTGGTAGGATCGCTCCATGTTCTCAGCCATATGTTTCTTCGCCTCTGCCTCAATCTCGGCTTCGACCTCCGCCCGGATCCTCGCGGCCTGCGCTTCCCTCTCCGCCTTCTCGTCGGCCAAGGACTTCAATGCCGCGGCAAGATCTTGGGCGGCCTTGGCAGCTTTGGCGGACTCCGCTTCGAGGCCCTCCTTCGCTTTCTTCAGGTCGGCGGTAAGGTCGGCCACCCGAACGTCCAGAGCCTCGGCCCGCCTCTGCTCGGCCTCGAGATCCTTGACCGCCCGGACCTTCGCCAGCCTGTCTTTCTCGCTGGCGGACTTCAGCTCCTTCTCCTGTGCGGCGAACGCCTCCATGAGATGGCCGAAGTGAACGGTGGCCTACGAAGACAACGATAAGTACGAAGTACGCACCGAGTAACAAACTTGAAGAAATTTGCGAACACTTACCGAAACAAGCCCCCGGGCGACTTCGTAAGTGTCGTCGCCGACCCTCCCCGCATTCAGCGCGGCCTTATCCTTCGGGGTCGCCAAGTGTTTGACGACCTGCATTGACATCTGCGAGTTGCCGAGGAAACCATCATGATTCCTCACCAGCCAGTTCGGCACAAACAACTGCTTGTGCTGCTCGGTCAGGATTTCCTCGGCATTCTGAGTCAATGGGGGAAGCTCGAGCGCCAGCGCCGCATTGACATCAAAGACACCCTCGTTCACGGACGGGGCGACAGGGGCCGAGGTCTCCTCCACCACCACTACCTCCGAAGGCACCTCGGTAGCCGGGGGAGGCGGAGCAACGTTAGTGGCGACCGCGGGCTGAACACCCGAAGACGCACCCTCGGCCGCCCTCTTCCTTTTTCTGGTCCCGGTCAGCTTGGACCTATCGGCCATCATAGCTTTAAAGTCAATCTTCATCGACTCTGCATCAACAAAAAAAAAGAGGGGGAGAAAACCGAATCAAAACAGACGAATTGAAGACTTAGAAAAAAAAAAAAATGAATGAGATGTCAAGAGCGTACTCGGGTCGATGGGGCTTAGTCCGGACCCGAACAACACCTCTTCGGTCAACTCCCTCCAACTCAGTACCGGAAGGGCCGTGATCCTCCTCGCTACCTCCTCCTCGGCCTCAGATAGTGCGGGGTCGCCCCGCGCAAATTTCGGCACTTCCACCTTCCACCGGGACGGAATGTGCCAAATCGCTTCGCCCCTTACGATAAAATACTTCTCCCTCCAACCCTTAAGAGAGTCGGGATTCTCTACAATCTTAACACCTCTCCTCGGCCCCAAATAGTACCGGTACTCCGAGCCGTGTTGCTTGTTTATCCGATAGAGGCCCCGGAAAACTGACAGATCCGGCGCTACCTCGGCTCGGTGACACTGAAGCAAGAATGCGTTCACATGACGCCAAGTGTTTGGACTGAACTGAGTAGGGGCGAGACAATACCAGCCGAGGATCTGAAGTATGAAAGGGTGCAGCGGAAAACGCAGTCCCGCGTTCAAGGAGTCGACGTCAAACATGCACATGTCCGACGAAGGCAACTTAGTGTTTGCTCGCACCCCGGGGCCAGCGACCATCAGCTTGTACTCCGACGGGATAGCGAAAGCCTTCCTGATCCGAAGAAGATCCTTCTCGGTCAACGACGAAATGAGCTCGTCAGCTTCGGAGGGATGGAACGGATTAGGCTCCTCGACGATCTTCGACTTTCCGTAGATCGCTTTCTCCAGAAGATCACCCTCGTACTGCCTGACTCCCGAATGCCCGGACAGGACGGAAGGATATTGTCCTATCTCGGGAGCTCGTTTCGGGTTCTCCACAATCACCCCCACTATGGGGGGCGGGGTCTCCCCTGTCCTCTTCTTCTTCCCGACCCTCGACTCGACAGCCAGCGGTTCGGCCATCTGCTTCCCCTTCCTGCGAGCTTCCGCCCTACTCCTCTCCCCGGCGCCATCACCGCCCGAGGACGAGGCACCACTACCCGAGCTTACCCTTGACATCCTTTGAAAAAGCTAAGGCAAAGACAAACTAACCTTTGAAGTGACGTTCACGGTCGGAGAATGCTCGCCTGAAATCGCCTGGCCCACGCGACAGCTAACGACAACACCGTGGAGCAAGAGCGCCGCTAGCAGAGGACTTAGAGAACAAAAGTGAATTCGTAGAGTGAAAAGTGAGAAATGAGCTCATGGGTGAAGGATTGGTAACTTATAACCTCAACTGATAACGGGCCTCCTTGGGAATCCAAAAGGCCCACTAAGAATACCAAACGCCCTACAAGAGAGAGGCGGCGGTATGAGAGGGGTGGCGGAACTCCCCAAAAAACACAAGTTGCGACTCGGCCACCGGTCTAATGAGCCGAGCTATCGAACGAAACGCTCAGTGACCGAGCCACCGAGTTCGCCCAAAAATACCCGATTCCGCGCCCGGCAAACAGCGCGAGGTATGCAGACCGAGGTGACGAGATACCGACCCTCGTTTTTGGCAAAAAATCCTCCCGAATCAAAATCACCGTCGGATCTCTCCAAAATTCGCGTCAGAATCTGATGAACGGTTCAGATTGCGCCACGCCCACAAAACGACAAGATAGCGTTTTCTCGTGATCTGAACCCCATCCTCGTGATGCGTGCCCAGATAAACGGCCCAGATCTTGCCACGTCCACAAAACGACAAGATAGCGTTTTATGGGGATCCACGCCAAAGATGGACGGCCTAGTTGATGCCACGTACCTCGGATGCTCCGAACCGAGGCACCGACCCTTCCAACCAGGTCGCCGACCCCCCAAGTCGCGGCACTACGCATCCGGGCCGTGCTGCTGGGTTACCGACCCATCCAACCGGGTCGCCGACCCCCCAAGCCGCGGCACTACGCACCCGGGCCGTGGTGCTGGGGTACCGACCCTTCCAACCGGGTCGCCGACCCCCCTAGCCGCGGCGCTACGCATCCGGGCCGTGGTGCTGAGGTACCGACCCTCGGTTTTGGGAAAAAATCCTTCCGACCCTCAGGAGCCGTTGGATCTCATAGGAAAGCGCGCTCGTCATGATGGACGACCCAGGTCTTGCCACGTCCACAAAACGACAAGATAGCGTTTTATGGGGATCCACGCCAAAGATGGACGGCCTAGATGATGCCACGTACCTCGGATGCTCCGAACCGAGGCACCGACCCTTCCAACCAGGTCGCCGACCCCCCAAGCCGCGGCACTACGCACCCGGGCCGTGGTGCTGGGGTACCGACCCTTCCAACCGGGTCGCCGACCCCCCTAGCCGCGGCGCTACGCATCCGGGCCGTGGTGCTGGGGTATCGACCCTTCCAACCGAGTCGCCGACCCCCCTAGCCGCGGCGCTACGCATCCGGGCCGTGGTGCTGAGGTACCGACCCTCGTTTTTGGGAAAAAATCCTTCCGACCCTCAGGAGCCGTTGGATCTCATAGGAAAGCGCGCTCGTCATGATGGACGACCCAGGTCTTGCCACGTCCACAAAACGACAAGATAGCGTTTTATGGGGATCCACGCCAAAGATGGACGGCCTAGATGATGCCACGTACCTCGGATGCTCCGAACCGAGGCACCGACCCTTCCAACCTAGGTCGCCGACCCCCCAAGCCGCGGCACTACGCACCCGGGCCGTGGTGCTGGGGTACCGACCCTTCCAACCGGGTCGCCGACCCCCCTAGCCGCGGCGCTACGCATCCGGGCCGTGGTGCTGGGGTATCGACCCTTCCAACCGAGTCGCCGACCCCCCTAGCCGCGGTGCTACGCATCCGGGCCGTGGTGCTGGGGTACCGACCCTTCCAACCGAGTCGCCGACCCCCCCTAGCCGCGGTGCTACGCATCCGGGCTGCGGTGCTGAGGTACCGACCCTCGTTTTTGGAAAAAATCCTTCCGACCCTCAGGAGCCGTTGGATCTCGTAGGAAAGCGCGCTCGTCATGATGGACGTCCCAGATCTTGCCACGTCCACAAAACGACAAGATAGCGTTCTATTGGGATCCCCGCTAAAGATGGACGGTCTAGATGGTGCCACGTACCTCGGATGATCCGAACCGAGGTACCGACCATTCGAACCAACTCGCCGACCCCTCGAACCGCGGCCCAACGCATCCGGGCCGGGGTGACGGAGTGCCGACCCTCGTTTTTGGGAAAAAATCCTTCCGAGGAGCAGGAGGCGTCTGATCGTTCCGAAATTCGCGCTCCATCTTGATCGAGGGCCTAGATGATGCCACGCCATAAATAGGTATTAAAAATTGGTTTTTATTTATTTAAATCGGTTTATTTATTTAAAAAATTGCGAAAAATCGCTAAAAATTCGGGAAAATTAGCTAAAAATTCCAGGAAATAATTAAAAATTCGGGGAATATTTCTAAGCCACCGAACGAGCAATTATTACCTAGAATACGCGGTTAAAGCCCCCGAACAATTAGCCAACACATCGCAAAATTAAATAAATCATCCGGAAAAATAGATAAAAACTCGACACAGCTTCGGAGCATCAAAGAAGGAGAAACTAGCCTACCCCCGTGCTCCAGGATTCAAAAATCACCCATTCGGACTGCGATACAGTCCCACCGACCACTGAGTTAGTCAAACTACTCCTCAAAGACTGACCACCCTCAGCCTTTAGGAGTGGGGGGCTCGTGATATGGTCAAAACAAGGGGTTCAATCGAGACCGTCCAAATGGGGCACGAATCCTACAGCTCAGGGACGAGACGGTAATTTCACATGCAAACGGGTCCGAAGCGGGTACTGGGTCTCCTTCTCACAGATCCAATAACCCGCAAACGGATCCACCACAGCTGGGCACGGGTTTCAACCCGCTGCCAACTCGATCCAGCAAGACACAATCAAGGTCCCTGATTAGATCTAAATCAACGGCCATGATTCACGTCAATCTTTACACTGGGATTTAGGGATTAAAATTCCTTATCTGATTACCAGAATATACCTTATCAGATTACTTTCCCAATCTGTTTACAAGGAGATTATTCTATATCAGACTACGCGGATTACATTCCAAAATTGTTCTCTAAGACGCCTATAAATACCCCCCACCCATCTCCATTAACAGGTAATCAATCTTTCTCTAGTTAAACGCTCTTTCATAATCAATTCCGGTTACTGACTTGAGCGTCGGAGGGTGCGTCGCCGGGAACAACCCCGGTGTCTCGCACTTTTTGCAGGTGCACGGCGGGAGCGACGATCAGAGTTCAACGGAACAGGTATACAGGTTCTCCTATTCAGTTTCCCCAAAGAACTCACAAATTCATCTGTTTGCCCCCACACCGAATTTAGCGGCAACATCTATTCTCAACTAATAAAAAAAAGAAAAACAAGATCAACATATTCATCATCCAACAAAACATTTATAAGTCATGATGATTCATAAATTCATATAGCCAAATAATTAGCTAAATAATTAGATCTAACTTGTTGTGGTGAAATGAGGGTATTAACGAATGGTTGTGACCCTTACGATTATGAAAATTAATGGAGACGAACAACGAATATGATCAAGATTATCAATGATAACAAAATACGAGTCACAACTAAAATCGACTTGCGGTATTTCAAAAAGATGCTTGTACAGGAAAACGAAAGAATCGTACAAGTTACTTTCCTTGATTGGATTGTGAGACGAATGACGACGAACGAAAGCACGTGCAATGACCGCGAACAACACGTGTGATGCACGTAGAAGCAATATCCAGCAATAGAGATGGCGGCACAAATCTTGATGAGGATGATCAAAGAAGATCAGACGACCGAAATTCAAAGGAGCTTGATGATGATCAAGATGTGATCGGATGGCTGGAGTTCACCTTGATGGTGATCAGCCCAAGAACAGGGGGCTCGGGTGATCGGCAAGGGCAGCAACGGCGAGGGAGCATCGGGGACAGGGCTAGGTGGCAGTCGAGGAATCGCGGTGGAGAGGCAGGGTGGCAACTGAGGTGGGTCGATTGGCTGTTGGCGAAGAGGATGATGGTGGGTCAGTCGACGGGGCTCAGGGACGTCGAGGGGGGAATCAGCGGTGGTGGACGATGCAGCAGGTGGTCCAGGAGAGGAGCGAGGGTGACTGGGGAAGAGGACGAGGTGGAAGGGATAAGGTAGGGGATGAGCGGGGATGAGCAGCAGATGGGTTGAAGAGGATGATGGGTAATGGCGAGGTCAGCGATGGGTCGACGCAGGGAGAGGTGATCGGGGGGCAGGAGAAGGTTGCGGTGTGGTGATGCACAGGGGATGGTCGAGAGTAATGGCGATGGATGGGTTCGGGAGGATGATAGGGAGAGGCAACAGGGAAGATGCTCTGTCTCGGAGCAGAGGAAAGAGGGCGATGGATGGTGGGGGTGCTGGAGCTTGGAGACAGGGTGACGGGAGTCCGGGTTTCGGAACAGAGCGGGGAAGGAGAAGGGGTAGGGGATGACGAAACAGGGAATGGGGGTTTGGCGGTTGGGTTGCATATTAGATATAGGGTTAAGGTAGGGTAGGTTAGGGTTTAGGAGGTGATTAGTATAAATAGGGAAAATTATTGGGTTATTGGGTTAGGGTACTATTGGGTTATGGGTTTAAGGTTGGATCCAATAAGAAGATTGTAGGGTTTGGTTTTAGATTAAAAATAAATAGTAATGCAATAGTACAATGAATCAAATAGTATACATAAAATTCGTACTCCGATAATAGTAAAATATAGATCACGATCTGCAGGCTTTCAAAAATTAACAAACAATAAATTTAATAACAATAATAATAATAATAATAATAATAATAATAATAATAATAATAATAATAATAACAACAATTCGATCTACTCTTCTGAATCGTTAAACTCTTCCACCACAAGTTCGGAATCCATACCTATTGCTCGAAGTTGCACTAGCAACCTACAATCAAGCATGTTTAGAGCTCAACTCGTCATTCGATCTGCCCCTACAACCTGTTAAATCCTTAAGCAACAAGTTCGGAATCCAAACCATTGGCTTAGAGTTGCTATAGCAATATGCAAACAAGCAAGTTCAGAACTCAACTCGCCATTCGATCTATTCCTGAAACTGGTTTAAAACCCTTAAAGACAAATTAGAGGTGTTGCTCCATCAAACCTGCAAACAAGCAAGTTTGGAGCTCAACTTGCCACTCGAAGCGACTCACAATTCGTTGGAGGACCACATAGTAAGTTCAAAGTCCATCTCGTCCTTAGAGTTGCTCATACAACTAGCTACTCCTACGACTAGCTGATCCTTAAGACGAAAAGTCACAAAATCACACGACAAGGCACTGGCAAGTAAAAGATTTCTTATTTCATTAACAACAAGTCTTGCTACAACTACATAATTACAATGAGTCCATGTTTCATGCCTAAGCATCACTACAAAAGTTTTGCAAATACTATACTAACAAATTGTCCTACAAGTCGTCTTTCCGACTATACGATAGAGGAATATTCTGCATAGGAGACTCAAACCTCTTCACAGACCTCCTGCCAGCTAACAGCTGCTCAAGGCCGTCTAAACTCTTGACGATGAAATTCAAGATAAGTCTTCAAGTCTTTCCTGAGTAACACCAACTTCACTTAAGCAAGTTCCAACTTCATCTCGTGAAATGCCCTGCACAAACACACAAGTCCCAAATCCATCAAGCGCAGCATAATGGGAAGAAGAGCAAGCTCGACGTCCCAAGGATATCATTCGATGAACACGACTGCTTATCAGCAAAGTGAAGAATGTAATCACATCAACGCTAAACAAACATAAAGGACACCCACTTCAACATTAAGAAGATGCGGAACACCCACAACTTATTGAACCCAAGTAATGAGTTCAACACCCCTCGCTCGTGCACCATCAACAATTCGTTAGCTCCACACAACGAGTTCAATGTCGTGCGCTTCTCCGCCAACAACTCGTTAAACCATACAACAATAACAAATATTTTTTGGTGTCTCGCACTTCGCTCGAGCTCCGTCAACAGCTCGTTAACTCCATACAACAAGTTCAGTGCCTCGCTCTTCGCTCGAGCTCCATCAACAACTCGTTAACTCCATACAACGAGTTCAGTGTCTTTCTCTTCTCTCAAGTTAACTCCATACAAAACGTTCAGTGTCTTTCTCTTCTTTCAAACACCGTCAACAACTCGTTAACTCCATACAACGAGTTCAGTTCCCGCTCTCCACTAGAGCTTTGTCAACAACTCATTAGCTCCATACAAAGAGTTCAATGCCCTACTCTCCGCTCGCTCCATGTAAACAATTCATTAGCTCTATACAATGAGTTCAATGCCCTGCTTATCGCACAAGATCCATCAACAACTCTTTGAATTCATATAACAAGTCCGGTTCCCCGCTTCCGTTCGCGCTCCAACGATTCATTAACTCCAAACAATGAGTTCAGTATGTTGCTCTTCACTCGCGCTTCGTCAACAACTCGTTAACTCTACATAACGAGTCCAATCCCTTACTTTTCGCTTGAGCTCCGTCAATAACTCATTAGCTACAAACAACGAGTTACATGCCTTGCTCTTCGCTCACACTCCGTCAACAGCTCTTCATATGACGAGTTCAATACCTTGCGCACTTCTCGAGATGTAGAACCCCGTATTTTTAAAATATTATTTTTAAAGGTTTATAAATGACTAAATGATTTTTGGAGAATTTATGAATATTTTAAGAAAAATTTATCTTTTTACACGTGCAAATACTTTCTTGAGAAGTTTAAAAGTCAAGTTTTCTTCATGAAAAATCATTATTTAGTATTTGGGATTTATTTAGTATTTTTCTAGATTTTCCTGAAATTAATTGGAACTATTTGCAAATTTTGAGAAAAGAAGGACCTTTTTGCAAATTTGTTATTTTTAGGGGTTAAAATGTAAAATGTATTTTCTGGACGTTTTGAACAGTACCGGTTGAGATTTAGGATTATATTTTACTTTTAAATCCTAATTTAAATGAATTTTATTGAATTTCCAAGAATAGAGCTATATATATAAAGTTGTATTTTGAAGGGATTATTTTGCAAAAGTGGGTTAAACCCTAAACTTCATTCCGGATATTTAAAGGGAAATTTGCAGCCGTCATTCGCTACACAATATAGATTTTTGTGATTTGTTTTGGAAGAGCAAGAGGAAATTTTGGATCTCGCAAAGGAGAGACTTTATCGTTGGATCTCGTCGTTTCCAAGGTGAGTGATTGTTTTATTTTATTTTGTTTTGTGAGTAATATGAAATTTGTTTTGTGGGTTGATTTATGTGAACGATTGTTGTGTTGTTTGTTGGGCATGTATGTTATTTAGTATTTTGCATGAGAACGATGCAAAGGTTGTTGTTTGTACCACGTATGTGAAATCTAAGAATGTTGAGTAGATCTTGGTTCATAAAATTGTATTGCTAGAAAGCATGTTTAAGATTTGAGTATGGTTATAATCGGATGGGTGAGCATCTGGATCTTGTGTTTACAAATCAGATCTTGGTTATGAGTTGTGAAAGAAATTCAGTATTGAGAAATCCTAATGGAAGAATTAGGAATTTAGAACATGAGAACTTGAGTTTTGAGATATTGGATGTTTTGAGTAATGTATCCGATCTGAGAATACTTTGAGACGGTCGTTTTTATTGAAATACAAATTATTTTAGTAAACAATGATTTCTTTTAGTAAACTCTAATTTTGATTATCATGTACAACCAAAACTATGCAGACTGTAAGCCGACAGTCGACTGGCAGACCTATCAGTCGACTGGCACGACCCAGCTGCTGTATCTTTAGTTTTCTTGAAAATCCGTTCTGGACAGTCGACTTAGACCCTTTTCAGTCGACTGGTACACTTAGAATTTATTTTTCAAAGTTATCGTAGATTTTTCTCTGGTAAGTCGACTTATGACCTTTTAAGTCGACTTATATTCTCTTTTAAGTCGACTTATGACTTTGCAAGTCGACTTATAACACTTAGAATATTTTTTTAAAATTTTTGGGATTTCTCTCTGGTAAGTCGACTTATGTTTTTATAAGTCAACTTATGATCTGGTAAGTCGACTTATGTTTTTATAAGTCAATTTATGATCTGGTAAGTCGACTTATGTTTTTATAAGTCAATTTATGATCTGGTAAGTCGACTTATGACTTTTATAAGTCAACTTATATTTCTTAACTTATTTTCTTAAAATCATGGATATTCTTCCCTCTGGACAATCGACTTACTACAGTAATAAGTCGACTGGTACTGATGAGTTTTCATAAACTTGAATGTTCTTCCGAATGATTAGTCTTCAAATATTTTAGTCTATACTTTGTCTTCTGTTAAGCATATAATTTTAAGATATTCAGTTGAGCTATTTATGGTGGAAGATTGGTTTAGACATTTGAGTTTGAGTCTCTAGAGGATGTGTGTGACCCTAGTATACCAGCGTTGAGTTATTTTGTTGAGGCCTGTTGAGGCATTTCAGTTGTTCAGTTTTGAGTTAAGTCCGGTAGGGTACACCAACTCTAGGAGATTCGTTGAGTAATTAAGTAACCCAAAAATAATAAGGACAGGCACTAGTGGTGATATGATGAACGAGAACATGGGTCAAGTACCTCAGTATGGCTTTCTGTGTGGGATTTAATCTCCGAAATTATCCAAGTATCTTACTTTGGGTGTGGGATCTATCTCCGGAATTATCCAAGTATCTTACTTTGGGTGTGGGATCTATCTCCGAAATTATCCAAGTATCTTACTTTGGGTGTGAGATATATCTCCGGAATTATCCAAGTAGTTACTTGCGGTGTGGGATTGATCTCCAGAATTATCGGAGTCGAGGCGAAGCACATGTGGTATTCATGTGGTGATGTGTCAATGTTTCGGTGTGGGATGATCTCCGGAATTATCCAGGTAAAACATCTGAGGTGTGGGATTCATCTCCAGAATTATCGGGGCATAGGCTACTACTCACAGCTTATCTTTATCTCGTAGTAGTCATCGTGTTAGGATTAGTTGCATAGCGGGGATTGAACCCTATAATGTGGAGACGTTAAGGGCTTGCACCGAACCTATGTAGAGTGTGATGCATAGACTTCGACAAGTACGCATTAGAGAGTCCGCATATAGAATTTGTGATTTCTTGACTTGGTTTTCATGCATGTGGATTTCCTGTTTTCTACACATGACACTTGGTTTAGTCTCACTTGTTGTTTACTTTTCCTTGCTACATCGTATTTTATGTATTCATGTTTACTACCTGTTGTTTAAGGATTCATGACTAATGTTCATTTATGTTGTTTGTTGTTTTATGTCACTCACACTATTTATGGCTGACCCCTTTAGTTTTGGGGGTTAGGGATCATCTCTAGCCTCATGTGTTGTAGGTTGTTGCTTAGAGTTTGGAGGTGTGGATGCTTGAGATAGTTTTGAGATAAATTGATTTAATAGAGTTTTGTGTAAAATTGTAAAAAACAGTGTTGTGATTAAAGGAAAGTTATATTTTGAGATGTTTTGTTTTCCGCTGTGCTATGTAAAGGATTATTGTAATAAAAGTTGAAAATTTTATTGGTGTTGGTTGTGTTTAATGTTACTTTGAAGTTGATGCTGGGATTGTGCCACGTATTTTCTAAGATATTATATTAGAAATTCGGGGCGCTACACGAGATCCGTCGACAACTCATTAACAACATATAACGAGTCCAATGTCTTACACTCTGCTCGAGCTCCATCAACAACTCATTAGCTCCGTACAATGACTTCAACACCTGGCTCTTCATACGAGCTCCATCAACATGTTGACTTTGTACAACGAGTCTAGTTCCTCACTTTCTGCTTTTGACCTGTCAACTACTCGTTAATTCTACATAACTAGCTCAATGCCTTGCTCTTCGCTCGACCTTCGTCAATAACTCGTTAAACTCCATACAACGAGTTCGGTGCTCTGCTCTTCGCTTGAGCTCCGTTAACAGCTCATTAACTTGGTACAATGAGTTTAACGCCTCGCTCGAGCTTGAGCTCCGTCAACAGCTTGTTAACTCCAAATAATGAGTTCAATGCCTTGCGCTTTGCTCGAGCTCCGTCGACGGCTCGTTAACTCCATATAACGAGTTCAATGCATTGCACTCTACTCGTACTCCGTCAATAACGCGTTAGCTCCACACAACGAGTTCAACATCCCGCGCTTCGCACGAGCTCCATCGAACAACTCGTTGACTCCATACAACGAGTTTGTTTCCTCGCATTCCGCTCGAGCTCCGTCAACAACTCGTTAGCTCCATATAACGAGTTCAACGCCATGCTCTTTGCTCCACCAAATAACTCAGTGACTCCATACAATGAGTCCTGATTCCCTGCTTTCTGCTCGCGCTTCGTCAAAAAATCGTTAACTCCAAACAACGAGTTCAATGACTTGTTGCTCCGTCAATAACTCATTAATTCTACATAATGAGTTCAATGCATTTGTCTTCACACGAGCTCTGCCAACAACTCGTCAAGCTCCATACAATGAGTTAGGTGCCCTCGTTCTTCGCCTGAGCTCTGTCAACGGCTCGTGAACTCCGGACAACGAGTTCAATGCCTTGCTACTCTCTCGAGCTCCGTCAATGACTCGTTGGCACCATACAACAAGTTTAATACATTTCTCTCCGGTCGAGCTCCGCCAACAGCTCGTTGACTCCATCCAACGAGTTCGGTTCCACGCTCTTCGCTCGAGTCCTTCCAACAACCCCTTATCTCCATGTAAAATTGCCTCTACATACTTTCTGGGTGCAAACGGAAAGCTTAAACGTCCAAATCCGTCTCAGAGTTTCTCTATAAAGTTGTTGGGCACAAACGTCAAGTTCAGATGTACAATTCCATCTCAGAATTGTCTCTATAAACTTGTTGGGATCAAACAGTAAGCTTTACGTCCAACTCTGTCTTAGAGTTTTGTCGACAAACTTGCTAGGCACAAATGGAAAGTTCCAATGTCAGCCCTGTCCTAGATTTTTCTTCACAAACATGCTGGGCGCAAACAACAAGCTCTACGTCTCCTTATCAGAATTGTTCCTATAAACTTTCTAGGAACAAAAAGCAAGTTCCAAAGTCAACCCTGTCTCGGAGTTGCGTCCACAAATTTGTTGGGCGCAAACAACAAACTCTACGTCCCTAATTCTCTTTCTTCAAGAAATTAAACTCAATAAGAGAATAATCAACAATGGAAACAATGGCAGATCAGGGCTTTTTACCCTTAAAAAAGAGAATGGCAATTGATATGGCTAAAAATGGGGTTAAATCGGAACCGTCCAGATTGGGCACGAATCTTGGAGCTCGTGGGTAAAAAGGTAATTTCACATACAAGCGGATCCAAAGCGGGTTCTAAATCTCCTTCTCACAGATCCAATAACCCACGAATGGGTCCGCTCCAATTGGGCACGGGTCCCGATCCGAAGCGAGCCCAGACTAGCAAGAGACAAATCAGGGCCACTGATTTGACCAAGTCAACGGGCCTGATTTGCTCTCACCGGGAACCAAGGGGTTAGTTTCCTAAACAGACTGTGAGGATTTTTCTCCTAGCAGTTACACAGGGAACCAGACCTCTAATCACTCCCCTGGCGACTATAAATACCTCCCCTCTGCCACTGTGACCAGGTTAATCACTTTTTCACCACTTTAAGCTCTTTCTTAATCTCTTCTGATTACTGACAAGAGCGTCGGAGGGTGCGTCGCTGGAATCAATCCCGGTGTTTCACACTTCCTTGCAGGTTGCGGCAGGAGAAAGAAGGCTAGAGTCAACTGTTCAGGTTTTTCTCGGACTCACAAATTCTATCTGTTTACCCCCACACCAAAATCAGCGGTAACAGATTGGCGCCGTCTGTGGGAAAAACCACACGAACAGCCTCAGCCCCTTCCTTGTCGTCCTCTGCAACCATGCCTCCAAAGAAGGTCAGATCTAGAGGGTCAAACCGTGTGGCCAATCCCGCTGACCCTACGGAGGAAGCCCCTTTCAATCCTATTCCTCAGCCCGACCTTCCTCCGCCGGCCCAGCAGGGCCAACCTCCTCTTCCCAAGCAGCAACCCAACAATGGCCCTTCCAGCCATAACGGTCGGAGGCAGAAGCAGCCCCTCAACCCGGACCATGTCTCGGTCCATAATGGGTCCTCGGACTCGATGGCTTCTCATCATCCTGACCTCCGTAACACGCTCCTGAACCGCCAGAAAGTCGAGGACCTCCACACTCACCTTGATGAGAGGCGGGCCCGAGAGGGAGCCTCCCGCCAGCATCGTGGTGAGCGGTCGCCTCACCGCCGAGAGGGCAGACGGTCTCCGGACCGAAGGGGCCGAGCAGCATCGCCCGACCGTCGAAGGAGGAGGCCGCAGTCCCCCGCGGATCGGCATCATCGCAGGAACAATGACGCACCCATCACCCGTGCCGAGTTCCTACAATTCCAAGACACCGTACTGCAGGCTCTCAACCTTCGGCAGAACGCCCAAAATGCGCAGAGAGCTACAACGCCCTCGAGGGATCCCAGTCCTCGCCGCCAAACCCGAAGTCCTTCCCCGGCTCCCAGCCGCCAGCAGCAGCACTACAGTCCTCGCCGATCCCAGGACTACCGGCGCCGCAGTCCGCGCCCCCCTTCCTATGAAGAGGAGTCCGGGGGGTCATATGATTACCAGCGGAGGGACGATGCCCTCATCCGCCGTCTCCATGAGGTGGAAAGGCGAATTGGCCGCATGGACAGAGAGGAGGAGTCCCGAGCAGGAACAGTCCGTCCCAGCAGACCCCCTTTCTCTCGTTCGATCATGGAGGCCCACATACCGAGGGGTTTCAAACCTCCGCAGTTTGAAACGTACTCAGGGGAATCCGACCCAGTTGATCACGTCGAAAGCTTCAAGACCCTGATGCTGATCCATCAAGCTTCCGACGTCGTGCTCTGCAGGACCTTCCCCGCCACCCTCAGGGTGTCAGCTCGGGAATGGTATTCCAGACTCGCTCCCTCCTCCATCTTCTCGTTCGAGCAGTTTGAAACACTGTTCATAACTCACTTCGTGAGTAGCAGACGAGCTGAGAAGACAAGTCTCTCCCTACTGAACCTGCGGCAGGAAAGGGAAGAGAAGCTGCTTGACTATGTGAAGAGATTCACCGCAGAGGTCAGGTCTATCGCCTCCTTAGACCAGTCAGTGGCGACCGTGGCATTCCAGTCAAACGTCCTCAACGCCAACCTCCGATCGTCCCTAGCCAAGAAGCCCCCGCATGACTTCGCCGACCTCCTCCTGAGGTGCGAGAAGTATATCTGAGCAGAGGAGGCTGAAGCCCTCCCGAGCTTCGAGGGGTCCTCCTCAGGGTCGAAAAGGAAGGCGACGGGGAAGAGGGGTCCAAGAAAGCACAGAAGGACAACGGCGGTCAGCGTCGCCCTCCCCCCAGGTTCGAGAAGTTCACTCCCCTCACCACTAACGTCTCCACCATCCTAATGGAAGTGGAGAAGGAGGGAGTCATCCCTCCAGCTCCGAGGATGCACACCCCGGCAAAGAGGAGGAACAAAGATAAATGGTGTCGTTACCATCGGGATCACGGCCACGACACGAACGACTGCCGGGCATTGAGAGATGAGATCGAAGCCCTCATCCGGAGGGGGCAGTTGGCCAAATTCGTGAAGGCTAACGATCGGGCGGATCGCAATTCTCCTCTGCCTCGGGGGGCTAACAAGCGCTCCGAGCGATGCGAAGAGACACCCGAGTTTGAGGAAGAACGGATTCTGCACCTGATCCACGGAGGCCCCATGGGAGGCTCCTCTAATTCCTCTCGGAAGGCCTTCGTCCGAGAGGTCAACTCGGTTCACAGCGCCCCTCCTCCCAAAGGTCTCGGCGTCCCTGTGTCTTTCTCCGACGCAGACCTCGAAGGGGTCCGAACCCCGCACTGTGACGCCCTCGTCATCGACCTCCGCATGGCCAACTTCAAGGTGCAGAGGATTTTAGTAGACAATGGGAGTTTGGTCAATATTCTCTTCCTCTCGGCCTTCCGAGGCCTGCAGCTGTCCTGGGACCGTCTCAAGCCGGCCGGTTACACACTCCACGGGTTCACGGGGGTCCCGGTAACTATCGAGGGGGTGATAACCCTAGACGTAACCGCGAGAAGCGCCCCTACTACCCGGACCGAGCCGATGGACTTCATGGTCGTCGACGTCCCGGCGGCGTATAATGTCATTCTAGGCCGACCCGACCTAGCCACCTTGGAAGCTGTCCCCTCGGCGTACCATTTGAAAATGAAGTTCCCCACTCGGTCGGGAGTAGGGGAAGTCAGGGAAAGCCAAGAAACAGCCCGGAAGTGCTACATGACTTCCACCGGGGGACCAGTGCTCTCGCTCGAGACACTAGAAATCCCCGAGCCAAAAGCTCGGCCAACGTCCGAGTCGGCGGACGAGTTAGAAGAAGTGCTCTTCTCGGACGAGGACCCGAGCTGGAAGTTCCTCATCAGCAAGTCCTTACCGACCGCACTGTGCTCGGACCTGATTAAGTGCATCCAGGATAACCGTGACTTGTTTGCATGGTCGGCCGCGGACATGCCCGGCATTTTCGAGGAGTTGCTCGTCCATCGCCTAAGTGTCGAGGCGGGGTGCAAACCGGTTCAGCAGAAGAGGCGAAAGTTCGCTCCCGAGCGACAGCAGGCCATCAAGGAGGAGGTGGATAAACTGCTGAAGGCCAAGTTCATACAGGAGGTAAACTACCCCGAGTGGCTCTCCAATGTTGTAATGGTCAAGAAGTCGAACGGCTCCTGGAGAATATGCATTGACTTCACCGACCTGAATAAGGCGTGTCCGAAGGACCCGTTCCCCCTTCCAAACATCGACACCCTCATTGACGCCACCTCGGGCCATGAGCTCCTCAGCTTCATGGATGCCTTCTCAAGCTATAATCAAATCCGAATGTTCCCTCCGGACATTCCGAAGACCTCCTTCATCACCGACCAGGGCCTCTACTGCTATCGGGTCATGCCGTTCGGATTGAAGAATGCGGGCGCCACTTATCAGCGCCTCATCAATAATGTCTTCCAGAACCAGATAGGTCGAAATATGGAGGTCTACGTCGACGACATGCTCGTCAAAAGCGTCCGAGGTACTGATCACGTGACCGACCTCCAGGAGGCCTTCGGTGTGTTGAGAAGGCACAACATGCGGCTGAACCCGAACAAGTGTGCGTTCGGGGTCTCCTCGGGAAAATTCCTCGGCTTCATGGTAAGCCAACGAGGAATCGAAGCTAACCCCGAGAAGATTAAGGCCATATTAGACATGGCCCCGCCTCGGAACATCAAGGAGGTGCAGAAGCTTACTGGTCGGCTCGCCGCTATCGGTCGGTTCCTCTCGAAGTCGGGGGAAAAGTGCCTCCCCTTCTTCAAAGCGCTCAGGGGGGGCTAAAGGTTTTGAATGGGGCCAACCACAACAGGAATCGTTCGACCAACTAAAGGCATACTTGGTGAACCCCCCTCTGCTCAGCAAACCGGTCCCGGGCGAGACTCTCTTCGTCTACTTGGCTGCTTCCGAGCAGACCCTAAGTGCTGTCTTGGTAAGGGAGGAGGACCGGTCCCAAAGGCCCATCTACTACGTGAGCAAAGTGCTTCGGGACGCTGAGCTCCGCTATCCGAAGATAGAGAAGATGGCCTACGCCCTAGTCACGGCGGCGAGGAAGCTTGGGCCATACTTCCAGTCCCACTCGATCGTCGTCCTCACCGACCAACCCCTAAAGCAGATCCTCTACAAGCCTGAGACCTCGGGCCGGCTGATGAAGTGGTCCATAGAGCTGAGCCAGCATGACATCTCTTACCAGCCTCGGATAGCAATTATGGCGCAGGCACTCGCCGACTTCATCGTAGAGTCCACTATCCCTGAGGTCGGCCACGTCCCGAATGGACCCCCCATTTGGACAATCTTCGTGGACGGATCCTCCTGTAATGAAGGAAGCGGCGCCGACATCATTCTAAACGGCCCTGACAACTTCGTCCTCCAGTACGCGATCCGCATGAACTTCAAGGCCTCGAACAATGAGGCAGAGTACGAAGCACTCATTGCTGGCCTCGGACTTGCACGAAGTACTGGGGCGCAGCGCCTCCGAATCCACAGCGATTCCCAGCTCGTCGTAAACCAGGTCTTGGGCGAGTACGAGGCCCGAGACGAGCGGATGGCGAAGTACCTTGCTAAGGTTCGGACCCTCATGGGCCGGTCTGAGGAGGCGCTCATCCAGCAGGTCCCTCGTGAAGAGAACTCACAGGCCGATGCCCTCTCCAAATTGGCCCCGTCCTCCCTGCAAGGTCTCGAACAGACCGTACTGATCGAAGTCCTCTCTAAGCCGAGCATCGAAGACGAGACACCTGGCTCGGCGGAATCGTTGCCGGCCATGTTACAATATAATTGGATGAAGCCTTTAGTGGAGTTCTTAAGGGACGGGCTCCTACCTGAAGACCCCAAAGAGGCTCGCCGAGTCAGAACCCGGGCCGAGCGGTATGTCTTGATCGAGGGCATCTTATACAAACACTCTTTCTCTCAAATAGACGACCGACCATACCTTAGGTGCCTCTCCCCGGAGCAGGCCGAATATGCCCTATAAGAACTCCACGAAGGCATCGGGGGGGCGCACTCAGGATTTAGGTCCTTGGCCCGAAAAGCTTTGAATTATGGGTACTTCTAGCCGACCCTCCTTCAAGACGCCGAGCAACACGTTCGGCAATGCAGCTCTTGTCAGAGACACTCCAGCATCCGTCGCCTCCCTCAGGCCAACCTCGCCTCCCTATCAAGTCCCATCCCCTTTGCAATGTGGGGGATGGATTTACTAGGGCCTTTCCCTCCGGCTCCGGGTCAGTTCAGGTTCTTGGTCGTAGCCATCGACTACTTCTCGAAGTGGGTCGAGGCCGAGCCCCTCGCCACTATAACCGAGAACAAGGTGGTACAGTTCTTCTGGAAGAGCATCATCTGTAGGTTCGGCGTCCCCCGTGTCCTCGTGACGGACAACGGGACTCAGTTCACTGGCGCACATTCCGAGCTCTGTGCGACGACCTTGCCATCCAGCAGCGCTTCTCGTTCGTTTCCCACCTTCAATCGAATGGACAGGCAGAAAATGCTAATCGGCATATCCTCGCAGGCATCAAGAAAAGGCTGGACAAAAGTTTCAAGGGCTTATGGGTCGACCAACTCCCCAACGTCCTATGGAACTACCGCACGAGCAAGCGGACCCCCACAGGCGAGTCCCCTTTCAACCTCACCTATGGGTCCGAGGCCGTGATACCTCTCGAGGTCGGAATACCTTCCCCCCGGCTCACAGCTTATGACGAAGAACAGAATGCCAGGGACCTCAGAGCAGAATTAGACCTGATAGATGAACTGAGGGAAAGAGCGGCGATTCGGCAGCAGAGTTACCGAAGAAGGGTTGAACTAGCGTACAACAAAAGGGTCCGACCCGCCAACCTTAAGCAAGGAGATCTGGTCTTGAGAAAGCTAGCCATATCTTTCCCCAGTCAGAAGAGCAAGCTGGCTCCGAACTGGGAAGGGCCGTACAGGATCACAAGGGTAGTTCGGCCCGGAGCATATCGTCTTGAAGATCTAGAGGGCAGAGAGCTTCCGAGGACCTGGAATGCCGACCACCTCCTAAAATACCAAGAGAGCGCTCCGGCGCCACTCTAAGTATCATAGGATATCGAGCCATTCTAGTCCTCTTACTTGTAACCTATTTTCATAAATTGTACTATGTAAAACGGTTCGCCGTTGATTATCAATAAAGAAAGCCCTTTCATATTTGTGAATTCGCATGTTTCTCTCCCCTCTTATCACCTGCTTTTTAAATTGTGATTTCAACCAATGGTTCGGAGTCCACGTTCGGCTCGACTTTACCACCTCGGCTCGTCCCTGGACGAACCAGGGGTAGACCGTCATTCGGAACTGCTCCCACAACCGTTGAACTACACCGATGGTTCGAAGTCCAACACTCGGCTCGACTTTACCTCCTCGGCTCGCCTCCGGACGAGCCAGGGGTAGATCGCCGTTCGGAACTGCTCCCACAACCATTGAACTACACCGATGGTTCGGAGTCCAACACTCGGCTCGACTTTACCTCCTCGGCTCGCCTCCGAACGAGCCAGGGGTAGATCGCCGTTCGGAATTGCTCCCACAACCGTTGAACTACACCGATGGTTCGGAGTCCAACACTCGGCTCGACTTTACCTCCTCGGCTCGCCTCCGGACGAGCCAGGGGTAGATCGCCGTTCGGAATTGCTCCCACAACCGTTGAACTACAATGATGGTCCCGGAGTCCAGCACTTGGCTCCCAGTCCCCCCAAGCATGCTTCGCGGCAAACTGGGAGTGGTCCACCCCTCTGCTCCGTCAGTGGAGGGACACCGAAGCTACGTTCGGCCATATAATCCGAGTACCCTTGCCTAACAGCCGAAGCCCGAACCCCTATGCCTTCGGTCGGCTACCGAGCAAGTGCCTTCCCGAGCTCGCAAACGGAGAAAACACACTTTCTCCTCAACTTTCACACATGATCTCGATCAGACGGCCCAGATCTTGCCACCGACGCTAAACGACAAGATAGCATTTTCTTGGGAACTGAGCCGCCTCGAGATTCGTGCCTACAATCAACGGCTCAGATCTTGCCACCTGCGCTAAACGACAAGATAGCGTTTTCTTGGGAACTGAGCCGCCTAGGAATTCGTGCCGTACCTTGTCAGAGTCGCTAAGCGACGAAAGACTGTACTCATAGGTACCCGTTCGGTTCAACACTCTCGCCGACGGAACTAACACGCTCGGTTCGAGGATCTCGGCGCGACCTAACACAGTTATAAGCAAGACAAATGTGCAGAGCAATGAAAGATATTTTATTAAACACCCAGGCCATAATACAAAACACATCTTTTCCATGGTTACAAAGTGTTTGCAAACAAAATACACGACGCCGACCCACTATACTTGGCCCTCATATGGAAAAATCTTCACTAGACTGTTCGGTCGACTGTCCGTCCTCCTCGGCCGATGGCTCCCCTGCATCTTTCCGGAGCTTCGCTACCACAGTCTGCAAGTGTCGAATCTCCGAGAGCAAATCGTCCCGCTCGGCTATGATCTTCGACTGGTTGTGCCGAATACACTTGACCCGAAGAGCGTTGCTGAAAGCGGTTTGCGAATCCTCATCCCCTCCTGCGGGGCTCAACTCGGTGATCCTATTCTCCAGGCGTTGGATCTCGGCTTCCCGAAGGTCGAGGACGGACGAAAGATGGGCCCGCTCGCTCTCAGCTCGGCGTAACTCCAGCTCAACGCTCCTGGGACTCAGAGCCGCCGTCCCAGAAGTGGCCTCGGATTGGATTCGTCATCCGAACCGTAGAAATCAGCATATGGGTCGGCCACCTCGAGCTGAAAAGAAGGGAAAACGAACAGAAAAAGTTTCAATACATTGCCAAAATCCAACACTTGGAAATTTTCTAGAGAAACTCTCAGATTCGCATTCAGATATAATAGTGTTACAGACGGCCGAACCGACCCAACAATTAGGTTTTACAACAACCAACAAAAATGAAAAACGACATGATTAGGGCCTCTTCGGAAGGGGAACGCTTCGGTTTAGGGAAACACGAGGACGATGAGGTCTGCCCTCCGAACTCGATCCTAAACCAACAAAGCGCGACCCCCCTTCGCTGCTGGCTCTAACTGCGGCGCCGACCGAGGCTTCGCTCGACGAGACGGCCGCACTGCTCTAAGCGTCAGCTGGACTCCGTCTGATCGTGGGCAAGCACGTCGCAAGTTCGTAAAATGTAATCCCTCTCTCGCTCTCTTCGCGGGTACACGATGTGCTCCGGACGTTGGCTCTCTCGGGCAGGGGCTTGAGCGACGCGACCTCCTCCTCCAGTTCGATGTTTCTATCCCTCAAAGCGTCGTCCTTCGCCAACTTCTTCGATCGAGGGAGCCTTGACGAGCCCGAGGCGTTGGCACTATCGGTTGCAAGCCATCGGTAATGGGTGACCTCGATCCCCCTATCTATCGTAATCCTTCTGAGCCTGTCAACTTCGGCCAATAGCCTCTTGCGCTCGGCCGACGCCCTCTCTAGCTCGGAAGTCAGCTTCTCTTCCGCCACCGAACGTTCTTTCTCCGCTAATTCTAAGTGTTGGACCTCAGCCAAAAGGTCGTCATTCTTCTGCTCGGCGGCAGTGAGCTCTCTACGGAGCCGCTCGACTTTGCCTTCGGGACAAGGAGCTTGGGGGTACTTCTGCAGTTGCCACAGCTCGCGACAATACCTCCGCACAGCTGCCTTCGTCTCCTCCAGCTTTCCGAGCAGAAGAAACCGATTCAGCCGGCTGTGCAAGAGCTCACCCTTCGTTTTCGCCAGCTCCTTCCGAAGGTATACAACCTCCGTGATCGGACCGAACTTCACCTGAAAAGCGGAGATAAATCCGATGGGACAATACACGGAAACATCTACAACTAGTCACACGCAAATCCGAGGCTCAACACTTGGACAAATTTTGGCCAAACAAAATGTTTTCATTCAAAACCGAGGAGAAAGTTTTACAAAAGCGGTGGCCAGTCCGCAGTTAGGCTTACAAAAAAAAGAGACTAAAAAAGAGAGACAACCGAGTCAGGGGTCGACCTTTTTGCCGCTCGGGTCCGTCGACCCCCCGGTCTTGTCCTCGCCATCGCCCTCGCCTCCGCCTTCGCTCCCACTCTCCTCCTCGGAGTCGTCCTCCTCCTCGCCCTCGGCTTCGGTCTCCCCTGGGCCTTCGACGGGTTCCGTCTCTCTCTCAGGGTCGAGCAACCCCTCGGGAACCCCCTCCTCCCTTTCCACGGGGTCGTAAAAATGGTAGGAGGACGTGTCGAAGCCCGGGTTCTTGGCGGCTACGTGGAGCAGGGCTCGACCGTAGGCATCCTCCATGTTCTGGAGCATGTGTTGCGCGGCCTCCTCCTGCACGGCCTTCCTCACCTTCTTCACCTTCTTCTAGTGCTTGGCCATGATCCTCTCGGCCCTCTTCCGAGCCTTCTCCGCTTCCGACCGAGCGTTGGCCAGCGCCTCCTTCAGCTCGGCAGCCTCCTTCTCTGAGGCCTCAAGTTTGGCCGCCGTGTCTTTCGACAGCTGAGTGGCGTCGGCCAGCTGCTGCTCCAGCCCCTTCACTTCAGCACCCCTCTTCGCTGAGAGGAGCTGCTCGGCATCAAGTAGCTGCATGGCCTTGACGCGCTCTGCCCTCTCCCGCTCGTTCTCCTGCTCCTTGTTCGCAAACTCCTCGAGCAGGAAATTGAAGTGGCAGAGAGTCTGAGAAAGAATGGCACATTAAAATTCGAACCCAAAGACTTAGAAAAATTCTAAGAAAGAAATTTTAATGAGGGAGAGCTCGGCCTACTTACCGACATAGTATTCCGAGCAATCTGCATCACGGCGTCCCCTGCCAGCCCGGCCTTCAGGGTCGCTCGATCCTTTGGGGTCGGCAGGTGCCTCACCGCCTCCATGCAAATGTTACCGTCGCCCAAGAAGCCGTCGAAGTTCATCACCTGCCAGTCAGGGACGAAGATCTGCTTATGACGCTCGGTCAAGATCTTCTCCGCCTCGGCAGTGAGGGGCGGAACTTGGAAGGACAACACCTCCTTCACGCCGAATGCACCGCTCGACGAACCGGGAGCGTCCCCCTTCGGGGTCGGTGTCGGCGCACCCGAGGCAGGAGGGTCGAGGACCATGACCTCCCCTTGCTCGAGGACCATGACCTTCGGCTGGTCGGCAGCCTTCACGACCGAAGGCTTCTTCGAAGCTCGGCTGTCCTGAGGCCCCGCCGAAGGCCTCTTCTTCTTCGCCTCCTGCTCCGACCGACCCTTCGCCACCAAAGCTTTGTAATCCAGCTTCATCGTCTCTGCACAAGCCGAATGAAAAAACTTAGAAAAATTTTCATGAACTTTAAGCAAAGAGTATAAATACCAGAAGCATACTAGGGTCGATCGGACTGAGACCCCTCGGAACAGATCCCCCTCGGTAATTTCTTTCCAGCTTAGCGCTGGCAGGGCAAGGAGCTTCTTCTAGACCTCTGCCTCCTCATCACTCAGTGCCGCCTCCTTCTTGGTCCGCTTTGGCAGACCGTCCTTTGCCCAAACCGTCGGTATCACCCATGGCGCCGGGGCTCGGATGAGGAAGTACTTCTCCTTCCAATGTTTGATCGAGTCCGGATTCTCGATCAGCTTCACGCCCGTCTGGGGCGAAAGATAGAACCTCTGTTCGTCTCGCCTTGGCTGACAGGGTCGGTAGAGACTCCGAAAGAGGAACATACTCGGCTTGGCACCGACCTCTTGGCATCGGAGGACGAATGCCATGACGTGCCTCCATGTGTTCGGCATCAGCTGGGCGGGGCTCAAACCGTACCACGTCAAGACCTCGACAACGAACGGGTGGAGGGGAAAACGGAGTCCGGCAATTAGGGAGTCGACCGGAAAGACGCACACGTCCGACGAGGACTTTTTATTGGCTCAGAAACCCGGCCCAGGGAGGAGTAGTCCGTAGTCGGCAGGGATCCGGAAACCCTCTCGGATCAGATGAAGGTCGGTCTCGGTAAGAGACGAGATGGTATGGTCCACCTCGGACAGCTCCCTCGGCTCGTTCTCCTCCACCAACTTGGCCGTGCCTTGGGTCACTCTCTCCAAGGTGTCCTCGGCATAGTCCCGTATGCCTCCCACGCTCGACAGAGCAATGGGTTGCCGACCGAACGCCCCCGCTCTCTTCGGCGTCTCCACGATGATGGCCACGGCTTTACCCTTCTGGGACACCGCCGCGACCTCCCTAGGCAGCTCGGCCGCTTTGCCCTCTCTATCCGGACGAACGACGTTCTGATCGCTCGGCTCCACCACTTCCTTCCCTTCGCCCCCTCGGCCTGCTGCTTGCTCCGAGGCGGGGGTCTCATCCGAGAGCGTAACCTTAACCATTTTTCTAAGAGAGAAGGGAAAGAGACTGACCTTGAAGTGATAGGTACGGTCGGAAAGTTCTCCGGAGACAAGAAACGCCTTGCCGCGTCAGCTAGCACCACCACCAAGGAGCTAAAAACTTCGAAGGCGAAAAGTAAGAATTGAAGGGAGAGAGTAAAAGTAAAAAATGAGATTTGTTCTGAGGGGGGGGTGAAGATTTATAGTAAAAGAGAACGCCCCTTGGACTTCCAAACGAAAAGGTGCGACTCTTGGGCCGCTCTCGAAACGTCGCGAAGGCCCAACACAACTACCTTCTTCGCCGAGACAACTAGCTCGGCATATCAGGACCAAGAGCCGAACCATGCGCCATCCGACCACGCCAGCGAAGAGACCGGTCGGCTACCGAGCAAGTACCAATCCGAGCAGGCAAACGGAGAAAACTCCCTTTCTCCTCAAGCTTCGCGTAAAATTTCAATCTGACGGCCCAGACCTCGCCGAGAACACTAGACGATGAGACAGTGTTTTCTCGAGAGATAAGCCCGTCTCGAGATGCGCGACGCCATCCAACGGTTCAGATTTCGTCAGGTCGCTCGGACTGCCTGCACCTACTCCATGTCATCCGGCGGATCCGGGTGTGCCACATCGCCCGGACGATTGAACCCTCGGACGCCCCACCTATGTCTAGAGAAACCAGAAAAAGTTTTCATTCAAAGTTTTAAGGCACCGCCCTCGGCGAGCACCCCCAGGCCCCGGGTCTCGGTCGGTATTCCGCCGACCCACGGGCCCCGGTCGAAAGCAAATCAACACTCAGAGATCAGGAGAAGCGCACCATTCCAAGCTAGTTGATTGTAACTGTGAAGGTTCGGCCTGGTAGAGGACTCTGGCAACAGAACCTTCACAGTTGCAAACAACAAGCTCGGAACGCCCTTTATTTCTTCCCCCTCAATCTCACCGATGGTCCGAAAGTCCGAGCCATAATCTCCCCCGACGTTAATACCCACGTTGGGGCAGTCAGAGTCCGAAGAAGATCATGGTGGAAGAACGACCGCTCGTCCTTCTGAAGCAACTTGGCCCCCGGGTCCGAATTCGGATCGTCACCTCTTCCACCATGATCTCCTCCGACTCTGCCACCCACCTCGGGATAGCCGGAGTCGGCAGAAGACCTTGGTGGAAGAACGACCACCCATCATCCCGGAGCGACTCATACCTCGGGTTCGGATCACAGTCGTCACTACTCCTGCCTCGTTCTCCCCCGACCCTGACACCCACAATGGGGGCCGTCAGGAATGGGTGAAGAAGAAGGCAGTAGAGTGACCACCCCTCCGAACCTATCAAGGATAAGACTCCACAAGACTGGCGTCCGCCAGAGGCAGACACTACCGAGGTCTAAAACTCAACATTGCTGCGACTGAAATAACAAGGGGAATGGAGTACTTATAGCCTACCCTCCAAGAACCAGCCATTATGACCCTCGGAAGTTGGAACACCGCGCATTAATTGAAGGAGTTATCCTTAATGACCTGGGGAAGGTGGAACGCAGCACAAACCCCGGGGAACCATTAATGTCCTTGGGAACAGAATCATCTCGAGACAGTTCGCGCCACGTCGCCCGACTTGCCGAGACCCACTGTCTTCGGTCGGATACCGAGCAAGTGCCTTTCCGAGCTCGCAAACGGAGAAAACACACTTTCTCCTCAACTTTCGCGCATGATCTCGATTAGACGGCTCAGATCTTGCCACCGATGCTAAACGACAAGATAGCATTTTCTTGGGAACTGAACCGCCTCGAGATTCGTGCCTACGATCAACGACCCAGATCTCGCCACCTGCGCTAGACGACAAGATAGTGTTTTCTTGGGAGATGTGCCCGTCTCGAGATGCGCGTCCTCATCCGACAGCTCAGATTGCACCACGTCACTCGACCTGCCGAGACCCCCTGTCTTCGGTCGGCATCCGAGCAAGTACCTTTCCGAGCTCGCAAATGGGGAAAACTCACTTTCTCCTCAAAAATCGCGCCTGATCTCGATCAGACGGCCCAGATCTCGCCGAGGACACCAAACGACAAGATAGTATTTTCTTGAGGAATGTGCCCGTCTCGAGATGCACGTCGCCATCATCCGACGGCTCAGATTGCACCACGTCGATCGGCCTGCCGAGACCCCCTGTCTTCGGTCGGCGGCCGAGCAAGTGCCTTTCCGAGCTCGCAAACGGAGAAAAAAGACACCAAGCTCCCACAACCGTTGGATCTTCCGAAAATTCGTGCTCTTGATGATGAACTGTCCAGATTGTGCCGCGTGCGCTAAAAGACAAGATAGCGTTTTCTTGGGATTCACACCATCATCCGACGGATCAGATCGCGCCACGTCGCTCGGCCTGCCGAGGTCCCCTGTCTACGGTCGGCGGCCGAACAAGTGCCTTTCCGAGCTCGCAAACGGAGAAAAAAGCTTCCGAGCGATAACAGCCAATGGATCTTTCAGAAATTCGAGCTCGACCATGATCAACGGCTCAGATCGAGCCATGTCATAAATCGGTATTAAAAATCATTTTTTATTTATCTAAATCGCTTTATTTATTTAAAAATTGCGAAAAATTGCTAAAAATTCGGGAAATTTAACAAAAAATTCTAGAAAATAATTGAAAATTCGGGGGTATATTTTTGGGCCCCTGAACGAACAATTATTGCCCAGAATGAACTGTTAAGGCCCCCGAACGATTAGTAAACACATTGCAAAATTAAGTAAATAATCCGAAAAAAATAGATAAAAGCCGTCAAATACTCGATATGACTAGGAAACAGCACATGGCATCAAAAAGTTACCTCACTACCCCCTTCGAGATTCTAAGTCCTCCATATGGACTCCGATACAACTCCGCTAGCCACCAAAACAGTCAAACTACTCCTCAAAGTCTGATCACGCTCAGTCTTTAGGAGTGGGGGGCTCGTGATATGGCTAAAAATGGGGTTAAATTGGAACCGTCCAGATTGGGCACGAATCTTGGAGCTCGGGGGTAAAAAGGTAATTTCACATACAAGCAGATCCAAAGCGGGTTCTGAATCTCCTTCTCACAGATCCAGTAACCTACGAATGGGTCCGCTCCAATTGGGCACGGGTCCCGACCCGAAGCGAGCCCAGACTAGCAAGAGACAAATCAGGGCCACTGATTTGACCAAGTCAACGGGCCTGATTTGCTCTCACCGGGAATCAAGGAGTTAGTTTCCTAAACAGACTGTGAGGATTTTTCTCCTAGCATTTACACAGGGAACCAGGCCTCTAATCACTCCCCTGGCGACTATAAATACCTCCCCTCTGCCACTGTGACCAGGTTAATCACTTTTTCACCACTTTAAGCTCTTTCTTAATCTCTTCTGATTACTGACAAGAGCGTCGGAGGGTGCGTCGCCGGAATCAATCCCGGTGTTTTGCACTTCCTTGTAGGTTGCGGCAGGAGCAAGAAGGCTAGAGTCAACTGTTCAGGTTTTTCTCGGACTCACAAATTCTATCTGTTTACCCCTACACCGAAATCAGCGGTAACAGCACTGTCAATAGCAATCAAGATTGACGGAGAAGCAATTGATCATAAGGATAAGGTGCATGAGAGCAAGCTTATGGCAATTCTCGGAACCAATGTCAACAACAAGAAGTTCATCATCAATGTCTTTCAAGAAGATGGACCTTTTCAGAAGTTGAGAAAGCTCAATCCATGCATCTTCATCATCAACACATCTTCATCTCCAACACTATCACCAGAAAAAGAGCAAAACTTTGGAATGAAACCCAACACAACCAACCCCGACGTTAACCAAAACCCAACTTCGAACTCGGCTAAAACCCGACTCAAGCAATCATCTCCAATCCGAACTCAGACATTTCAGCAGATGATTCAAGCACACATGCAACAGCAGCAGTAGACACAAGCTGCAAACACACCTAGAACTTCACCAAAATCAGCCACAAGTCCAACCCGATGAAGCTCCAAGATCAACAAACACCCCTAACTCGGGGAAAATCTAAGTTAACGGAGCTTCGAAGGTGACTCGAACTCAACACTTGGTCGCCGGGACTCTTGCTCGCCGAAACCCAAGATGCTCGCCTAAACCTTGGTCGCCAAAAGAAGGTGGTCACGAAGATCCTTGCCTGCCAAAGTCCTAGCTCGCCAAAACCTGGTAACCAACTTCCTGGTCGCCAACTCCATGGTTACCGAGACTCTTGGTCGCCGAAGCCCAAAACCAGCTCGCTGAAACCCATGGTTGATGAAGAGGTGAGCTTGGTCGCTTGAAGTTCTGGTTAACGAGGAAGATGGTTGATGAAGAGATAAGCTTGGTCGCCTGAAGCTCTGGTCGACGAGGCAGTGGTCAGCGAGGAAGATGGTAGACAGACACCGTGGTTGCCTGAAGCTGGTCGACGGAAAGACCTCCAAGCCTAAGTCGCCCAAACGGTCGAGCAACCAAGCCAGTGCTCGCAACGGATTTCGAGCCTCAGATTGCTGAGAAGTGCGAGCGCGTGTGACTAACGTCCTAGATTTCGCCATGTCCCCCCTTCATCCCTGTCGCTTTGCTTCAACTCTCAGCCACTTGATCACTCAGAGAAGCAAGCTCGTGCGAAATCAGTGCTCCAAATCAATCCACGTCGCCCCACACCACCGCAGCATAATTACGACCACCAGATTCACTCAGCGGGTGAGCTCCCATTTGATCAATGCATAGGATCGCTCCAAAAGGTGTGCCAGATTTGATAATTCAATAAAACAATACCCAAAAGTCAATTAAAATTTGAAAAGTTAATTAAAATTTTTCAAATAATAATTATTTTATTCAGAAAAGTAATTAAAATTTTCAAAAAATAATTAAAAATTTGGCTAATTAATTAAAATTTTCGAAAAGTTGTAAAATGACAATTTTGCCATCGCGTGTTACGCACGTGTATTTTGTACCGTTACGAGTAATATTCATAACGTATTTTTATATAAATATCATATTCTGATTATTTATATGTTTTCCATTTTCTCAAAACTCGTTTTTATCCTATTCTTTTCCAACTCAAACATTTATTTTAATCTTTGTGTTTTACATACATTGCATGTGCTTTCAATACACATGTCGATTACGTAAATTTCACCGTTATGCGAAATATCCGTAACATTATCAAAATAAATATTTTTAGTATGTTATATTCCGATTATTTATAAAAAAAATTTCCCGTTACTCAAATCTATTTCGTATTAGAATATTTATTTTTATGTGTGCATTGCACGTAAAATTTAATGTATTTTAATCCCTAAAATTTTTCAAAGTGATGTACAGTTTTATTCTCAGTTTATTTGTCAAAAATGTATTATTTTTTAATAAAAACCCATAGGCCTAAATTTCATCTTAAATCTCATTAGAAAATTTATTTAAAAGAAAAGTCCATAATAAATTCTACTCTTTAAATGAACAATTTTTAATTCTACACCCTTGTTATGTAACAAACAACTAGCCTAATAATAAACAAATAAAATTAATTAAAAGAATGAGAAGTTTGTGCACGTAGAGTGCACGTGCACGTGTGTGCACACCAAGGGTTTTGGCCATGCATATGAAGGGGAGGAGGTGGGGGTTTGTGGTAGTAATGGTGAGTGGGTATTTATTTTGGTAAATGTGTATTTATTTTTGGGTAATGGGTGCCTCTTCATTCACCCTAAATACCCTATAAATACCACCTCTTCATGAACATTGCACCAAAAATTAAAGGAAACAAAAGAGAAGAAAAGAAAGAGAAAAAAATAAGAGACAACTCAGATTTTTTCAAGAAGGAGGGCTCGAGTTTTGCTTTACTAGGAGGAGGAAGTCTCATTCTTGTTGGAGCTAGGAGCATCCTACTAGGAGTTCCTATTTCTTTTGCAACTATAAGGTGTGTGATTTCCTTGCTTTCTAGAAATTTTAGAACACATGATGGATTGTTTTATGAATGAAATGAAAGTGTGGCATGAAAATTGTTATGTTTCATGGTATGCTGATAAATTAAGTTTTAATAGATATGAAATATGAAAAAGATATACATGTAGATAAGTTGAAATTTTTAGTAAGAATTGTTGTGATGTTGTTGGATGCATGGTAATACATCATGATTCGATTAAATGAATCGGATATAAATTTGTACACAAAGTTGTTAATTTATGCAGTGAAAGTTGTTGTTTTGAGTTTTGTTTGCACTTCAGAAAATCATGTCTAATAAACTAGATGAAATACAGAACTAAAATTTTTATAGGTACACCTAGTATATGTCAAGAATATCTCTTTAAAATTTCATAATTTTTGGATTTCGTTTACTATTTCAATAAAATACGAACTTAGTACTGGTTGGCATTTGACTAGTTACTAAAAATTTTTACACATTTCTAGGATTTTGATCATTTCAACATCTTATAATGAATTTAACAAGACTGTACAATTGACAGTATTTCAATATTTCGATCCTACTGTAGATTTCGAAGAATTCAAGGTTAAAGATACAATATTTTGGAGAAACTTATAACTAAGAAATTGTAGTAGACTTGTATACCTTTATTTTGATCGAAAGAACACAGTTTCGTGAAGTATATAATTTCCTATGATTTCTACAAGAAGCATGAACTGCAGTTTTCTAGTTTTGAACTTATTGTTTTGCAAAAGATTTTAGACGAAGTAATTGAAGAATGATTCTAAGTTATTTTAACTACAAAGATATAGTAGACTCTTTTATGAAACTAATAAATCTATCTTTTAAAAAGAATTGATAATTATAATTGAAATATAGAGGAATATGAAAGGGGTTTTATTAATTAAAAGAATTTTGTATTTGGAAAATATTAAAATGAGTTTTAGTAAATCAAAGAGACTTGGTAATTTATTAAAAAGAATTTTTGGTTGTGTGTTCAACCAAAAAGTGTTTACTTCATTATTGGTAAGTAAAAAGGAATGAAAGAATTTGAATGAAATATGAATACATGAAATTGAGAATATGAATTATAAGGGTATGCGTACCACAGTTGTTTAATGAAAGATGTTAGTCTAGAGGCTAGGCGAGACCCTTGGTAACGGCATTTGTGATTAATGAGAATTTGAGGAGTAACCACTGTTGATTGACTCTCTCTTTGAGAAGTAGTCAGTGTTGGTTGACATACTCTTGTGTTGATTTAAGTCCAGTAGGGTAAGCTGGCTCTAGGTTATGATGACTTAAAACTAAAACTTAAGGACAGGCACTAAGGGGAGATGTGATGAAGTATGGACAAACATGAGTATGAAGGCCTAGATAGCGCGGTGGGAGGTATCTCCAAAATTATCGGGGTTGAGGCTCATGGGGGGCAATATTACTCCAGAATTACTGGGATTAAGGCGACGCTCATGGGGTATTTGTGTAATGAGGTACCGATGACAGCGCGGTGTGGATTTCGTCACCAGAATTATCGGGGTGTTAGGCGTGATGGTCGAAAATCACTTGCGATGGGAGAACGACTTTCAAGAATTATCGGGGTCATAGCTCGCGGTGTGGGTATTCGCCTCCAGAATTACTAGGTATGAGGCAGTGTGTCCAAAATCACCTGAAGTGCGAGTGCGATACTCAAGAATTATCGGGGTGGTACTAGATATTCACAGAATATCTAAAACATACATTAGTCACCGTAGTAGTAATTCAAATTGAGGGATTAAACCCTACATTGAGGAGTACAATAAGGGTTTGCCCTCGAACCTATGTAGTATGGGATGCATAGAATCCGAACAAGTATGCATTAGTGCATCGTAGTGTAAATCTGCATTAGGCATTAAGTCATTTCATACACTGACATGTTTAGGATAGTTACTCTTTTACACTTTATTGTGCATTCAAATTTGTGGTTGTTAAAGTAAGAGAATCTTTATATTACAGCATAGCTAGAATCGTTGTTTATAACATTGCGTCGGTTGTAAACAACTGACATGCCCACAGATTTTTCAGTGCAGGAATGGGATTGGCAAGGACTTAAAGACAATTGATGCTAAAGATCATTTTCAAAGCTGTTGATGTTAGAGTTGTAAATATTCCATGTTGTATTTTTTTTATTTAACTTCCGCTGTGTAATTCTAAAACAAACAATGTGTATAAAGAAGAGTTTTAATTTTCTTATAAAATTGTACGAAGTTGAAGTAAAAGTTCATGTTGAACTATGAATTACATGTAAATGGAATTCGGGGTGTTACAAAAGCAATTACTAATTAGGAAAAAATATTAAGAATCTGAAAAAGTTATGGAAAATTTACAAAATTTCGAAAACGTCCAGGCTAATATTTGCCTCCTCCAGAAGCTTTCCACAAGTTCCAGAAATCTACAATTGTCAGTAAATCAGGACCATACGATTGCAGCACAGATATTAAAGCTTCTACAGGCCTATTAGCAGTAGCTAGTATCTTTAACAGGTCTGGGCCTTCTTCAGGCTCGTTAACAAAACATGGGTCACTTTTAATCCCATTATAAGTGATTCCATGCTTATAAATACCCCCCCCCCCTCTCCTCAGTGAGAAGGTAATCAGCAATCGCTCTCAAACTCTTTCTCTCTAGTTTTGACTTGAGCATCGGAGGGTCTGTCGTCGGGACCAACCCCGGTGTTTCAGATTTTTTGTAGGTCCATCAGCCGAATCAACAACTGTCGAATTCAGATCATGGTGCTCTTTCAACAATCCAGATCCAATCTCAGAAGCTCTAACCACTTTTTACGGCGACGATCAAATGTTAGATCTTTAGTAGTTTCTTTCAGAATATAAACTCACTATTTATTTACTCCCACACCAAAATAAGCAGCAACAATTGTGCAACATCGAAGGAATTTTGATGGCTGCAAGAAGGTTAACGAAGATAGAGAGTAGCGGAAGAGATATATAATTGCTTACACCAGCTGGATGTCATGGAAGCAAAAAAACACTATGACATTCAATAATATCAGTATGTCTGCGACATAGTAGTTGAAGTGCAGTGAGAAAATGAACGCATTGGTGGTAGAGTATAGTGCATCTGGCGGTAGACGTTCACAAGATAATGAATGCAAAGGAGAGGGCAGGGCTCATTCAATGGTCTCTTCTAGCTACAATATGGGTGACAATGAATTTGAAGTTGCTGCTAACTTCTGTGAGGGAGCAAACAAATATGTGAATTTTTCTAATGAAATAATAAAGATCAAACATTCACTGTTTTCCGGTGTTGATCGCCGCAAACTACATTTAACTCCGAGATATGATTGTTGGGGATGGCTGATATCGCCCCGTGGACCTGCAAAACAGCCTGAAATACCGGGATTGGCCCCGGCGACAGACCCTCCGACGCTCAAGTCAGAAAAACTTAGAGATATAGTAGATTTTGAGAGCGAGATTTGTGATTACCTAGTTTCTGAAGAGGTCTAGAGGTATACATAGTCGCTGAGGGGTGTCAATTTCAAGATATTGACCTATCTCTACTTCCCGGTGTTCTGATAAGGTTGGTTACTCTCACCATGTCAAAAGATCAAATCATGACTTTTCTCTTGATGAAGAGATGGAGTTTTCCGACTCTCTCTTATGTATGAAGGGATAGAATCGGTTACCCCCTAGAGATAGGAGGTTTAAACTGAGTTCTTTAGATGAACCTAGACTCCTTTGCATTAAGGTTGGTTTGGCAGCCCCCCATTACAGGCCGAGTCAGATTGATAAGCTTGAAAGCGGCACAACTTCTTCTTTCGGGCCTATATTTGCTGAATTTTACCGTTTTAATCCCTGGGAGCTTTAAGATTTGAGCCTTATTTGAACGATCCAAATTTTGTTCTATTTTAACCATATCATAAGCCCCCCACTCTTAAAGAAGAAGTTTTACAACCTGCGCAAAGTAGTTCGCCTGTTTAGAATGATTTACAGAACATATCGAAGCTTTCGGGGAAGTATGAACCTTACTTGGGGTTTTACGGGGCTTCTCTGACTTTGAATTCTTTATGACTTTTCTGATTTTTCTGGGGATTTTTTTCCCAATTTTTAATCATTTTTCAGAATTTTAATTAATTAATCAGAATTTTTAATTAATTTCTGGAATTTGAAATTAATTTTTTAAAATTATAATTATTTTTCAAAATTTAAAATAACTTTCAAATTTTATAATTATTTTTTACAATTTTTAAAATAATTTTCCAGAATTTCTTAATAATTTTTCAGATTTTTAATTATATTACAGAAAATAAATAATTAATACAAAGAATTTAATTAAAAATCTTACTCGGGCGAATTTTGGAGCAATCTGAACAATCGATACTTTTGAAGAGAATCGGGAGTAGATCCAACGGCTGTGGTGCCCCAAAGCTTCTCACCTTCTCGGAAGACGAATGTCGCGCCGAAGAGGTGCCAAATAGGTGGGTCATACAGTAGGACCTGTGTATCAGTGACCCAGCATTGACTATTCAATGCCACATCAACGTTGGTCGGTCAATGCTTTTTTAGTTTTTTTTACGTGCTTTGCACGCGAAATCAAAGAGCCTGCCGTTTGGAGTGATCTAGGTCGATTATCACTCACAACGCGAATTTCGAGGAGATCAGACGGCAGCAGGTGCGAGAGGTAGCACACCTCGGATGACAAAAATTGCACCAAGGAGGTGGGGGCTACGTTTGGTCCACCTGTCAGTCCCACATCAGCATTGCCGGTCAGTCAACTTCTTTTGGGTCGGGGCTGGCACGTGCGGTGCACGTGTTGCTTGCCTGGCCCTTGCAAGTGCGACACACATGCTTTAATTTTCCTCCTCATTTTCTTCTTGCCTTTTTTTCTTTGCCCTTGCGTGCAGCTGTAGTATAACGGACATTCCATGTGGATATTCAATTGGGGCGTATGACCCCTTGTTTCGAATGGGACTAAAAAATCAACAAGTTTTGTTCAGAAGTCAGTCGAGAATCGTCCTCCTTGGGGTCAAAATTGGCCCATATTGTTTCTGCCTCCTGGGAGTTAAGAAGAGGAGCTACAAAGAGAACTTTGCCATGGAGAAGCTACGAAAAGAAGCTTCACCCCCAGGAAGCTATGATGAGGAGCTTCGCCATCAGGGAGCTACGAAGAAGAGTTTCGCCGCAGACGAGCTACAAAGAGGGGTTGTAAGCCCGGGGAGCTACGAAGAGGAGCTTCGCTCCCGGTGAGCTACATAGAGGAGATTCACCATCAGGAAGCTATGAAGGGGGATTTTGTTCTCAGGGAGCTATGAAGAGGAGCTTCGTTCCCGAAGAGCTACAAAGATGAGCTTCCGTACCAGAGCGGTATGAAGAAGAGTTTTGCCACCGATGAGCTACAAAGATGAACATCGTCCTCGATGAGCTAAGAAGAAGAGCTTCGTCACCGGGGAGCTTTGAGGAGAAGCTTTGCCTCCGAAGAGCTGTGAAGATGAGATTCGACCAAGAAGATCAGCTCGGTCACCGGAGAGCTTGGAAGAGAAGCTTCGCTCTCGTGGAGTGCTACAAAGAGGAGATTTGTTCCCGAAGGTGCTATGAAAAGGAGCTTATCCAGGGGCTAAGGAGATGAGCATCAGCGCAGAGGAGCTACTAGGAGGAGCTCCATCATCGGAGAGCTTTGCACTGGTACTGATGGTTGACAAGGATTTTCCTAGTATTTTTGCCCCTGCTCATGTCTTCGTTGCATTGCCACCCACTGAGTTAATTCAGGAGATTTTAGGGAGTGATTTGGGCTTCGAGCTTATGGCTTGAAATTGAGAGCTTTGGGAGTAGCTCTAGGGAAGAGTCGGACTCTGAGCATGTTGCTTGGAGTTGATGAGCTTTGGGACCTGCCCTAGGAAAGAGCCTGATTCTGAACTTACTCGGAGTTGATGAGTTTTGGGAGTATCTTGATGAATAATTTGCAAGCGCACAAAATTGCAACAAGTATTATAGTTTAAAAGAAAAGAGTGTCGAACCCGCAAGGACTAATTATTTTATTGAGTACCGAACTTCACCAGATTAACTACTATTTGGGGAATCAAAATTTTGATTTAAAAAAAACAACTAAATTAAATTAAAATAAAGGAAACTAAATTAATTTTAAAAAACAAAATCTGTAGTTTTAGGGTTTATTTGTAGAAAAACTAACTCTAGAGCTTTTGATTTCAACTAATCTCACACAATTCTTAATTCCATGAAACTGAAAATTCTACACTTCCAAGTTGTTGATCAAAATCCACTAATTATTCAATGTCTTCTCTCTAAGAACACTAAACATATCCCCAACTAATAATTCGTCATAGCTATATGCAAAATTAATTATTTGAAGATTCATTAAGTTATGTGGATTTCTCTACAGTCACATTAATCGCGGTAAATTATCTCTAATTTGGCTGAATCAGCAGGTGTTTAATTTTATAATTCTGAATCACAAGTTAACTCTCGGCATCCCTAATGATTCAATAAATCAAACAATATTTGGCCAGATAATTGTACATATTAAGAACAAAAGTTAAACACACAACCATGAAAAGTAGAATAATAAAATAGCATTAAATTCGAATTGTGTTATCAAAACTAGGCTACATCGAAGCTCTAGAAAAATAAAATTAGTTCATGATAAACTTACAACTAATAAACATCTTATTGGATTGCATAATAATACTTAAAATTAGAAGAGAGAAGAAAAAACTAGTTTTGTTGTGGTTGCCTGAAGCCACAAATCAATCTCGAGCTTTTCCTCCAAAAAAAATCAAATTTCGGCAGCAAATCAAGTTCCCCCAGCCAATCCAGCAAAGTCTCGGATTTGCTTCCTCTTGAAGTCTCGGGTCCCAGGATTTTTATAAAGGGAGAGGGATGTTTTAAATAACATTAGGATAAGTTAATTAGTTAATTAGTTAAAATCCCAAGACTGAGATTAATCATTTGAATTTTAAACTAATCAACCAGCTAATCCTTATCCAAACCAAATTCAATCTATGTTGTTTCTTAATTTCTTTTAATTTTTTATTACACAATTTCATTCCACCCCATAATTGACCATAGTATTTTCTATTGGTTCTTCAAATGGTCAATTTATTAAAACGTGCATTTGAATGCTCAAATTTTTCAAGAATCTTCACATTGAATCAATTTGAATTTTGAAATCTGTATCCTTATTTTCTTCCTTGATTTTACCAAGACCCCCACCTTTTGCACCTATCCATCTCATTCATTCAAAAACAAACAAATAAATAAAAATTAGTTGAAAGAAAATAAAATATAATGAAATAAACGAGAAATTTCACTCATCATAGCTCTAGGGATAGAGCGGAGTACCGAATTCATTACCTTGAGTTGATGAGTTATTTGCCACGATTCGTCTTCAAATTAGATCGAAGTCTTTGGTGCTTGTTGACGTTATAGCGGCTCCATGCTTCTCTTTATTGATAAATTATCGGGGAAAGCCCTCGGGATGCTGAGCATGCTCTGCCTTATAACAAGTTGTGTGTGGCAGAGTTGGAGCTCGCTCGGCTAAAGGCAGTGTTGGTTGGAAGGGACTTGGAGTTCACCCATCTAAGGATAGCTCGTCTTGATTGGTTCGAGACATTTTGTTTGTCGGGACAAAGTACTTTAAGAGAACGGATCCCAAGGGATGCCCGAAGCGAGCGGGGGGCATTTGTGGTCATGAGGCCAGGACTCGATCTTCGGGGTTGGAAACCCTCTTGGGCATCTCGGGCGGCCGAGCTGGCTCTTCGATGATGAAGAAGTTTCTCAAGCGGAATACAACTCGGAGCTAAAGTGTCACCCTTCCTAGTCATCTTAAGTAATTAGAGTGGAGAGACCTTATGTATTTTGCTTTTAGATTTGAGTCAAGAATAAGGAACTTTTCGTATACTCTCTACCTCATAGTAGGAAATTGATACGAAACAAAGGTCTTCCAAGTGTATTTCTCTTGACCCCTGGCTTCAATATGTTGTGACTCATTGTTTGGAGCAAGTCATGGGAGTAGCCCCAGGGAAAGGCTGTGCTCCATGCTTGCTTGAGAAGTTAGCTGGTTGTAGGAGCAGTTCGATTGGCAAGGCAAAATCCGAACCCACTTGCTCGTGAGTTTTGGGAGCGGTTTCGGCTACGAGTTTGGACTCCGCACTTGTTGTTTGAGAGATAGTGAGTTGCGGGTGTAGCTCAGAAGATGAGCTGAGCACCGAGCCCACTGTTGAGGATTGTCAAGCCACATGAGCAGCTCTAAGGGCGAGCAAGACTCTAGATTCAATACGTTTCAGTCAAGATTTGGGGATAGCCCTGGGAAAGAGCTAGTCTCCAAACTTGGTTGTTGGAAAGTTAACAGGTTTCAGGAGAAGTTCGAATGGTCATTTCGATCCACGAACCCGCATACTTGCAAGTTGTGAGGACAATTTCGAGGCATGATTGTGAACTCCAAACCATTTGTTTAGTGTGTTAGCAAGTTAGAGGAGCAGTTCGAGTGGTCAGTCGAGCTTTGAACCCGCTTGTTAGCTAGTTATAGGAGCGGTTTTGAGCCACGAATTTGGACTCCGCACCTGCTGTTTAAGTGTTTTCAACAATTTGTGTGAACAATTCCGAATGGTGAGCCCCGCTCCGAGCTAGCTTTCTTGCAAGCTGCTAAAGCAACATCAAATGAAGTATTGAACTCAAAACCTGTTGTTTGACAGGTTTAACAAGTTGCAAGAGCAATTCCAAATGGTAATCCATGCTCCGTACTTGCTCTCTTGCAAGCGACTAAAGCGGGGTCGAACCAAGTATTGGACTCCAAACTCGTTATTTGATCCTAACAAGTTGTGGAAGCAGCCATTGGGAAAAGGCTGGAGTCCGAACCTGCTGTTTAACGAGTCATAAATGTGACTCAGGAGGATAAATATTGCAATATCCCTCAAAATAGTAATTTACTATTTTGCCCTCAAGAGTTGGACATAAGTATCATGTTCACCATTTGTAATTATTCATTTCGATTTGATACAAAAATATATAGAATTATAATATATTTGTCAAGAGACACTGTGTGTGCGCACCACGTGCCGGTTGGGGGGGGGGGGGGGGGTGATACTGTAGGCAAGGCAAGAAACACTAGGGGGGTGAATAGTGTTTTATAAAAAATAATTGCAGAATTTAACTTTTCTTCTGACCAGTCAACTTGAAAAGAGAAACCAGCCGACTGGGGCGACAGTTAAGAAGAGTATTTTAAGACGAGTCTGATCAGTCGACTTATAGAAGAACCAGTCGACTTACTAGACAAGTTTTCAGAGAGTATGTAGTACAAGTCTGACCAGTCGACTTAAAAGGAGACGCAGTCGACTGTCGAGACCAGTTTCACAGAGAACTTAAAAAGCAAGTAAATGAAATGCAAGTTCAAAGAGATACAACCACAGAGTACACACGATGTATCCTTGTTCGGTCCTCCCGACCTACATCCAGTCCCCAAGCAACCCACTTGAGATTTTCCACTATTCTTGAAAAATGTACAAGAATACCCTATGGCGTTAGACAACAACCTTGTCCAACCCGTAGTCCTCTCTCACCACTAGAGAGAGCAGCCCACTCTTTCACCAAGAGTGAAAACCTGACTCTACACCCTAGAGCCCTACTCTCCAACCGAGAGAAACCACTCTCACAACCGAGAGTGAAAACCGACTCTACAACCAAGAGCCTTACTCTCCAACCGAAAGGACCACTCTCACAACCGAGAGTGAAAGAAAGAACAGTGAAAGAGTTACAATCAACCTATAGCCTTGTTGTGATTGTGATTTGTGTATGGAGGCTAATAGGTCACTTCTGAAATCAGTCCAAAACGAAATCAGCGTTATATTGGACTGAAAACAGAGAACCAAAAACTTAGAGGATTTGAAAACTTGTGAACTCTTGTTCTCTTTTTGAAAATAAGTACTTGAAAGCTTGTAAAAGAGAGTATTGTCTTATTGTAACCTTTTCCAACTGATTTCTACACTCTATTTATAGAGTTAGAATCACTGAACGTTGAGAAGCAGTTGTACCAACTGTCAATCAACGAAAATAAAACTTTTGAATTTGAAAAATCAAGTTTTGAAATCAGTAAACTGTCGAAACGACATGAACAGTCGACTGGGTTGCCGTTATGAGTCGACTGTTCAGAGTTTGAATAAGTTCAGACAGTTTTGTACAGATTCAATCGACTGATCTTTAATGGGAGTCGACTGGTACTCAACAGCTATTCTAGTTCAAGCTGTTTCGACCTTTAGATTTTGTAAAACACACAGTTATAAAAAATATGTGTGAGTGTGTGTGTGTGTGTGTAACAAGGCTGTACATCAATCTAAGACTCAACAAAGAGAAAAAATTATATTTTACAAGACACACAAACTATAAGATATTGAATCTTTGGTCTTAACTTGAGTCTTGAGTCTTGAGTGAAGCTTTAGCCATTGTCTTTATATGAAGCTTTGCTTGATCATTCTTCAGCTTTAGAACATTGTGACTTGCTTGATCAATTTGCTTTGAGGCCTTTGTGTATCGTACATGATAAACTTTGATACAACCTGCAATATATGAGAAATAGCACAACAAACTTTGCATTGTGTTGTAATCATCAAAATCAAGAATCAACATTCTCCCCCTTTTTGATGATGACAACACAATAGCTTACAATAATAGAGATAAATATTACAAATACTCACATGCTCCCCCTATCAAATGTACAACATGCATAGGCGTGAAAACATGCACACACAAAAAACATGCATAAAGATATACACAAAGATATGCATCACAAAACATGCACAAAATAACACAAAGCTTATAGTTATATTTCTCCCCCTTTGTCATTAACAAAAACATGGAGGAAAAAATAAAATAACAAAAAATACATAGCAAAATATACCAAAATTCGAATTTACCAAAAAAAATCACGACAATCGACTGGTCTTAGAGGGCAGTCGACTTAGTCGAAAGCAAAAATATAAAAAAACATAGCGTTAATACAACTGGTCAGTCTACTAGATACTGTGCACAGTCGACTGTTCAGAGCATAAAACTCAGACAAAAATTAGAAAAATAAAAGATACTTGGCAGTTGACCGAACAATACTTGTAAGTCGACTTACCAGAGAAAAAATTCAAGAAACATCATGAAAACTACAAATCCCTAGTTCTCTTCTTAAGGTGATAAAGGTGTCTTCCTTAAGAGGTTTGGTAAAAATGTCAGCTACTTGTTTATCAGTAAAAATAAAGTCTAAAGAAATGTCTCCCTTTAAAACATGATCACGTAAAAAATGATGTCGAAAATCAATATGTTTCGTACGTGAGTGTTGAACCGAATTTTTAGATAAGTTAATGGCACTGGTATTATCACGCATTATTGAAAGTTTTTCAAATGAAATACCAAAGTCTAATAGGGTTTGTTTCATCCACAAAATTTGGGCACAAGCCAAACTTGCAGCGATATATTCAGCTTCTGTAGTAGATAGGGATACCGAATTTTGCTTCTTACTGCACCAAGAGACTAGTGAATATCCCAAATAGTGATATGTCCCACTAGTGCTGTTGCGATCAGTTTTACTACCGGCAAAATCCACATCACTATATGACAAAAGTTGAAAGTTATAGGTGTGTGGATAAAATAGACCATATTCAATCGTGCCTTTAAAGTATCTTGAAATACGTTTCACAACTTTTAAGTGAGACTCTTTAGGACTTGACTGATATCTAGCACACAAACATACACTAAACATAATGTCCGGTCTACTAGCAGTTATATATAAGAGTGAGCCAATCATACCTCGATAGAGTTTCTGATCGACACTCTTACCTAATTCATCTTTGTCAAAGGTAGTGGTAGTAGGCATAGGTGTGGTCTTACTACTCGTGCTATCCATGTTAAACCGTTTGAGTAATTCCTTAACATATTTTTCTTGATTAATAAATATGTCATTATGTGACTGCTTAATTTGTAGTCAAAAAAAATAATTGAGTTCACCCATGTGACTCATCTCAAACTCGTTTTTCATGGTGTTAGCAAACTCTTGACATAGATTACTATTAGTAGAACCAAAAATTATGTCATCAACATATATTTGTATGATTAAAATATCATTCTTAATTCTTCTAATAAACAAAGTAGTATCTACTTTACCTATTTCAAAACATGTTTCTAAAAGAAAAGTCTTCAGTCGATCATACCAAGCACGAGGTGCTTGTTTAAGACCGTATAAAGCCTTTTTCAATTTAAAAATGTAGTTTGGGAATTGTTCATGTTCAAAACCTGGTGGTTGTTTAACATAAACATCTTCCTTTATAAACCCATTAAGGAAAGCACTTTTAACATCCATTTGAAAGAGTATAAAATTCATAAAACATGCAAAAGATAATAAGATACAAATTGATTCTAATCTAGCAACAGGAGCATATGTTTCAACAAAATATATGCCTTCTTCTTGATTATACCCTTGAGCAACTAGTCTAGCTTTGTTCCTAACAACTTGTCCTGGTTCATCTAACTTATTCTTGTATACCCATTTGGTACTAATTATAGTATGATCAAGAGGTCGTGGAACTAAATCACATACATCATTCCTTATGAATTGGTTTAACTCATCTTGCATGGCATTCATCCAAAATTCTTTCTCACGCGCTTCTTGTATATTCTTCGGCTTAAATTCTGACAAGAAGGCTGTGTGAGATATCATGTTAACATGTGATCTCGTCTGAATACCATGTGAAATGTCGCCAATTATTAAGTCATGATGATGATCTCTAACTTCAACAAAAGACTTTGGTAAAGTTGGAGACATCACAACAGGATCAGTCGACTTATTTACAGCAGCCGACTTGACTTCCTTATCGGCCGACTTATCCGCAAGACTAGTTTGTTCTAAAGATGTAATTACTTTATTTAAAAGTGATGAATTAGTTTCATCATCTTCAATTAAAGTCGATGAAGACAGAGATTCATCAAATGCAATATGCATGGATTCTTCAATAGTCATTGTTAACTTGTAGAAGATTCTATATGCCTTACTCCTATTTGAGTATTCTACAAAGATACCCTCATTAGATCTAGGATCAAACTTATCTAAATTATCCTTAGTGTTCAGAATAAAACACTTACATCCAAATATTTTAAAGTAAGACACCTTAGGAATTCTATCAAAAAATAGCTCATAACATGTTTTCTTTAGCTTAGGCCTAATCAAAATCCTATTTAAAACATAACAAGCTGTAGCAATGGTTTCAGCCCAAAAATACTTAGGTAAATTGCTTTCAACAAGCATGGTACGTGCACATTCTTGCAAAGTCCTATTCTTCCTTTCAACCACTCTATTTTGTGGTGAATCTCTAGGAAATGCAAACGAATGAATTATACCAATCTTATTGCAATATTCTGCAAACGTTTCATTTTCAAATTCTCCACCATGATCACTTCTAATAGTGATTGTGGTTAGAGACTTTTGATTTTGAATTCATTTACAAAAATTAGCAAATTCTCCAAAAGCATCATTCTTATGTTTTAAAAAGAAAGTCCAAGTGAATCGTGAAAGATCGTCTACTAAAACAAATACATACCTACTTTTATTTAAAGAAGCAACTCTACTAGGGCCACATAAATCCATGTGAATTAATTCGAGTGGACTACTAGTAGAAATTACTTCTTTTGTTTTAAAAGTAGATTTAATTTGTTTACCTAATTGACAAGCATCACATAACTTATCCTTTTTAAAGGATAGTCTTGGAAGCCCTTTAACTAGGTTGTACTTAGACAATTTAGAGAGATTTTTCATATTCACATGGCCAAAACGTCTATGTCAAAGCCAAGAATCATTATTAAAAGCTACTAAGCAAAAATCATTCGAGAACTAATATGCTTTTAAACACAATTCATAAATGTTATTTTTCCTAAAACCTTGAAAAATTATATTTTGCATGGTAGAATCATAAATTAAACATGCATCTTTTTCAAACATGATTTTATAACTCTTATAACAAAGTTGGCTAATACTTAACAGTAGGGATGGACAACTATTATCCGAACCAACCAACCCGAACCAATCCAACCCGAACCAACCGGTTTTTAACCGAACCAATTGGGGGTTTGGTTTGGTCCGGTTCTTGATCTTCAATAACCAACTGAACCGGTTCGGTTGTCGGATGTGACTTTCAAATAACCGATGAAACCGAACCGACCGTACCTCTATGCAATAACCGATGAAACCGAACCGACCGTACCTCTATGCATAAGTCTATAAAAAATATAGTTCTCCTTTAATTTCTTGAATATACAAATAGACATTTCTCATTTTCTTGGAGATACAAATAGTCTTCTCTAATTTTTTAATACAAAGCGAGCAATTGTTCTACCTATGTTTTGATTCTCCATAATCTTGTGTGTTATGTTGTTGAGAAATGCTTGATTTACAGTGTGGCCCAACTTAATAGAATCATGAAGTTGATGTAACATTTAGTAGTTACTTTAATCAAGTCAAGCAGAATTTGTTTTCTAAATCTTCTTTTATTGTGCCGGAAATTCAAGTAACTATGCTTATTGATGTTTCTTTTATGATAATAAACTAAGATTACAGAAGTATGCAAGTGAAAAACCAGTTTATCTCATCCATTTAAACGTCATCATCTCAAACAATTAGTGCAAATTTCATTAACAACTTGTGGCTTTATGAATCTTCATTTTAAATTCATTTATGAATTATAAATAACAGGTTGTTTCTTAAGTTTGATTGAAGTTGATCTTTTAAATTTCAACAAAATTATGAATTATGTTAAAGGTGAAAAGTAGCACACCAAACCGACCATCTAATTCAATCCAAACCAAGCTTAATCGGCTTGGATGGAAACCGATCCAATTAAGGTTCGGATTGGTTGCGGATGAGAAAATTAAAAAACTGATCTTCTTTGGATCGGTGGTGGATGGTCCATATTAGGTCGGATACCGACCGATGCCCACCCCTACTTAACATGTTATGCTTAAGTCCACTAACTAATAAGACATCTTCTATAGAGGGGTTAGTGTGCTTACCGACCATACCAATTCCTATGAACTTTCCTTTATTGTTGTCACCAAATGTGACTGTTCCTTTATCAATGTCTTGTATGGAAGATAGGAGGTTGGCATGATCAGTCACATGCTTCGAGCATCCGTTGTCAAGTATCCAACGATCTCTCTAAGGTACCTATAAAATATTCAATATGAATATGGTACCCTTTTCATTGGGTCCAAAATAGATTAGTTTGTGGGAAACCAAACCCATGATGAGTTTGATTTTCCACCATAAGCAGAAATATAATTAGCAGAATTACATACAGTAAGCATATATGAACTAATATAAGCAATTCTATCTTTTAAACTCAGGTTGACTGGAACCCATACATATTTGCTCTGTCTAGTCAACTTTACAGCACCTTTCAGTCGACTTTTACTATCATTCAGTCGATTGGGAGGTAGTATAGGTCAACTTATATGAGGTATTTGTCTCGTTGAATGAGACTCAGTACCTCTGGACAGGCGACTGGTGGCTGGGTACAGTCGACTTGTCTGAACTTTAGATTTGCCTTTATCATGAAAACTTACAGTTTTAGACTTTTCAAAAAACTCATAAAGTTTATGCTTAACACTGAAAACAAATATAGGTTTATTTACACTAGTGTTCTTAGAAGAATGAGAATTTTTAAGGGACTTTTTAAAACCAAGTCCAAACTTTTGACTAGATTGCACTAGATTTTGAAGAACACCATTTAAATTCTCTTTTCTTTTAATAAATTTAGATAGTTCTTGGATATCTCTTCATAATTTTTCTTTAGAGACTTAAGATCCATATCTAAACTAGAAATACGAGAATTTAAGGATTTTACTTCTTTATCAAGATTAAGATTCTCTTGAGAAAGTGTTTGATTAACTTTCTCTAAGTTCTTAACTCTAATCTTTTCTTTTTTAAGTTCTTAAAAAATTTCATGTCACGCCCCGCTTCTCAAAAATACGGAATACGAGTACGTAACAAAAGCCCAACGAATGATTATAATTATCCTTAAGCTGTTTCAAGAAATCCTTGTAACACATCACAGGCAATATAGACATATACATCAGAGTTAACAGAGTCGGAAACAGAAATGGAACCAACATGCAACATTGAATCAAACTCACCAACATAAATTACTTGAAATTAAATACCATGTTCTCAAATAAACAGAGTCTGGAAAACAATTAATTCTCTTGGGTCACATCGCCCAAGTACAAAATAATAATCAAGTCTCAAGCACGAAAGTAATGCAAGTCTCACAATTACATATAAATGTTCTAGCATGAAACAGAAATGATAATAATTATCCAAAAGAAACTACTACTGTAAATCTCCAGCATCATCGCGAACCTGTCCGCCATAATCTGCAATTCATAGAATGCAGGAGAGGGGAAAGAGAAAACACAAGTACCCGTCAATGGCAAGTCTGGGTCACAAAATAGAGTAGGATACAAGCACATGGATTGGGATAACTAACTAGCACATGGTATAGGTATAAAGTCAACCTAATCAAACTAGCATGGTAAAAGTGTCAAGTGTCACGACAGAAATCAAGCATCCTATAAACATGCGTCTAGTGTCAAGTGTCATGTGGTCATGTATCATGTATCATAATCAGGTAATTCGTGTCTCATATATCATGTCTCATATATCATGTAGTCAAGTGGGTGTCATGTCATGTATCATGTTCTTGTATTAAGTTCAAGTCTTGTGTGATTACTATCTAGGTAGCACGACATGCAACTCATCCTACATGGTTGCTACAGCACAACAGTTTCGCTTTAGATTTCGTAGGGGACCATGCAGGGCAAGTATACTCAGGTACAAGCAAGTAATTGAGCTCCAAGGTCCAAGTATCATGTAAACAAGCTCCAACTCCAAACACTCCAAATATCATGTAACCAAGCTCCAACTCCAAACACACCACATGTCATGTAAACAAGTTCCAACCAAACCAGGTTCTTCCGAGTACACATTTCTGCACTATCCACTACTAGATCTGTCCCATATACCCCGGCTTGATTACTTTTAGTTATTGATATCCAACATGCATGTATACGTGTAAACTAGTGTCAAATAAGCATGGTAGGATCAGGTATAAGTTCAGGTTATCAAATCAGCGTGCATGGTTAATAAAGATCCACATATACGAGCAAAATATACAAGTTTCATAATCAGGACAGCAAGACTAGTTAGCACTAAATTAGTGATTTACAGAACTACAGACATGCAAATTACGATCCGTCGAAGGATCTGGAAAATAGACTTCCACACGCTTCTAACGGATATAATAAAGATATACACTAGTTCACAACATCACGGCTTAAAAGTCATTTCAACACAGATTTCCTGTACAGCCAAAAAACAGGAGAATGACTTCCAACACATAAAAACAGCAAGCAAAGTCATCAAATAAACCCACAAAATTTCTGGGGTAATCCCCTATATATATAGATTCAAAATAATCATTTTCAAAATTTTCCAGAAAGTATAGATATGATATCAAAAATGGAATACAACACAAGTCCTGGTTTTGATGGATCTGAAATCTCTCAACACTGCTGTGCAAGATCGAACTTATCTTGCAAACAGCGCATCGAAATCCACTTCCGTCGAAACGAGGTGAAAGTAGATACAATTACCCAACTTTCATATCTCACATGAAATATTCATACAGTAATTAGAACTAGGGTGAAAACAGCATTCAACATATGGCAATGCGCAGTTCACAGCAAAAGTGATACATAGAAAAGGATACGAATCATCACCCAAAACTCATCTTTAAAATACAAAATAAATCTGGGAACTACCTAACATCATGGTGAAACACTGGACAAAAGATTGTGGCATGATATCATGTATAACTTGGGTCTTGAAAATAAATAGATGATAAACTCTACCCCGAACTGAAACTGGAAACTACCAATATACAGTCACTAAAATAATCATAGTTAATTCATACGAACTCCAAACGGGGCGAAACAAGTGGGGTTAGATAATAGGTTCAGTCCTCTACAATTTACTCTGAAATAGCCATGTTGAGATTCGGATTCTAACCTAGGCAAAAACAGCAATCAATCCAGTACAACCCAAATTTTCAGATTTCTCAACCAAACTTCAAAACGTCATAACTTCCTCAAAAATCATCCAAACTCTTCCAAATTCGAAACGCAGCCTACCCATTATCTAAATATCATATCTAAGGGTTTCTATCATGTCAAAATCTAATATTTCTCATATGGGTGTTCAAACATACATCGGGTATACAATATGTCGCATACGCGATCAAAATCGCGTTTGGGTGAATCCTAAGGCATAAACCTATCAAACTCCATGTCCTAAGTCATCTATGGCCTGTTTTGAACAATAGAGACGAAACCCACAAATAAAAACATGATCTTTGGCCGTCTCTAGTCTCAACTACCCTATTAGGTGAACTTTCTACTTGTATCATACTAATAAAGTTAAGTACAAGTTACTTGCCTTGTTGTGACGACGATAGCGACGAATCCAAGCCTAGCAAAGAAAACCCACGAGCAAGACGCCTTCTAACGCGATTTCGAACGAAACCCACGAACAAAACGCACCAACGATGGATCTCTTTAACTCACGAACCAAAGTGGGAGATGCCCACAACTCAAAACAGTGAGGGGAGATGAATAGGTGCTGTTTTGGGATGGTTGGGTGCAGCCTTGGTGCTTGCCGGCCACAAGAAGGAGGAGAGACGAAGTATTAATGGTGCGAAGTAGTATAGAATAATGGATGGAAGGGTTTTTGGTGATCGGCCAAGGCAAGAGAGGAGAGGGGAGGTGTCGGCCTGGGGTTTTTGAAGGTAGGCCGGGAGCAGCAAGGTAGGGGACGCCGGTTTTAGATAGGAGAGGGAAAGAGAAATAATATTAGGGTTAGGGATTATTTAGTGTTTAGGGATATATATAGGAGATCAAATGTGGGTTAATGGGTAGTGGATATCAGTAGGATTAAATGGGTGTACAATTGGCTAATGGATATTGGGTAGATTTCAAATGGGGATACAAGATGCAATGAACTCTATGGCTCCTAAAAATCTCCTTAAGGACCAAAAATCTCAAATTGACCAAAACTCCTCTAAAAGTCCACCATGACCCAAAAATAATATTTAAACATGAACGGGACCAAGAAAATGAGAAAAATATCTCAAAATGGCGAAAAACGGACGATCGGCGCACAAACAGCACACGGATAATATAAAATAAAAATAATTAAATATATTGTTCCGAAAAATACAATGGAATATAATAATCCACAAAAGAAAAAAAATATTCTCAAAAATACCAAAAGTGAAAAACAGAGGTTACAATCCTACCCCCCTACAAGAAAATTTCGTCCTCGAAATTAAAAAGAAAGGTACATAGGATAACCCCAAGAAAAATCAAAACAACCAAAACAAAACAACCAACTACTCAAACAAGTGAGGAAACTTCTGCTGAATTTCCTCCTCCAACTCCCATGTCGACTCACCAGGCGAGTGAGGATTCCAAGCGACACGGACCAGCTTAATGACCTTGTTCTTAAGAACTTTCTCCCACCGATCCACAATAGCAACAGGCGGAATCTCATAAGTCAAATCCGGCTGTACGGTCAACTCTGAATAGTCGATCACGTGGCTCTCATCTCGGATATACCTCCTGAGTTGTGAGACATGAAAAACATCGTGCACTCCCGATAAAGCTGGCGGCAATGCGAGACGATAGGCCACCTTGCCTACTCGCTCCAAGATCTCAAATGGTCCAATAAATCTCGGGCTAAGCTTGCCCCCGCCACCGAACCGAATGACACCGCACCACGGCGATACTTTGAGAAAAACATGTTCACCAACTGCGAACCCCAATGCCCTGCAATGAACATCAGCCCACCGTCTCTGCCTGTCCTGAGCTGCCTGCAAGTGCTTCCTGATCTGAACCACTGCCTCCACTGTCTTGGTGATCAACTCTGGACCCAACAACTGCCTCTCGCCAACATCATCCCAACAAACTGGCGATCTACACTTCCGCCCATAGAGTGCCTCGAACGAAGCAGCTTTAATACTCGCCTGAAAGCTGTTATTGTACGAGAACTCCACAAAATGCAAGTGATCCTCCCAAGACCCACCAAACTAAAGCATGCAGGACCTCAACATGTCCTCGAGAATCTGAATAGTCCGCTCTGACTGTCCATCAGTCTGGGGATGAAAAGTTGTACTGTACTTTAATTTGCTCCCCAAACATCTCTGAAGACTCTCCCAAAACTGAGATCTGAATCTCGTATCCCTATCGGATACAATGCTAACTGGGACCCCATGAAGCCTAACAATCTCTTGCATATACCTCTCAGCAAGGCTCTCAGTAGATTGACCAACACGAAAAGGAATGAAGTGAGCACTCTTCATCAAACGGTCCACAATCAGCCAAATAGCATTATGACCCTTCGGACTCCTTGGCAAAGCGGTCACAAAATCCATGGTGATGTGTTCCCACTTCCACTCTGGAATAGGAGGCGGTTGAAGAAGTCCAGCGATCCTCTGATGCTCTGCCTTAACCTGCTGGCAGACTAAACACTGAGCAACATACTGAGCCACAGCCCTCTTCATACCTTGCCACCAGAAATGAAGATTCAAATCCCGATACATCTTTGTACCGTCAGGATGGATAGAATACGAAGACTGGTGAGCTTCTTCAAGTAACCTCTGACGAACTTAACCCTCCGGGACACATAACCGGGAACCAAAATGAAGGGAGCCATCTGCATGAATAACCATGTCCGTCCTGGACCCAGACTCAACCTCAACCCGAAACTTCTGCAACTGCGCATCACTAGCCTGCGCCTCCTTAATCTGCTCGACAAGAGACGACTACAACTGGAGCGCCAAACAACTCCAACCAGAACTCGGCAACACTATCTCAAGCTCTAACCTCCTCATCTGCTCAATGAGATATCTCTGCTGAGTAAGAAATGAAACTGCTGGTCTCCTGCTCAAAGCATCAGGCACCAAGTTTACTTTACCAGGATGGCATTGCAAACCGATGTCATTCTCGGCCATAAGTTCCAACCAACGCCTTTGCCTCATGTTTAACTCTTTCTGGGTGAAGACGTACTTGAGACTTTTGTGGTCTGTAAAGATCTGCACTCGGTCTCCAGCAAATAATGTCTCCACAGCTTCAAAGCAAAAATCACTGCCGCTAACTCCAAGTCATGAGTAAGATAGTTCTTCTCATGCGGCCTCAACTGCCTCGATGCATACGCAACAACGCAGCCCTTCTGCATAAGAACTACCCTAAGACCCTTACCAGAAGCATCACAGTGAACCACAAATCTGCCTGAACCATCTGGAATAGTCAACACAGGCACTGACGTCAGTCTATCCTTCAACTCAACAAAAGCCACATTGCACTCATCCGACCAACAAAATTTTTGATCCTTCCCAGTCAATTTAGTCAAAGGTCCTGCTATCTTCGAAAAATCCTGAACGAACTTCCGATAATAGCCAGCCAAACCTAGAAAACTCCTGACTTCTGAAACTGACTTGGGAATAGGCCAATCCTTCACAGCCTCAATCTTGGCAGGATCCACAGAAATACCATCGCCAGAAACAATATGCCCCAAGAAAGAAATTCTGTCGAGCCAAAACTCACACTTGCTCAGCTTCCCATAGAGCTTATGCTCTCTCATAGTCTGCAGAACCACTCTAAGATGTTCAGCATGATCTTCCCGATTCTTAGAATACACCAAAATATCATCGATAAAGACCACCACGAACTTATCCAAATACTGCGAGAACACTCGGTTCATAAGACTCATGAACACAGCCGGCGCGTTAGTAACTCCGAACGGCATCACGAGATACTCATAGTGCCTGTATCTAGTCCTGAAAGCAGTCTTCGGTATGTCTGCAGCCTTCACCTTAACTTGGTGATATCCAGAACGAAGATCCAACTTCGAGAAAACAGAAGCCCCACTCAGCTGATCAAACAAATCATCAATCCTGGGCAACGGATACCAATTCTTCACCGTAACTCTGTTCAGCTCTCGGTAATCCATGCACATCCGACGACTACCATCCTTCTTATCAACAAAAAGGACCGGAGCACCCCATGGCAAAACACTAGGTCTGATGAAACCCAAATCAAGCAACTCCTGAATCTGCACCTTAAGCTCTGCCAGCTCAACTGGTGCCATCCTGTAGGGAGCCTTCGATATCGGTTCTGTTCCAGGCTGAACATCAATACCAAATTCTACTTCCCTATCAGGGGGTAAGCCAGGCAATTCATCTGGAAAAACATCCAAGAAATCCCGCACTACGAGAGTATCACCCAGCTGTTCGGCTGCGCCTCTTGTAGTTGAGATGGAGGAATCCAAAACAATGTGTCACGCCCCGCTTCCCAAAATACGGAAATACGAGCACGTGACGAAGCCCAGCGAATGATTTTTACATCATCCATAAGCTGTAGGATCGACTCAGCATCATAACAAGAATATAACCAGATTTATATATATCCAAGCATGCATGAATAACTTATTAAGCAACAGAAAACAATTTAAACAAATAATAATATTCAAATAGTTCTCATGTCTGGATCAAGTGTAAACTCGGGAACAAGTCTTATACAGCAGAAGAAATAAATACCTTAAGAAAAGCAACAGGTCCTTGCTCCAAGCAAAACCTGAAATGTCTGCTCGCCAATTCCAGCAGATAGTTTGTCTCCCAAGTCTGCTTAATAAATATAAACAGGAAACAAGAGGGGAAACAAGAGAAAATGCCCTTAGTGCAAGTTAGGGCCACAAATAGTAAAAGCAAGTACAAGAAAGGGGAAAACAAGAATTGGAATCAAGAATAAGCAAGGTTATAAGAAGTAGTGGTAAATTCAAAGACTAGCTAGCAAGAGGGAACATCATAATGACTAGATTGGATAACAACTGCTAGTGGTGAATCACATGTCAGGTATACTTATAGGGGTATTTAATATCAAGCGACAACCTCAAGTCTAGTGTCATATGTTGTTTTGAATGTCAGGTCTCAAATGTCAAGTCCAAGTATCAAGTTCCAGGCTTTAAGTCTCAGGTGTCATGTTTCATGTATCATATCATCAGGTATCAAGTGACAGGTGTCAAGTTCAAGTCTTGGAATTATTACTATCTAGGTAGCACGACATGCATCCATTATACTACATGGTTGCTACAGTCAAATCAATTGCGCTTAGACCTAGTAATGGAGTCTATAGGGCGGTGTACTCAGGCATCAAACTAGCAGGTGATCAACCATGGGCTCTAGAGGTGGCCCCCGTAGGCTCTAGAGGTGGCCCCCGTCACCCATGACGTGGCACTTAGTTCTACGTGGCACTTAGTTCCATGTGATCTCAAACATACATCATGTAATCATATAATGGGCTCTAGAGGTGGCCCCCGTAGGCTCTAGAGGTGGCCCCCGTCACCCATGACGTGGCACTTAGTTCTACGTGGCACTTAGTTCCATTTAACATACAACTTGGGAAACACGGGCCCCCTTCCGAGTACACTTACCTATGTTGTCCACTCTATAGTCTTTCCCATAACCCCGGCTTGTCACATTTGTTCAGGCAGATTTTGTGTTCTTGTATTTATACATGTGAAACAGGGTTGAAATAATATAAATTAATTCTAAGAAAAATTGGGGATGTCCTATAGGGTGTCCAGCAACTACATATAAAATTTGGGGTCAAACACTCGCTGTTTGCACCGCGAAAATAATTTGTAAAGAAAATATATATACAGCAGTTTTTACAGAACTGCGCCTACTGACACAGCTGCAGTATAACAGCCATATCTCCTAGACCGTAACTCCAAATTCAATCATTCTGGAGTCTATCGACATCTACACATCCTGATCTACGTTTTGTATTCAGGCCTCGGGCCCAAATTCCAAAGATAAGAGGGTCGAAACCGTAAAAGAAAATCCAGACAGCAACATAGGGAAATAATTCACTAATGTAGATTTCATAGAATTATGTAATTTGGTGTCTAAAATCATTATGTGGCACAAATGCATGGTAATGGGAATCAAACAGCGAATAATAGTGTTTTTCAAGTCATAATAATCATAAATTGCCAAAACACTAAATTTATATGCGTCTACAATTACTAGGGGTCCTTAATTCATATGTCTATGTGATTCGCAAGTTCAAGGAGATAAAGGAGTCCAATTGAATTATTATTTATTACGAGGAAGTTTTGTGACTCTTAGACTGGGGGGGAGTTTGAAGGTTCAAATTGTTTTACTATGATATTTCAAAGGAGAGTCACAAACTAACTACATGTGGTATTTCAAAGAGACTTGTACTAGGACAATAAGATGTACAAGGTTACTTGCCTTAAATCGACGATTAAAATCTCCGCTTGTTGAAGCAACTGAGAAGAAAAGTCCCCGGAAATGTCCTCAAAATGCGCGTGCAAAAATATACCAAAGATCGAGTTTTCCTTGCACACACGATCGGCCCAAAACGGCGTATAGCGTTCGGATCTGGTGCGGGTAGAACACGGAACACCGAAACAGCCAATCAGATTGATTCTGTGCACCGGATCCCAGGCCAGAACAGCGAACACGGTTTGGATCTCCTGCGGAACGAACACCGAACAGCGATCGGTGCGCACGGATCTTGAAGAGATCGGACGGCTTCGATCTGCTCCCGCCCAAATCCTCCTTCTTCTTCTTCGATCTTCTTCTTCTTCTTCGTTCGGCTGAGTAGCGCTCGAGAGAGAGGAGTGACGGCGGCTGCTTCGTTGGCGGCGACTACGGCAACGACGGAGTGCGGCGAGGCGGCGGCGACGTCGAGAAGCGACGCGCGGCGAGGTGCTCTGTTCGTGGGTTTCGAACAGGGGAGAGGTGGAATCGAGGATTCGGCGGCACTGCGACGATGCGACGGCGCGACTCGGTGGAGTTGTGGAGGTGGTGGTGCTGAGGGTCGACGAGGATGGCGGTGGTCGGAGGTGATGGGTGTTGGGGTGACGGGCAAGGCATGGGGATCGGAGGGCGTGGAGGCGATGCGAGGATGGTGACGATGACGATGGGTTGGTTTCGGATCGAAGGGAGAAAGAAGAGAGAGGCGGCTGTGTTTGAGTGGGTTAAAACAGTAGGAGTTAGGGTTAGGGTATAGGGTTAGGGGTTTATATACTAGGTTAGCGGGTTTGCGGGTTTGAGAGTTTAGGGGATCCGTTTCAAAAAGAGCCCAACAGGAGAAGTGATCAAAATGCACCAAAATGGAGATTAGAGAGACAAAAGAGAATAATTGGTCCATTGTTCATGAAGAACGATACAAATGGCACACAATTAAATTTAAAAAGGGCCCACAATTTGAGTTGAGACAAGAATAATAATTTTATTCAATCAGAACAAATTACATGATTCAAATAGACGAGAGAGTACAATTGAGAAAAAAAAATACGGTATAAAATACAAATACGGGGGAACAGGAGTTACAAATCCTACCCACCTTACACAAAAATTTCGTCCTCGAAATTTGCTTAGGCGGTACATAGGACAGGGTAAAAACAATTTAGGAGGGTAACAAAACAATGGTTAAAAGGAGTGGAATCAAAGCATTGGAACACCAGAAAACAAGGAGTGAATAACAGAGAGGTCCAACGGAAGGCATGGAAGAGAATAAACAGCATCAAAGAAATGAAATAACACAAGATAACAAATATGATGAAGAAGTAAGCAAAACTGGAATTGAAGGGAGAAAATACAGGAAAGAATTGAATCAAATCATGAATAATGCATGATGGCAAAATGGGATGCAAGAAGGAAGTAACCGGTATCAAAAATGAAGAATGAACAACACACGACTTGCGAGATAACAAGGCAAAAAGATGAAGAAATAGATAGAGTTGGAATCGAAGAAAGGACGGACAAGAAAAAGATGAACCAGGCAACTAGTCAACGGATGAGGACAACATGAGATAGTAAAGCAAGATAAGAAGTCAGCAGAACTGCAATCAGAGAGGAAAATGACCGGGAAGAATCAAATCATTCAGTGAATCAACGGATTGGGATGAATACAAGGAACACAGAGGGGAGCAACAATACTAAGGACTAGTCGCAACGAGGGGATCTCGGGACCTGCGGGTTATGAGTCCACCACGCTTCCGCTGCGCTACTCTGATAGTGACGTTCCAAGATGCAGACATGTCGTAGACCACGTGACACCAGACGATGAACTGAGCAGGAAGATAAGATTGAGACACTAGGATCGAGGGGAGTATGGGCTCCAAAAAGAGATAGACAATAATGCAAAATGGATATAGGGCTTGAGCTTCAATCTTCATAATTAGAAGGTAGAATACATATCAAATCTAATGACTTTTAACAGAAATAATAACACAACAAATACCAATATAATAATAATATCAATAGTAACAGAATAATAATAACAATAATAAAAATTAGATATAACAATGAAATAATAAAATTAGTAATATTAATAGTAACAAAATAATAATAATAACAATGATAATAACAGAAATCAAAATCATCAAAATCGTACAGGTAACATAATAAAAATATCACAATACTCATAATAACGATAACACGTACATGACATAATAGAATTCAACACACTCATGAAAATAACGCAATAATAATAATAATAGCATTAAAAATAATATCAATAATGATAATAATAATATGACAATAGCAAAAATAACAATAATATCAATAAAGCAACAGTAATAATAATAAAAATAATAACAGTAATAGAGGTGATGAAAACGATAATAATAACATCAATTGAAATGACAGTAATATTAATAATACCAATAATAACAAAAATATTCTTTTACCATCAGTTTCATTATATAAGTAACTAGTCTTGAAATATAAATTAGTAATAGGTAGAAAATCTTGCCTCCTTAACATCAAGTTGCATATTGCCTTCACGACATCAGGTTTCAAATTGCCATCCAAATATTCGGCTGCACATTTTGCCTCGCCGATATCCAGTTGCAATTTGCCTCCATTGACATCGAGTTGCATATTTGCCGCCTCGATATTAGGTTGCAACGAAGTTGTGAAATGTATATAAATTGAGCATGCTCAGGCTCAAAACAAATTTAAATATAATAATAATAGTAATGATAAAAATAATAATACCAATAACAATAATAATAACAAAATATCGATACTAATAACAATAAGAATAACAATGATAACGGTAATAATAACAGAAATCGCAAAAGAATAACAATAATAACAATAGCAATAATATTAAAATATCAACAATGCTAGTAAAAGTAATAATGCAAGACAAGATATAGTTTGAGCCCAACATTTTTTTTTTTTTTTTTGGGAAGTAAGTTAATATCGAAAATAATAATAAAATAATGAAAACAACAATAAGAATATCAATAGTAATAACAATAATAGTAATACTAGTAATGATAACGAAATTAATAGCAATAATAATACTAGTAGTAATAGCATTATACAACAAATGAGAATCGTCTTATCAAAATAATCCAGTAGAAATATATAGTCTATCAAAAATGAAAAGTGTAGTTAAAATACATCATTGTTCGAAATAATAAAATCTTTGTCGAGAAACATTTTTATAGAAGATCGAAAATAAATATAATAATTAATAATCAAAATATAGAAAGTATTCGGAAAATAATAATAATAATAATAATTATAAGGAGAAAAATAAGTAGGAGAAAAATGAAGCTACATCCAATAAGGAGTTAAAGAGAATGATGGCTAGAAGGGACAAAAGAAAATTAAGGAATTGAATACGAAGGAAGAGGGACGAGGGGCAAAATCGGAATTAAAGAGAATATAGCCGAGGAGAAATAACTAGCATGGTACTCAAAATGAGTCAACAATTGAAGATGAATGCAAGGCAGGGAAAGAAGAGATCAACGAGGCAAGCAGAAGATAAGAGATTGCTTGCACCGGAATCAAAAGTATATGGGTACGGAAAGAATAAATTGTACCCGCTAGGGAATCAATAAATCAGGACGACTGCAAGAGATGGAAGGAAACAATGAATCAAAGAATTGAATATGAAGGGATCAAAATGGATATGATAAGACTTGTGTCCAGATCGAGTTGACTATTAAATTATTCATGTGGTGCATGGTTTGTTTAATGTTGAGTTAATCCTGACTGAGTCAAGCCTGTCTAATGTATTAGTCAACTAACACATTAGCCAAACCTGAGCTCTGATACCACTAAAAACCTTGTCACGCCCCGCTTCCCAAAATACGGAAATACGAGCACGTGACGAAGCCCAGCGAATGATTTTTACATCATCCATAAGCTGTAGGATCGACTCAGCATCATAACAAGAATATAACCAGATTTATATATATCCAAGCATGCATGAATAACTTATTAAGCAACAGAAAACAATTTAAACAAATAATAATATTCAAATAGTTCTCATGTCTGGATCAAGTGTAAACTCGGGAACAAGTCTTATACAGCAGAAGAAATAAATACCTTAAGAAAAGCAACAGGTCCTTGCTCCAAGCAAAACCTGAAATGTCTGCTCGCCAATTCCAGCAGATAGTTTGTCTCCCAAGTCTGCTTAATAAATATAAACAGGAAACAAGAGGGGAAACAAGAGAAAATGCCCTTAGTGCAAGTTAGGGCCACAAATAGTAAAAGCAAGTACAAGAAAGGGGAAAACAAGAATTGGAATCAAGAATAAGCAAGGTTATAAGAAGTAGTGGTAAATTCAAAGACTAGCTAGCAAGAGGGAACATCATAATGACTAGATTGGATAACAACTGCTAGTGGTGAATCACATGTCAGGTATACTTATAGGGGTATTTAATATCAAGCGACAACCTCAAGTCTAGTGTCATATGTTGTTTTGAATGTCAGGTCTCAAATGTCAAGTCCAAGTATCAAGTTCCAGGCTTTAAGTCTCAGGTGTCATGTTTCATGTATCATATCATCAGGTATCAAGTGACAGGTGTCAAGTTCAAGTCTTGGAATTATTACTATCTAGGTAGCACGACATGCATCCATTATACTACATGGTTGCTACAGTCAAATCAATTGCGCTTAGACCTAGTAATGGAGTCTATAGGGCGGTGTACTCAGGCATCAAACTAGCAGGTGATCAACCATGGGCTCTAGAGGTGGCCCCCGTAGGCTCTAGAGGTGGCCCCCGTCACCCATGACGTGGCACTTAGTTCTACGTGGCACTTAGTTCCATGTGATCTCAAACATACATCATGTAATCATATAATGGGCTCTAGAGGTGGCCCCCGTAGGCTCTAGAGGTGGCCCCCGTCACCCATGACGTGGCACTTAGTTCTACGTGGCACTTAGTTCCATTTAACATACAACTTGGGAAACACGGGCCCCCTTCCGAGTACACTTACCTATGTTGTCCACTCTATAGTCTTTCCCATAACCCCGGCTTGTCACATTTGTTCAGGCAGATTTTGTGTTCTTGTATTTATACATGTGAAACAGGGTTGAAATAATATAAATTAATTCTAAGAAAAATTGGGGATGTCCTATAGGGTGTCCAGCAACTACATATAAAATTTGGGGTCAAACACTCGCTGTTTGCACCGCGAAAATAATTTGTAAAGAAAATATATATACAGCAGTTTTTACAGAACTGCGCCTACTGACACAGCTGCAGTATAACAGCCATATCTCCTAGACCGTAACTCCAAATTCAATCATTCTGGAGTCTATCGACATCTACACATCCTGATCTACGTTTTGTATTCAGGCCTCGGGCCCAAATTCCAAAGATAAGAGGGTCGAAACCGCAAAAGAAAATCCAGACAGCAACATAGGGAAATAATTCACTAATGTAGATTTCATAGAATTATGTAATTTGGTGTCTAAAATCATTATGTGGCACAAATGCATGGTAATGGGAATCAAACAGCGAATAATAGTGTTTTTCAAGTCATAATAATCATAAATTGCCAAAACACTAAATTTATATGCGTCTACAATTACTAGGGGTCCTTAATTCATATGTCTATGTGATTCGCAAGTTCAAGGAGATAAAGGAGTCCAATTGAATTATTATTTATTACGAGGAAGTTTTGTGACTCTTAGACTGGGGGGGAGTTTGAAGGTTCAAATTGTTTTACTATGATATTTCAAAGGAGAGTCACAAACTAACTACATGTGGTATTTCAAAGAGACTTGTACTAGGACAATAAGATGTACAAGGTTACTTGCCTTAAATCGACGATTAAAATCTCCGCTTGTTGAAGCAACTGAGAAGAAAAGTCCCCGGAAATGTCCTCAAAATGCGCGTGCAAAAATATACCAAAGATCGAGTTTTCCTTGCACACACGATCGGCCCAAAACGGCGTATAGCGTTCGGATCTGGTGCGGGTAGAACACGGAACACCGAAACAGCCAATCAGATTGATTCTGTGCACCGGATCCCAGGCCAGAACAGCGAACACGGTTTGGATCTCCTGCGGAACGAACACCGAACAGCGATCGGTGCGCACGGATCTTGAGGAGATCGGACGGCTTCGATCTGCTCCCGCCCAAATCCTCCTTCTTCTTCGATCTTCTTCTTCTTCTTCGTTCGGCTGAGTAGCGCTCGAGAGAGAGGAGTGACGGCGGCTGCTTCGTTGGCGGCGACTACGGCAACGACGGAGTGCGGCGAGGCGGCGGCGACGTCGAGAAGCGACGCGCGGCGAGGTGCTCTGTTCGTGGGTTTCGAACAGGGGAGAGGTGGAATCGAGGATTCGGCGGCACTGCGACGATGCGACGGCGCGACTCGGTGGAGTTGTGGAGGTGGTGGTGCTGAGGGTCGACGAGGATGGCGGTGGTCGGAGGTGATGGGTGTTGGGGTGACGGGCAAGGCATGGGGATCGGAGGGCGTGGAGGCGATGCGAGGATGGTGACGATGACGATGGGTTGGTTTCGGATCGAAGGGAGAAAGAAGAGAGAGGCGGCTGTGTTTGAGTGGGTTAAAACAGTAGGAGTTAGGGTTAGGGTATAGGGTTAGGGGTTTATATACTAGGTTAGCGGGTTTGCGGGTTTGAGAGTTTAGGGGATCCGTTTCAAAAAGAGCCCAACAGGAGAAGTGATCAAAATGCACCAAAATGGAGATTAGAGAGACAAAAGAGAATAATTGGTCCATTGTTCATGAAGAACGATACAAATGGCACACAATTAAATTTAAAAAGGGCCCACAATTTGAGTTGAGACAAGAATAATAATTTTATTCAATCAGAACAAATTACATGATTCAAATAGACGAGAGAGTACAATTGAGAAAAAAAAATACGGTATAAAATACAAATACGGGGGAACAGGAGTTACACAATGAAAGGAAGGAGAAGCAACAAAAGGATCCTGGAACCTGTGGGTTATGGACCCACCACGCTTCCGCTGCGCCACTCTGATCGGGGAAGACTCCAATAGCATCCAGCAATGCCAACCAACGAACCAAGCAAAAAGAAAGGAATGGACGACACCAGAATCAAGGAATATGGGTATGAAAGAATGCATTCATACCCCAGAAGAAATCAACAAAGAGGACGACGGAAAAAGACAGAAGAAGCAAGGAATCAAGAGAAATGAATAAAAAGGGATCAAGATGGATGGAATAAGACTAGTATCCATATCTGAGTTGGTAATAATTGATTCATTTATGCATGTATGGTTGGTGAAGTGTTATGCAGATTCCAATTCGAGCCAAGCTTGGCATATATATTAGTCAACTAATACATTAGCCAAACCTGGTGCTCTGATACCACAGAAAACCCTGTCACGCCCCGCTTCCTAAAAATACGGAATACAAGTACGTAACAAAAGCCCAGCGAATGATTATAATCATCCTTAAGCTGTTTCAAGAAATCCTTGCAACACATCACAGGCAATATAGACATATATAACAGAGTTAACAGAGTCGGAAGCAGAAATGGAACCAACATCCAACATTGAATCAAACTCACCAACATAAATTACTTGAAATTAAATACCATGTTCTCAAATAAACAGAGTCTGGAAAACAATTAATTCTCTTGGGTCACATCGCCCAAGTACAAAATAATAATCAAGTCTCAAGCACGAAAGTAATGCAAGTCTCACAATTACATATAATGTTCTAGCATGAAACAGAAATGATAATAATTATCCAAAAGAAACTACTACTGCAAATCTCCAGCATCATCGCGAACCTGTCCGCCATAACCTGCAATTCATAGAATGCAAGAGAGGGGAAAGAGAAAACACAAGTACCCGTCAATGGCAAGTCCGGATCACAAAATAGAGTAGGATACAAGCACATGGATTGGGATAACTAACTAGCACATGGTATAGGTATAAAGTCAACCTAATCAAACTAGCATGGTAAAAGTGTCAAGTGTCACGACAGAAATCAAGCATCCTATAAACATGCGTCTAGTGTCAAGTGTCATGTGGTCATGTATCATGTATCATAATCAGGTAATTCGTGTCTCATATATCATGTCTCATATATCATGTAGTCAAGTGGGTGTCATGTCATGTATCATGTTCTTGTATTAAGTTCAAGTCTTGTGTGATTACTATCTAGGTAGCACGACATGCAACTCATCCTACATGGTTGCTACAGCACAACAGTTTCGCTTTAGATTTCGTAGGGGACCATGCAGGGCAAGTATACTCAGGTACAAGCAAGTAATTGAGCTCCAAGGTCCAAGTATCATGTAAACAAGCTCCAACTCCAAACACTCCAAATATCATGTAACCAAGCTCCAACTCCAAACACACCACATGTCATGTAAACAAGTTCCAACCAAACCAGGTTCTTCCGAGTACACATTTCTGCACTATCCACTACTAGATCTGTCCCATATACCCCGGCTTGATTACTTTTAGTTATTGATATCCAACATGCATGTATACGTGTAAACTAGTGTCAAATAAGCATGGTAGGATCAGGTATAAGTTCAGGTTATCAAATCAGCGTGCATGGTTAATAAAGATCCACATATACGAGCAAAATATACAAGTTTCATAATCAGGACAGCAAGACTAGTTAGCACTAAATTAGTGATTTACAGAACTACAGACATGCAAATTACGATCCGTCGAAGGATCTGGAAAATAGACTTCCACACGCTTCTAACGGATATAATAAAGATATACACTAGTTCACAACATCACGGCTTAAAAGTCATTTCAACACAGATTTCCTGTACAGCCAGAAAACAGGGGAATGACTTCCAACACATAAAAACAGCAAGCAAAGTCATCAAATAAACCCACAAAATTTCTGGGGTAATCCCCTATATATATATATTCAAAATAATCATTTTCAAAATTTTCCAGAAAGTATAGATATGATATCAAAAATGGAATACAACACAAGTCCTGGTTTTGATGGATCTGAAATCTCTCAACACTGCTGTGCAAGATCGAACTTATCTTGCAAACAGCGCATCGAAATCCACTTCCGTCGAAACGAGGTGAAAGTAGATACAATTACCCAACTTTCATATCTCACATGAAATATTCATACAGTAATTAGAACTAGGGTGAAAACAGCATTCAACATATGGCAATGCGCAGTTCACAGCAAAAGTGATACATAGAAAAGGATACGAATCATCACCCAAAACTCATCTTTAAAATACAACATAAATCTGGGAACTACCTAACATCATGGTGAAACACTGGACAAAAGATTGTGGCATGATATCATGTATAACTTGGGTCTTGAAAATAAATAGATGATAAACTCTACCCCGAACTGAAACTGGAAACTACCAATATACAGTCACTAAAATAATCATAGTTAATTCATACGAACTCCAAACGGGGCGAAACAAGTGGGGTTAGATAATAGGTTCAGTCCTCTACAATTTACTCTGAAATAGCCATGTTGAGATTCGAACTCTAACCTAGGCAAAAACAGCAATCAATCCAGTACAACCCAAATTTTCAGATTTCTCAACCAAACTTCAAAACGTCATAACTTCCTCAAAAATCATCCAAACTCTTCCAAATTCGAAACGCAGCCTACCCATTATCTAAATATCATATCTAAGGGTTTCTATCATGTCAAAATCTAATATTTCTCATATGGGTGTTCAAACATACATCGGGTATACAATATGTCGCATACGCGATCAAAATCGCGTTTGGGTGAATCCTAAGGCATAAACCTATCAAACTCCATGTCCTAAGTCATCTATGGCTTGTTTTGAACAATAGAGACGAAACCCACAAATAAAAACATGATCTTTGGCCGTCTCTAATCTCAACTACCCTATTAGGTGAACTTTCTCCTTGTATCATACTAATGAAGTTAAGTACAAGTTACTTGCCTTGTTGTGACGACGATAGCGACGAATCCAAGCCTAGCAAAGAAAACCCACGAGCAAGACGCCTTCTAACGCGATTTCGAACGAAACCCACGAACAAAACGCGCCAACAACGGATCTCTTTAACTCACGAACCAAAGTGGGAGATGCCCACAACTCAAAACAGCGAGGGGAGATGATTAGGTGTTGTTTTGGGATGGTTGGGTGCAGCCTTGGTGCTTGCCGGCCACAAGAAGGAGGAGAGACGAAGTATTAATGGTGCGAAGTAGTATAGAATAATGGATGGAAGGGTTTTTGGTGATCGGCCAAGGCAAGAGAGGAGAGGGGAGGTGTCGGTCTGGGGTTTTTGAAGGTAGGCCGGGAGCAGCAAGGTAGGGGAGGCCGGTTTTAGATAGGAGAGGGAGAGAGAAATAATATTAGGGTTAGGGATTATTTAGTGTTTAGGGGTATATATAGGAGATCAAATGTGGGTTAATGGGTAGTGGATATCAGTAGGATTAAATGGGTGTACAATTGGCTAATGAATATTGGGTAAATTTCAAATGGGGATACAAGATGCAATGAACCCTATGACTCCTTAAAATCTCCTTAAGGGCCAAAAATCTCAAATTGACCAAAACTTCTCTAAAAGTCCACCATGACCCAAAAATAATATTTAAACATGAACGGGACCAAGAAAATGAGAAAAATATCTCAAAATGGCGAAAAACGGACGATCGGCGCACAAACAGCACACGGAGATCAAAATGCCAGAAAAATAATATAAAATAAAAATAATTAAATATATTGTTCCGAAAAATACAATGGAATATAATAATCCACAAAAGAAAAAAAATATTCTCAAAAATACCAAAAGTGAAAAACAGAGGTTACATTTCATTGAAAGCATCAAGTAAATCAATAGAATCATACTCATTACTTACTTGATTTTGAGACGCCATAAAACACACGTTTGCAACCTCGTTTGTCTCATCAATTTCTTCTTCCGACGAAGAATCGCTGTCATCCCAAGTTACTTGGTATGCCTTTTTGTTCTTCACGAACTTGTTCTTTGTGTATTTATCCTTCTTGAAGTTGGATGCCTTTTCCTTAGATTTTGCGTTCTCTAGTGGGCAATCCTTCTTCATATGGTTTGTCTTGTTACACCTGAAACAAGTTGGAGGTTCATTAGATTCCTTAGATTTTGAATTAAACTTCCTTTTTCTTATGAACTTTTTGAACTTTCTCGTGAACATGGCAATCTCTTCCTCATCTTCTTCTTCATCCTCGGAGTCCGACATGGCTTTGAATGCTAATATCTTCTTCTTTGATTGTTGTGGTTCGGCATCTTTCTTGTGCTCTTTAAGTTGTACCTCATAAGCCATAAGAATTTTCACAAAATTCTTTAGAGAAAGTTGTGTTAAATCATTGACTTATTCTATAGCAGTGGTCTTCTTCTCCCATTCGAAGGTTAATGCACGAAGCACCTTCCTCACCATCTCGGCTTGAGTGTACGTCTTTCCAAGTGCCACAAGTGAGTTGGTAATGTATGTGAACCTTGTAATCATCTCGAACACATTCTCATTCTCCTTCATGCGGAACATTTCAAACCTGTGAATAAGAACAGATATTTTAGATTCTTTTACTTTATTTTGTTCCTTCATGAGTTACCACGAGTGTGTGCCAAATTTAATGTGCGGTTGTTGCATTGGACACACGGTTGAACTCCTCCTTTGTAAGGGCACAAAATAGCGCATTCATCGCCTTTGCATTGTTCATTATTTGGTTCTTCATGTCGTCGTTCCATTGTGCATATGGAATGGTAGGAACGGTGTACTCGATCTCCGTCATGTTCCATATTTCATAGTTGATGGACTGAAGGTAGATTATCATTCTACACTTCCAATAGTTGTAATTGGTTCCATCGAAGAGGGTTGGTCTTTGTGTAGATTGGCCTTCATGGTATTGATTTGCATTAGAAGTAGTTGACAGTGCACTCCACCAGACTCTGATACCAAGTGTTGGATACTGTAGGCAAGGCAAGAAACACTGGAAGGGGGGTGAATAGTGTTTTATAAAACATAATTGCGGAATTTAACTTTTCTTCTGACCAGTCGACTTGAAAAGAGAAACCAGTCGACTAGGGCGACAGTTAAGAAGAGTATTTTAAGACGAGTCTGATCAGTAGACTTATAGAAGAACCAGTCGACTTACCAGACAAGTTTTCAGAGAGTATGTAGTACAAGTCTGACCAGTTGACTTAAAAGGAGACGCAGTCGACTGTCCAGACAAGTTTCACAGAGAACTTAAAAAGCAAGTAAATGAAATGCAAGTTCAAAGAGATACAACCACAGAATACACACGATGTATCCTTGTTCGGTCCTCCCGACCTACATCCAGTCCCCAAACAACCCATTTAAGATTTTCCACTATTCTTGAAAAATGTACAAGAATACCCTACGGCGTTAGACAACAACCTTGTCCAATCCGTAGTCCTCTCTCACCACTAGAGAGCAACCCACTCTTCCACCAAGAGTGAAAACTTGACTCTACACCCTAGAGCCCTACTCTCCAACCGAGAGAAATCACTCTCACAACCGAGAGTGAAAACCGACTCTACAACCAAGAGCCCTACTCTCCAACCGAGAGGACCACTCTCACAACCGAGAGTGAAAGAAAGAACAATGAAAGAGTTACAATCAACCTATAGCCTTGTTGTGATTGTGATTTGTGTATGGAGGCTAATAGGTCACTTCTGAAATCAGTCCAAAACGAAATCAGTGTTATATTGGACTGAAAACAGAGAACCAAAAACTTAGAGGATTTGAAAGCTTGTGAACTCTTGTTCTCTTTTTGAAAATAAGTACTTGAAAGCTTGTAAAAGAGAGTATTGTCTTGTTGTAACCTTTTCCAAGTGCTTTCTACACTCTATTCATAGAGTTAGAATCACTAGATGTTGAGAATCAATTGTACCAACTGTCAATCAACAGAAATAAAACTTTTGAATTCGAAAAATCAAGTTTTGAAATCAGTAAACTATCCAAACGACTTGAACAGTCAACTGGGTTGCCGTTATAAGTCGGTTGGTCAGAGTTTGAATAAGTTCAGACAGTTTTGTATAGATTCAGTCTACAGATCTTTAACGGCAGTCAACTGGTACTCAACAGTTGTTCTAGTTCAAGCTGTTTCGACCTTTAGATTTTGTAAAACACAAAGTTATAAAAAATATGTGTGAGTGTGTGTGTGTGTGACAAGGCTGTACATCAATCTAAGACTCAACAAAGAAAAAATTACATTTTACAAGACACACAAAGTATAAGATATTGAAGCTTTAGTCTTGACTTGAGTCTTGAGTCTTGAGTGAAGCTTTAGCCATTGTCTTTATATGAAGCTTTGCTTGATCATTCTTCAGCTTTAGAACATTGTGACTTGCTTGATCAATTTGCTTTGAGGCCTTTGTGTATCATACATGATAAACTTTGATACAGCCTGCAATATATGAGAAATAGCACAACAAACTTTGCATTGTGTTATAATCATCAAAATCAAGAATCAATGCGGGGGGGGGGGTTAGACCAAGAGTTGGCCGGCCACCACCCTTGCCCTAGCTAGGGTTTGTAGCCTAAAGTAATCCAAAGGACATTGTAGGTCTCTAGGTGTTCGAAAAAGTGATAACTAGAGTTCCAAGACCATGCATTTTTGCCTAGAAATAAACCAAGTCCTACACCTCCAATCTTGGTCGGGCCGATATAAAGACATGAAACGCTATCTTTTCCTCATTTTGAACAATCTCATACTCCTCCAAACAAGATGGGCCGATGTGGGACAAGGAGGAGCTTAGAGGCTAGGAGAGCAAGGAGCAAGGTGTCAATTGGGAGCTAGTTTACCTTGAAAGATAGCAAACTCTTTCCATTCAAAATGTGTAACACCCCGAATTCCAAATAAGACTGAATTCGAAGTTCCACAGGATCTTTACACTTCTCTTCGTACAATTTTACAAGGAATTAAAAATTTTATTACAACAGAGTTTACATCAATGCAGCGGAATTATAAATAACAACATTTATACATGAACTGAATAGTAACTTGAACATTTCTTTAAGCAGCAATCAATCTTTAGTCTTGTCATACACTTTATCCTGCATAAAAACTATGGGTACATCAGTTGCATACAACTGACGCTAGGACAATTTCTCTTACTTGGAAAACACATACTTGTCCCAAAACAAACTAAGGGGGACTACCCTATTGATGTCGTGTGTGAAAGTGCACTTAATCCTTAATGCAGTAGTTATTATTTACATGACACTAATGCGCAATTGTTCAGATTCTATGCATCTCATACTATATAGGTCTAAGGGCAAGCCATTAATCGTTCTTCATTTTATACGGTTCAATCCCTTGCTATGACTTAAACTACTACAGTAACTATGGTAAGTATCCTAGATGTTCTATGAGTTACGAGCCCATGTCCAGACAGCCTGGAGGGGAATCTCATGCCGTGACATAACGCATCATGCAGAGAATATGGACAATTCAGCCTTCGTCATGGAACGATGGCACCACCCGTAGTCACCAAACACCCCACAAGCATCGCTACCGGGACGATAATTCCGGAGTAGTGTTCACGCCATGACATGACGCATCAAGCAGGCAACCTATGAATCACTCTCACACCACCAATCCAATGGCCCTCATACTTGTGTTTTTCTTACTTTCATCACATCTTCACTATTGTATTGTCCTTAATTAATTGAATCATGAATAACATCAATACCCTAGAGTTAGCACTTCCTCTATACTGGTCTTAACCATCAATCAACAGTACGACCAAAACTTGGTCTTTCATTTCAATATTTTATCTCGAAGGAATTTATTCAATGCTGGTATAAGGCTTAGCTACACTCTAGTCTTTAATCTCATTTCATGTTCATAACAAAAACTGAGTATTCACACTCACAATTTATCCTCATAATTCATCATGATTTTCCATTTCTTTTTCATGCACAAATTTCGTATATAAAGTGACAAATTCATTTTTCAAGCTTACCACATTCATGATCGATTTTCACAATTCTCTTTTATTTTCATAATAACATTCATCACTTATCAAATCAATTCACAATTATCTTTATCTAAAATTTCCATGACACGACTCAATTAAAATCTCTAACGAAAGAGTACTACTTTTCTTTAATTACTCAATAATTTAATTTAATAAATTATATCAAGTTCTCTACTAAATTGGCCTTGATTCTCATTATAGTGGGTCAAAAAGCTTATAAAAATTACTCATGAAGTCCAAGTATTTTTAGAATATTTCTAGTATTTTTTCTTAATTTTTCATACGCTTAAAACCCTTTAAAAATCGAATTATAGAAAAAACAAAACTCAAAAAAAATTGGCCTCGGCCGGTTTCGAACCAGGCACAACAGGCCCCCAAGTGAACAGTGACGCCACCAAACCGCACCCCCTAACCAGAATGACCAAAGTGTCTAACTGTTTAAAGTATAACTTAAATTCTATTTGAATTTCGAGTTCGGGTTTTGGATAAAATCAGATTTTTTATATAAAAAAAGTCTCTACCGAGACTCGAACCCAAGCAACACAGGCCGCCGAGCTACAGTAACGCTCTGAGGGCGCACCCGAAGATCAGTATGACCATGGTGGTTAACTGATATGAAATGGGTTGAGTTATTTTTAACTCGACTCTATGTTTGTTAATAATATTTCGTATTTCAAAAGCTCTTAAACTCTTTTCTCTTCTACATTATTTCATGAAACTTTCCAGATTACTGATTTTATAGATTAACAACACAACAGTATTTTAAAAATATCATTTTAACATAAAAACATGAATTTTCCTCCTAATTTGTGTTCTAGGTCTATAGTTTCGACATTGCAATTTATCATGATCTCTACCTATTTTAGTATTACAAATATCACGAAAATGTTGTCTCTTGTTTTTTCTTCTTTTATTTCCACAATGATCTATAAAACAGTCTCATTTATTAAATTAATGTCACAATGAATTAATAAACACAATTCATTTCTTTCAATTACTCAACAAGCCATTCACAAGCATATTCTACATTCTAGCATGGTTCCAAACTTACATTTTCATAGCACATGATAATTCTACTACAATAATCATAATTTATAGCAATTACCATACAGTTCATCAAGCATTCTTTTTATTATCTAATTAGTTCCTTTTTACAGCCAACACATAGTTAATTTACTAGTTTCTTTAGCAATTTCATCATTCAAACCCCTAGCATGATGTCTACATTAGAAGTAGAGAAATCACTCACCTATTTGAAGAAACAAATGAAAAGAACTCCTATAAATCTCCTTGAACACACGAACGGTCCTCCTCCTCCTAGATTGTGCCACCAAGTTGCCTTCTCTTCCTTGTACAAGTGAACCCGAGCACACCTTCTTTTCCTTGATGTAGGCCGGCCTCCAAGAATGCAAGAACACACAAACTAGAACTCCTCTCAATCTTTTTACTCACACTTGTTTCTTTTTCTCACAACTAGAATTTATTTCTCTTTCTTTTTCTTTCACAAACTTTCTAATGCATTTCATGAAAAGAATTGGAGGGGAGGTATTTATACATTTTACAGGGTGGGATGGAGGGCCAAGATTAAACTAGATAGTTGTAGATTAGGGGCTAGGATGAGTTAGGGAGTTAAAGCAACCACCCATGTACAAATAACCACCTATCCACTAAGCCAACTCTCCCACCTCTCCATGCTCCATCCCGCCAAGCCTTCTAGCACATTGCACGTGCATGTGCAATGCACTGCCACATCAACCACCCCTAGTTACTAGTTGTACAAACATTTGTTAGTTGATTTGTTACAAAAATGAGTCTACCCTACAAATTCTCATTTAAATAAGAATAAACTAGTGGCTCAAATTAGTGGGCTTTAGGCTTAATAATTAAAATAATTAATTTAATTATGGTGGGCTAAATTCAAACAATTAGGCCTAGAATTTTAAAAAAGGCTTTTGAATAAAAGGAGAAGAATAGGAATACTTTGTTCATGTTATGGAAACAAATAATTTACTCAGTGTAAAATGCACATGAATGTGTATGTGCAAAACACGTAAAATCAACAAACTTATATTTAATAAAAAATTATAATTTTAGGACGTTACAAAAGGTGAGTGTACTCCATCTCTTTGTTTGTTTGTTCACATAATAGGATGACATGATAAATTACTATTTGATTAATGAGATGAATACTTCTCATGTGAAATGGGTGATTACAAAATACATTATAGACTTGCTAACCGTTAGAAAGAAATAAGTTGCTATTTTTCATTTATGAAAGCATGTTGATTTTGTACATCACCTATATGCTAGTTATTGTTTGAGTGCTACAATCTTGTCATACCATGTATATTAGGTTTGGTACCGGTAGTAATCTTATTGTATGTTTTTTTTCACGAGTATTGAATGATTAAAGGAAGCTAGATGATTTGATATTCGTTAGAAGGAAAATTGTTTTTATTCATGAAGTATATCGTTTCTTTGTGGTTAATATCAAGCAAAGATCTCACAGTTTTGGGGTGGTTGCGTTGCTCATCTAGATGCTTTTATACGCTCTTCTAAGGCATAAATTCATTGTCTATTGGGTGGTGGTGTGATCCTAAGTTCAAGCTTTGCTTGCTCTTGTTTCGAGTTTGATAGGAGCTAATATTTGTCGATTTTACCCTTAGTTTACACTGTTTTGTTGGTTGTAGACGGTAGATTTCTTGTTGTTAGAGATGTTTTGCTTGCTGTTTTGAATCATCTCTTGTTGAGAAGACTGATTTAGATGGCGTTTAGTAGGACCTAGTAAGTACTTGATATCGGCTATTAAACTTATCAAAATCCAGCAAGTGAGGCACTGAAAATGGACAGCCGGAGGACCCGGTCGGCAGTGCAAATCCGGCCCGGGTTTGGGCCAGTTTCGGGCTGTTCTGGGGCCAAGAGTGGACCCTAATTTGGGTCGGTTAGGACTTAGTCGACTTCAAGTTAGGTCGCGTAGTGTTGGAGCTAGATGCGAGCCTAGTGTTGTGTCTAGTTGATTAGTAACTACTTGAACTCTAGTATGAGAGTTTAAAATTTGTTGCATTAATTTCAGAATATGAGAATGAACATCTAAGACAAGGAATCATATTAAAAGCTAGAGTGTGACAGGTAGAGACTAATAGGATGTATGACCGAGAGTTGAGCGAGACGCGTGACAATAGATAGAATAGACTCCTAGTTTGAGTACAAATTTATTCGTGATTCGAACAAGAAATTCATAGTAACTAGGACCGGTTAATTTTAGATGTCGTCTAATCTAAGATGGGGTCGTAGGGAGGGTAGCAAGGTTCGGCCTAGTGATTAACCTGGTTCAAGAGGCTGAGCAAGACCCACAGATTCGTCAGTATTGTGCTTCCTAAGATGCGGGAATGGGCTAGTTTCGGCAAGTATTCCATTGTTGTGATAAGACCGGTCGGGTATGCTAGCTCTAGGTCGTGTTATTATTGATTGTAAGGACATGCACTAGTTGGGGTTGTACTCACCTGTCAAGAAAACACATGTGGCGTCATCTATATTGTTAAATTCTGAGATCTAGTGTTAAGGACGGGAGGCAAATGTATAAGTCGCTGGCTTCTTTCAATACTTAGGGGATGGACCCTTAAGTGTCTGTCTATATTCTATGTTATTAATATGAATGAGTTGCAAGAGTTTAACATTGAGTCCCTTGGTGGAGTAGGAAAAGGCCTGTCGGTCCGCCTTATGTTAATGATAACTTTTGATAGGATCCGAGAGCGGAGAAAAACCGTAGGTCTCGGGTGGAGTGGAATGTCCAACTTCGGGAAGCGAAGAAAGACCACAGGTCCCAGGTCGAGTGGAATGGCCATTGGTCTGACTGCAACAGCGGAGGTGGACCGCAGATACTGCAACTTTACCAGTCACAAGATAAATATCAGTAACATAAAACAGAACAAGAGTAGGTCTACATCGCGAAGAATCGAACCCTATGAGGAGGACGATAAGGGCTTGTTTCGAAAAGTGTGTTGTATGGGTAGCATAAGGTTCCAGGCAAGTGTGCATTAGACAAGAGCATTGCGTGCATTTCTATGCTTTAGACTTCTAGGGTTATCTGGTCGTGACATACACCAGCACATTTGTATTTATAAGAATACTCATATTATTGGCATTAAATTTGTTTGTTGAGAATTAGAAGTCACTGGTATCATCATCATTGCGTCATTTGCATCAACTGACATGCCAACAGCGGGGACTCGAGCTTTGTTGGAGCATCCAAGTGAAATATAATGTAATTTATGTTGTAGATTTTATGAAAAACAACATTGTACATTGTAATAAGATTAAATGTAGTAAAAATTTTAATTTCATGAGATTTGTACTAGTTGTGCACTCATTTAAAGTAAAGATTCTGGGTGTATCTAGAGTTTCCGGTGTACGAAAATCGGGTCGCTACAGAGTGGTATCAAAGCTAGACTTTAATTGTAGTGCTAACACTGTTGAACATTAGACTTGGATACCCAGTTAGAGCCTGATTTAGTTGAATACTAGGATGGTCGTAAATCATATTGTTTAAATGTCAACTTATGTTTATAATTTCCCTATATTCGGAACTAACCCTTGTGTATGCTCTCCTTGGAGCATGGCTGACGATGGTGTACCTAACCAAGTTGAGATGGTGGAAGAAAAGGAGGAATTCTCTGAGGAAGAACCCCAGGAGTTTCCTGACGCTGAATCACTTCCCCTCACTCCACCCTCAGTGGACTCTCTAGAAAAATTCATTGATCTTACTCTACCCTTGGAGAGAGACCAGCATAGGATGGCTGCATTAAGGCCTCAGCTGATTAGGTATCAATGGCGTACGAGCAAACTCAAGGAACAGTGGTTGGAATACCAACGATGTACAGCAGTTCTGAAGGCGGAGGTCAAAACCCTCAAAGGATTTCAGTACTGAGCGACTCGCCAGTTCACCCAACTCACGAACATGCTATAGAAGGAGAAGAAGAAATCCAAATAACGCCACGAACGGCTCAAAAGGGAGGTTGCTTAACCGCGAGCAGAATTCGCAAGGGCCCAAAATGCTCGTCACTTGGATTGATATGATACCAGTAGATGATAGAGAGTTAGAGTTATGTGTTTTTGATTGAATATAAACTGGTACTGAAAAATGTTCTATTTTTGTGGTGATCGGATTGAGTTATGATGTTGTGTTTTAAATTTGGGGTGTTATATTTTTCTTCTGGATGATAATTATATTGCAATGTTATACTATATACTTAACAACCCATAGACACCAACTAAACAATTATGGCACAACTGGATGTCGAGGATGCAAACTCGCAATAGAAGAGTCGAGAAGGAAAGCAGTAGGGCTTACGGCGGTGGCATCAATATCGAGACAGGATTCGCATGGGTGTACCAAATGATAAGAGCATTCGTGGAAGCCAACAGGAACCTATGCCACAAGCTGAAGCCCAGGGCAAAAATCTAGGAAACCATGTTCCAGATCCTGTCCAGATTGTTGAATCATTCAAACGAATGAAACCACATATGTTCTAGGGCCAAGAAGAACGAGGTCAAAAATTAGATTCAAGAGCTACTACTGAAGGAATTCATTAGACCTAGTGTTTGGCCATGGGGAACACCGATGTGCTTGTAAAGAAGAATGATGGATCGGTGAGGATGTGAATCGATTATTGTGAGTTGAACGAAATTACGGTTCGAAACAAGTATCCAATACCTTGAATAACTTGTTCGATCAATTTCACGGAGCAACGGTATTCTCCAAGATCGGCTTACGGTCAGGCTACCATCATGTTCGCGTCAAGGAGGAGGATAGACCTAAGACAACTTTCAGAAACTCGGCATGGTCACTATGAGTTCTTAGTCATGTTGTTCGGAGTAACGAATGCACCAGCTATTTTTATGGACATGATGAAGCAAATTCTGCAATCGTATGGTGTTCTCAAAGACGAAAGAATATCATGCCAAACACTTAGCGGAAGGGTTGAAGAAGCGGCAAGAACATGAATTATACGCGAAGCTATCCTAGTGCGAGTTCTGGAATACCAAAATCGCTTTTCTTGGTCATGTCCTTTCTGAGGAAGGAGTGCCCACTGACCCACAGAAGATTGAAGCAATAAAGAATTGGCCTCTACAGAAGACGGTGAAGAAAATTCGAAGCTTCTTGAGATTAACCGGATACTAAAAAAAATTATTCAAGACTATGCAAAGATAGAGGTGTCGCTGACAGCATTAATCAAGAAGAATAAAAGTTTGGAGTGGACGGAGGAGTGCGAGAGAAGCTACCAAGATTTAAAGAATCAGTTAATTTCAGCATCGATATTAGTTTTACCAGAAGCTAATAAGGGGTGTGTGATCTATAGCGATGCTTCACTTCAGGGATATGAGTGTGTTCTGATGCAGGAATGAATGGTAATTGCCCACGGTCGAGACAACTCCGACCGCTTGAGAAGAATTACGTGACGCATGACTTGGAGCTAGCTGCAATAAATTCCGCCTTAAAAATATGGCGACACTAGGTCTACAAAGCGAAGGTGAATATGTATACAGATCACAAGAGTCTAAAGTACATCAACCAACAGAAGGAGTTAAATCTACGGTAGAAGAGATGGCTGGAAGTGTTGGAGTTAAATCTACAGTACAAGAGATTATGTACCATCCTGGAAAAACCAAAGTGGTGGCAAATGCACTCAGCAGAAAGATGAGTTTATCCATAATAATTCGGACAAGGAAGGAGCTAGAGGATTAAATAAATCAGGCAGGCATCGAAGTAGTTACGCAAGGTTTGAGGGCGATTTTAGCTCATCTGGAACTTTGACGAAACCTAAAGAAGCAGTTTAAGGATAAACAAAAGGAGGATGCAAATATTCAGGCAATTAATGAGTAGTTGAATTTAAGGCAACTATCTGAGTTCAATATAAGAGAATAACTCTTCTGGTACGGAGATAGGTTGTGTATGTCGGGAGATAAAGACTTGAGAGAAGAAATCATGAAGGAAGCACACACTACCTTACTTGCAGTACACCCGGGAAGCACGAAGATGTATCGGGACGAGAAGCGGTACTAATGGTGGGCAGGAATGAAGCTTGACATAGTCGATTTCGTGTCTATATGCCTCACGTGTCAGAAGATCAAAGCAGAAAACCAGAAGCCTAAAGGATTACTATAGCCATTACATATTCCAGAAGTGAAGTGAAAGAATATCAGCATGAATTTCTTCACCGGGCTACCTAGAAGTCCAAGGGGTAACAACTCGATATGGGTGGTGGCAGAGCGGTTGACCAAATCAATGCACTTCTTAGCGATGAAAATCACTTGGTCGCTGGAAAAGCTAGCAGAAACGTACATCAAAGGAATAGTGAAGCTTCATGAGGTACCGATGACTATAGTGTCTGATAGGGATGCAACATTTACTTTGCGGTTCTGGAAAACCTCCAAGCAGCCATGGAAACTAGGACAAATTTCAGCACAACTTTTCGCCCGCAGACAATAGAAACGGTGAACTGAATGTTGGAAGATATGTTGAGGGCTTATGTCATGGACTTCGAAGGAAGCTGGAAAAAAATTTAGCGCTGGTAGAATTCACATACAGCAATAGCTACCATGCAAGTATTGGTATGGCTTTGTATGAGGCGCTCTATGGAAGAAAATGTTGAAGACCTATCTGTTAGTATCAAGTGGAAGAGAGACAAATGTACAGACCAAAAATTGTATAGCAAACTTCAGAGAAGAAAGAGTTAATTCGAAAGAGGCTAGAAATAGCTCAGAGCATGCAGAAAAGTTACGCGAACACTCGGAGAAGAGATCTAGAGTCAGAAGAGGGAGATTATGTGTTCCTAAAGATATTTCCAACAAATGGAGTAATTAGATTCGGAAGAGGAGGTAAGCTGACACCGAATTACATAGGACCTTACAAAATTCTAAGAACTGGGAAAACTACAGACAAGCTGGAATTACCAGAAGATTTGGCACATGTGCACAACGTATTTCAAGTATCTATGGTGAGGAAGTACGTGTCAGACTCAAGTCACAAATTACCGAAAGTGGCAGAAAATTTGCAGCTGAATCTATCGTACAAGGAGAAACTAGTAGGAATCTTAGATCGATAGAAGAAGGTACTATGAAATAAAGTTATACCCATGGTTAAGATACTTTGGAACAATCAGTTCGTTGAGGAAGCTATTTGAAAACTTGAAGACCAAATTGTTTGGAGTCATAAGTAGGACTTCGAACCTAATGTTTGAGAATTGTTTGGAGTTAACGGATTAATGGGGAAGCTTGAGCGACAAGCGGAGCACAAAACTTTTTATATAGAGTTAATGAGTGTTGGAAAAGCTCGAGCAACAAGCGAGCACCGAACTCATTATATGCAGTAAATGAGTTATTGAAATGGCTTGAGCAATAAACAGAGCACCGAAATCATTATATGAAGATAATGAGTTGTTGAAGTAGCTCAAGCGAACGGAGCTCTGAACTCATCGTATGAGTTGTTGAGTTGTTGGAGTAGCTCGAGCGATGAGCGAAGCATCGAATTTATTGTATAAAATAGCTCTAGCGATGAGCAGAGCATTGAACTCATTGTATAAAGTTAATTAACTATTAGAGGAGCTTGAGCGACGAGCGGAGCACATAACTCATTATATGAAGCCAATGAGTTTTTGGATGAGCTCGAGCGACGATATGTGCACCAAACTCATTGTATGAAGTCGAGAGTTGTTTGAGGAGCTCGAGCAATGAGTGGAACACCAAACTCGAGTGTCAAGCAGAGCATCGAACTCATTGTATGAAGTCAATGAGTTTGTCGGAGGGGCCAATGAGTTCGTTGGAAGGGCTCGAGCGACGAGCAGAGCACCAAACACTTTGTATGTAGTCAATGAGCTATTGGAGGAGCTCAAGCGACGAGCAGAAACACAATGTATGGAGTTAATGAGTACATGTGTTGGAGGAGCTCGAGTGGCAAGCGAAGCACCGAACTCATTGTTTGGCGTTGAAGAGTTGTTGGTGTAGCTCGGAATATGAGCTGAGCACCAAACACATTGTTTGGCATATTGATAGTACAAGAATTTTTGAAGAAAATGTTGAACTTTATTAAAAGTTAATATAAGTTGCTACCATAGCGGTTAGCCTTTATTACATGCTCTAATAGTTAAAAAGATCGGTCTTATTACAAATCTAGTAGAAGGTGATACGCACCCTCGTTAATACATCAAATGCTCTCTTAATATGTCATTACCCACCCACCCCCCCAAGTCTTCAAGTCGATAAACTCCTGAGTGGGCAACTTTGAAGACATTGTATGGTCCTTCCTAATTAGGAGCAATCTTTACTATATTGCGTTGCTAAAAAATCTCAAGGAACCTTGTCACACCCTGTTTTCCAAAATACGGAATTACAGGCACTCAACTAAGCCCCAACGAATAATATAAGTATATCAACTCATATCATCCATGAGCTATACAATACCAATAAGCTCAACAATATAATAATAATCTCATGAACAATAATATAATACAACAATCAAGATCTAGATACAAGAACTTACAAAATGCCCAAGAATATACAATACAGTAAACAGTTCGCCAAGTTTCTTCAGCATCCCATCGTATGTACTTGTATAAACATTAACTAAAGAGACTAGAGGGTACACAAGCAAGCTTTGGACATCAAGTAGCAATAAGCACTGAAACAAGAAAATACGATATAACAAGGAACGAGGAAAATATGAACAAGTACGATACAAGAACACGTGTAAACTTATAACTGAAAACGAGAAACATGTAAACATAACTCCAATGTATAATCAATCGGTTACAAGGAACTATGTAACGAAAAACATGTCATGTAAACGGAAATCATGCAAACTTGTAACGAAAATCATGTAAACTTGTAAACAGAAGAATGTAACTTGTAAACAAGATTCATGTAAACTTGTAAACATAGATCATATAACTTGTAAACAGAAATATGCATGTGCTCAGTGTTAATTTTAAGTCTATCAATCTTTTATCCATCCTAACTAATGCACGCAACTCAGCGTCTCATACCACAGGTTCGGATGCATACAATCATGTGAACATTTAAACTCTAATAATGAATTCTATAGGATCATGTACTCGGGTCTTACAGTGACAATAACAATAAACAAGAGCATGTGGTCAAGTAATGGGCTCTAGAGATAGCCCCTGTCAACCCACGACGTGGCATTAGTTTCATATAACTTGTAAACGCATATCATGTAAACAAGAAACGTGTAGTCAGGTAATGGACTCTAGAGGTGCCCCCTCAGGCTCTAGAGGTGGCCCTGACATCTCATGACATGGCACTTATTACTACATGACACTTAGTTCCATACAACTTGTAAACGGGAGTCACTATTAAGAAAAACACGAACCACTTTCCAAGTACGCTCGCATATATTGTCCACTACTAGGTCTTATCCTTATTACCCCGGCTTGTTATACTTTTACAGTAATTATTCATAAACATGCAACTAAAGGAAACGTGTCAAGACAGTATCATGAAGGCATCGAGAGTTATGTAGTGCATGATATATTATTTAAAGCGCAATGACAGTATCATGAAGGTATCGAGAGTTATATAGTGGATGATATATTATTTAAAGAGCAATGCTCCATTGCAAACACAAATATTGTGAAAACACATGAAAATCACCTTGGCCTAGGTTATAAACATAAGCCGTTGTTGGATTCCAACAACGGCTAATATTATAACCTAGGCTGTTGTTGCGAACAACGGCTTTAGTTATATTAAGCATGAAGTCATTGTTCCCAACAACGACTTCAATGATTTGCAATTGAGCATTGCTCTTATTTAAATTCAAATGAGCATCTGTAGTTGTTGGCTAAATATACATATTATGCATATTTGGTCAAACAAATCGCTGCAGTCGTCTGCTAAATATGCATATTATGCATATTCTGCTACAATAGATTGCTATAAATGAGAGTGGTTATGAGAATTATGCATATTATACAGGACGCAACATGAAGTTGCGTCCGACGAAAAAAAAAAATATTTATTCCTCCGACGCAACTTCACATTACATCCCTCAAGAAAAAAATAATTAACCGTAATAAAAAAATAATTAACCGAAATTTAAAATAAAACTATAAAAAACTCAATAAAGAAAAAAAAATCAAGCTTGCGTCTGACATTTTGGTTGATTTTTTCTTTTTAAATAATAAAAAAATTATCAAAAAAATGTCGGACGCAACATGAAGTTGCGTCTGACCATTTTTTTGATTTTTTTTCTTCCGACGCAACATGAAGTTGCATCCGTCTATTTTGGGCTTTTTTCATCCGTCTGATCTAAGATTTTTATTATTTTAAATTAAATATGTAAAAAATAGCATTCAACGACTGCAGCACAATAGCCAAATGCTATATGCATTTATCCATGTATGCATAATTTACACAATGACAACTGTAGATGCTCTAAAACACGAAAATAAACATTTTTTATATTTAATAAGATGAAGTTACAAATTCTAGACAGCAGTATACTATTGTACTAAAATTCACTTTTCCACTGCTATAGGAAAGAGAATCAGGTTCCGTCAGGGGTTCTAAAAACCAAACTCCATGCCAGTTCCAACGCATATTCACACGACATATTCCAATTATAGTAGCTAGGTTTACAAGTCAGTTCTTTACTAGTCTAGTGTTTAGGCAACAGGTCAGAGTTAAGTTCTCTGGCTTATAACTCTACCATAAAATCCTTATTAAATTCCACAAAAATAATAATCTTTTTCTTGACTATGTATATTAGTAAACCTGATTTTATCAGTTTATAATTTCAGCAGTAGATTGTATTATCAACTACGAGACGATGCATTTAAAACAGATAATCTCAATACTCCGACATTACAGCACCAAAATGTCAATATCTTGTAATCTACTAATCGGTTTTCAAAACCGTCAGGAGATATGGATTCCAGACACAGAGGGATACAATTTTCATATACAAAGTTATGAATTTTCAATATCGAGAACTGTGTCCAATAATCAATACAATTTCGAAAAAACAACAAGGCAGAACTTTTAAGTATTCGATAGCACGATATGAAGTGTGTTAACATATCAATATTTGAATCGATGATATGGCACAATAAAGAAAACTATTATTCCTACTCTGCCAATAAATTAATAATAGAACTCCTTGAAATACGAGAATTCAATGAGATATGATAATCAATGTAAAGAACTACTTGCGGATATCAATAATTATTTCTTGAACATGAACAATAAATGAAGTTCAAGAGATGTTTGACTTTTACGTGACGATTTCGAAAATGAACCAATAACGGAACGAAGAGAATCCCAATGGCAACCGCGGCGACAGCAAGAATGGACAGCAATGCAACAAGAACGGACAGCAACGCAGCAAGAATGACAGCAACACTAAGAACGTCAAGAACGTCGATAGCAACAATGACTACAACGAACCGACGTCAGCAACAAACGCGGCAACGATAGCAAGCTTACGAGCAAGAGAACGACACCAAACAGTAGAAACTGCAGGAAGCACAGTAACTACTTGGCGATGGCATCGGGTCGATGGCAGCAAGGTTGGGAGGGCAGTTGTCTGAATTGTTGGCTGTCCGGGTCGATGGGGAAGGCATCGAAAGGAAGTCGAGATGAAGTGGCAGTCGGGTTGGCTATAGATGGTGAGGGAAGTCGAGCGAGGGCAAGGACAGCAATGCAGTGGGATAGGCAGCAGCGACACGGCGACGACAACAGTAACAACGACATCGGCTTCGGGGTTGGTTGTTGTTCTGGTTTGAGTTGTGGAGGAGCTCGGGGATTGGCAGCAATGGTGGAGCTCCATGTGAGGTGGATGCGGATGGTGATGATGAAGAGTCGGGGTTGTCATGAGTTGGGTTCGGTTGATGTTGGAGGGGAGCTGCAGTCGAGTGGTGTTGTCGTTCGGGGGTGTTCGGGGTGCAGCAAGGAGATTGTTGTGGCCGAGGGAGGATATGGAGTCAGCACGGGGATGGTGGGGAGTGGAGGTCGGGGCTGGTTTAGAGTGACTGTTGCTGCAGGTGGTGAGAGGAGGGGTTCGGAGTTGATGGGTTTCGAGAAGTGAAGGAGAACGAGGCAGCTGAAGGAGATTGTAGAGATTACGAGTAGATTAATTAGGGTTAGGTTAATGAGGTGAATAGGAGGGAGATAAATAGGCAGCAACTTGGTGGGTTTCAGGTGGGCTTGGCATGGATTTAGGCTTTGGGCTTTATACATCATTTAAATAACCAAGTAGTAAATGTAGTAGAAGGGACTAAAATTGGACTTTGGTTTGGGCTTCACAATAAATCAAATAATATATATATATATATATATATATATATATATATATATATATATATATATATATATATAATGGTTTAAGAATGAACTTTGGTTTGAGATTTGACAAATTAATAAATAATCAAAGAGAAAAAAGAATGAGATTGTAGAATGAAGTAGAATTTGGGTTCTAACAAAATTATCGAATGTCAAAATGAATACAATTGGCTTCACAAGAATAGAAAGATATATAGAAAAAATAAAATACAAGAATGCGAAGAAGAAAATAAAAATAAAATCCGTATAATCGGAAACGGAGGTTACAAACCCAATGGAATTTCTTCCAGTTCATCAACGAGTTCGGATGCAACTTGAATTTTCTCTTGGGGGAGCACTAAGATTTCGAGCAGGAAGGCAGAGCTCCCCATTGTAGTAGTATAACATGTCTGAGCCACTTTTTGACTTCCCATAACTTCTCCTACCCAGCTGGCGCGGGGAACTTCATCTTCATGTGGAAGGCCGAAGCCACAGCGTGGAGAGCAGCTAAGTCGTAGCGGCCAAGGATGACATTATAGACGGCTTTCACATCTACGATCATGAAGTCCATGGCCTCGGTCCGAATAGTTGGGACTTTCCTACAGTCACGTCGAGAGTGACTTCATTCAATCTAGACCGAAACCCCGCAGAACCCATGGCATGTGTACACGACGGATTTCAAACGGTCCTTAGAGACTTTGGGCCTACGAAAGCGTCTAAGAATAGGATGATCACCGAGCTAACATTATCCACCAAGATGCGGCGCACTTCATGGTTTGCTATAAAAAAATTGATCACTAGCGCGTTGCAGTGAGGTATTCGAGCGCCTTCACTTACTGGAACTCCCCCGCCATGAGTTGAATTCCCCACCCATAGGACCTCCATGGATGGAATGGAGAATTACCACAAGTTCTGAGTCCCAGGACTCGGGATCTCTTTGCGTGCTTGTTAGCTCCTCAGGTCGGTGGAGGATCGACTTTATCCTTAGTGTACTTGGAGATGTACCATCAATTTCATCTTTGAGGCTCAACGCTCGCTCGTCTCATGGCTCTAGTCCTTATGGAACTGGCTTCATCTGTTTTTATCACACCATGTGTTTGTTGGGTTCATCCTAAGAGGGGGCGGAGTAGCCCGTTTGCCTCGATCTCCATGAAGACAGTGGATATGTCGGTATTATGTGAGGTGAATTTGCCGAAGCTAGGAGTGCGACACAGGTTGGTTCCGTCCTTGTGGGATTTCTTTTGCCCTTCCTCGTTTGTGCATCTTCGCTTGTTCCCGAACAAGAGTTCACTTTGATCACGGGGATGGAGAGCCTCTCTGCTCCGATGTATTTCTCGCAACTTAGCAATAGCTTAGAGAAGCCTCAATGTGGCTTGTGATGTTTTAAGGAAGGTGTCGTGTACATTGTGTTAGAACACGACTGCTACTACTGCCGAATCCAGGACAGGGGTAGACCTAGACTCAAACGTGAAGCGTCGGCCAAAGTCTTTGAAAGGTTCCCCCACCCTCTGCTTCAATTCGGGCAGGGAGGCACTAGTCTTCACGATTTTGCGGGCTGTGACGAAGTGTGTGAGGAAGAGCTCTTCGAACTGATCAAAAGAGGAAACGGACCATACAAGGAGACGAGAGTACCACTCCCGTCATGTCCCTTCAGCATGGCCAGGAAGATGTCCCTTCAGCATGGCCAGGAAGATTCTGCAGAGGTGCGCATCGGAGGCTTTGTGGATCATTATCAGAGTTTTGAATCTCTCAACGTGAATTGCTAGGTCGAATTCACTGTCATGTGGCATCTTCCTTTCTGTGACCATTCCCTTGGCCTATCTGATGAAGGCAGCGGAGCACATCTTCTCATTCTTCGAATTTGGTTGACCTGCAGGACTTCTTCTTGCTAAGTTCTGGGGCACAGACCACCAGTCGAGTGGTCCCTATTCAGAACTCCTTAAAGGGCTTTGAGGACTTGTTCGGTGAAGTCCCAAAATTCAGCCCCAGACACGGGCACCTCCTGTTCTCTGTCATGCCTGGCAGCTTGCCGACTGACTGGAGTCAGACTCCTCTCGCGTCTTCGTCCTCGTGGTGCAGGCGTTCGACGACATCTCTATAACTGGGGTGAAAGGCATCTTTGACTCTTTTGGGGTTCCAAGTGGGTAACATCATCTTGGGAGAGCCTTTAATCTACGCAATGACGGAGGTCTACTCCTTCAATGCGGGAGTTAATAATTGTGCAGAGGTCTGACTGCACATGAGGCACCGTAGTAAGGTTGAGGTCTGGACCAACCCCCGATTCCCTACAGGACAGGGTTCTTCAGGACAATTGTGTCCAGATCCGACCGATGCAGCCCTACTAGGAGTGCGCCACAACAGCAGATGAGGTGGCAATGGCGGAGGAACAATATCAGCTAGGCAGCTGGCGGCCACCGCTTTTTTGATTTCTCGCACGAGGCATGGTCAGAAGTGTTCTTGACAAACGGATCTGATCATAGCAGGAATTCTATTGTTTTTCCCACAGACGACGCTAATATGTTGCCCTTTTTTTCGATATGGGAGCAATCAAATTATGAGTTCTTTATTAGAGGAGAAAAATTCTGATCTGGACCATCGACCATGATCTGAATTCAAATGGCTGAAAACTCCATGATTTGGATAAAAAAGGTTGAGGAACGGCTAAAAACATCTGACGAACCTACAAAAAAGCTTAATACCGGAGGTAGCTCCAGTCAAAGACCCTCTAATGCCTGTATCTTTTAGAATTTGATTAAAGAATCTCATGATGAAGAGAAATAATCAGTTAATAACCTTGCTTTAGATGAAGAATTTGACTAACAGCCCTAGTTGTCTGAAAATCACTGGAGCTATAAGTTAACCATAATTAAAGACAGGGTTAAGTTGATGGACTTGGAGACGGCCCATGTTCTTTTTGTATGCCTGTAATTACTATAAAATTACTGTTCTACTCTTAAGAAGCTTTGAGATGCATGCTGATATCTAGTGACTCCGATTTTTACCCAAATCAATATGAAAACAAGAAAATAACAATAACTACCTTTTTCATTTTTTATTCATCGTTGATTATGATCAATAAGTTAAACTAATAGTATATGAGTAAAATCAAACATTTTGAAATTTGCGATAACAAGATCAAATCGTGTTCCTTATGTACAAGAATACAAAACATCATAAGCAATGTAAACTATACCCCAATATTGAGATTCAACCCCTTTACTCTGAATTTATATCTATTTTATATTTTCTATATATTTCTAGAGGGGGGGGGGGGGGGGGGGGGGGGGGGTTCAAACGAATCACAAGTAAAGGTTTTGATAACACACAAAGAGTTAATGATATTTCATAATTACTAGATTGCGCAGCAGCTCATAGACCACCTGAAAAGGAATATTTATTATTCGATCAATATCCTGATATAAGTCCAATAGAAGAAATACTTAAAATAGAGATCCATAAAAAAAACATGCTGAAAACGGCTAAAACAAGGTGATATCCAAAAAGAATTACTAAATAACTCGGTAAACTGATGTGCCCGCTATAAACAATCCCACACCAAACAAATGAATATCTCCTCTAGAGGGAATGACGTCTTTTTTAAAAAGTAATTTTGTCCCATCAAAGCTTGAAGATTTCCCGATAAAGAGGCCTAATATGTTGTTGTATTGTTGCGAATATTTCTCATTCTAACCACACAATTACTGGTACCCATATTATGATTCCTAATACAAGGGTAAAAATGGGAACAAATATACATACAAGTCCAAGGACTTCTTTTAAGAATTCCAATCTAGAAAAAGAATTGATAGTTTGTACTTCCATCATATCAATTATCATTTCTACACTCAACTTCTCCTATAGTGCCTATACTACCTAATATCGTCATGATATCAGCCAATTTCATTCTTTTAACTAGTTGAGAGAGAATCTACAAACTGATGAAACCGAGGGTACGAATTTTCCATCTCCATGGAAAAACAATATTATCTCCTATCAATTAAATTCTTAATTCTCCTTATGGGACTTCTACCCTCGCATAAAGTTCTTGTTTCGACAATTCAAAATTTGGCGAAGGGTTCTAGGAATAAATCAATATTCAAAATTATTCCATTCAGAAATTTTTGCTCTGTCAAAGATTTGAACTTCTAAATTTTCATAGTCCCTTGGGAATTCCTTATAGAGCCAAATAATTTTATACATTCTTTCATTTCACCGATTCGCACTAAATAATGAGCATCCAGAATCTCCCTATTTTTACTATTGAACCTCTCAATCAAATTTATTGCAACACTCGTAATGATCAACTTTATGAAGATCTCTGTTAATAGAGATGATGAATCTCTAAATGTTAAGATGAGTTCATTATCTTTATATATTTCTATTTCATATATTATATTGTTCCTAAAAAGAGGTTTATGTTTATACTTATTTTTGTTTGGTGAAAATTTTGAGTAAAATTATTTGCCAAATTTTATATATATATATATATATATATATATATAAAAGGAAGTTTTCCATTGTGCATCACCTATGGTGCACACGGCGTGTACACTTGGCCTTCCACCTTCGTATCGACGATCCGAACTGTTTACATTGATTTACATATCTAAATTAGTCTAAATATGTAAAATCAAATCATTTGGAATCCATTTGTCTATCCATTGAAGTGTTACAAAATTGTATGGCTGAAAATCATTGTTTTTTATAGTCACATGATGATGAATAGGCAAATGAATTTCAAATGATTTGATTTCATATATTTAGACTAATTTAGATGTGTAAATCAATGTGTACAGTTCAGATCGTCGATATGAAGACATGAAGGCCGAGTGCACACGGATGGGTGGTGCACAATAGATTCCGTTGTCCACTAGCCATGGTATGCACTTCGTGTGCACTTGGCCTTCGGGCCTTTGTATAGACGATTTGAACCGTTTACATTGATCTACACGTCTAAATTAGTCTAAATCTAAGTAGTTAAAATTCCCGATTAATCCCCGATTAATCGCTCATCGGAGGCTAAGCGATTATTTTTTTAGCGATTTATAATATTTTCATAGTTAGCGATTTAATCGGAAATAATCGGCCGATTAGTGGTTAATCGGCCGATTTTAAGTGACCGATTAACCGATTAAATCTCCTCTAATTTTCATGATAGTTTGCATTATTTGAGCTCAATCCGTCCCAAATTCAAAATTCAAACTCCTGGTCCTCATGCAAACCCAAATCCGACATATGGCCGCTCTCTTTTTCCTCGTGCAAACTCAAACCCAAACTGATTATCCTGGTCCTCGCGCAAACCCAAATCCGACATATGGCCGCTCTCTTTTTCCTCGTGCAAACTCAAACCCAAACTGATTATCTTCAAACCCAAACCTAAACTCATTCTCTTCTTCCTCAAGAAAACTTAAATCCGACCCGTCGTCGCACCCCCTATACCATCGCATACTTGACCCGACCCACATCTGCACATCCTCTTGTTGCTCGCACTGCTCTTCCGCCTCGATTATTTTTGTTTGATAGAACCGACCAGCAAACCCGACCCAACCCACATCCAGAATCAAACTCAGCTCAAACCAAGTACTCTCTTCGTTTTTTCTATAACTATATTTTCCTATTTGATAATTTCATAATGAGGATGTCTTTTTTAATTATATATATCACAATTTTTCGGATTTAATCCCCGATTATTTTCCGATTAACCGATTAATCACTAATCGCTTCTAGACCGATTAGTTCCAAAAAATCGATTTTAACTGCCTAGATCTAAATATGTAGAATCAAGTCATTTGAAATTCATTTGTCCAACCATCATGTCATTATTTTTATAAAATAACGATATTCAGTCATACAATTTTGTAACACTTCAATGCATGGGCATATGAATTTCGAATGACTTGGAATTTATATATTTAGACTAATTTAGACATAAATCAATGTGAACAGTTCGGATCGTCCATACGAATGCCCGAAGGTTGAGTGCACACAGAGTGCACAACATAAAGTTTGTATATATATATATATATATATATATATATATATCCATTGTGCACCACCCCTCTGTGTATATATCCATTGTGCACCATCCCTCTGTGTGCACTCGTATGCACTCGGCCTTCCCACCTCCGTATCAACGATCCGAACCGTTCACATTGTTATATACATCTAAATTAGTCTAAATATGTAAAATCAAATCATTTGAAATTCATTTACCGATCCATCATGTGACTATAAAAAATTTCAGCCATAGGATTTTGTAACACTTCAATGCATGGACAAATAAATATATATCTTCCATTGTGCACCACCCCTCTGTGTGCACCTGGCCTTCCCACACCTCCGTATCAACGATCCGAACCATTCACATTGTTATACACATCTAAATTAGTCTAAATATGTAAAATCAAATCATTTGAAATTCATTTGCCGATCCATCATGTGACTAGAAAAAATAATAATTTTCAGCCATAGAATTTTGTAACACTTCAATGCATGAACAAATGAATATATATATATATATATATATATATATATTATATATATATATATATATATAACATTTCTCTAGACGATTTAGAAATAAATACATTAAATATCATTACCAGTTTTAATAACACAGGCAATTACAATCCCATACCCTAGACAACTTACAAAATCGGATTAAAAGACGAAATTCATGAATTTGGAATGATTGGATCAGTGATGCAAATACAATTTCTTATAACATTACTAAAATAGGATTTCAGTAAACCATCATGGGAGTAGCACGATCAGTCTCAAACTCCAGTGAGTAGACTACGTGAAATCCCTGATTCGAGAGAATATATGAAGAATATACAATAGACAAACGTAAAATGATAATATGCAAGCAACTTACCTGCTCTGCATTTTAGCGTCTACTGCTGAACATCAAAATTGATAACCGTCTCTATTTAAATAAAGAGGCGTACAGAAGCATGATGAATAAAACATGAATATAAGGTACATGTAAAGCAATTCTGCTTAAATAGTAGAGGCAATCTCGAATCAGACCAAATTATAAAGGTGCGAGTGTGATGTTAAGAAATTTAATTAAAGATCTCATGTTGTTAATTGCATTTAGTGTTGTTTTAAATATATAAAAATATCAAATTGTACTGATTCATGAAGATCTCACTTAATCGAATTATTATTTAACAAGGCAAATACAAGACACGGAATATTCTTATATAGCATATAGTTGTCAATAATTAATTAGGTAAAAATGTTACTCGATTAATAATGTCATATATGCAAATGATATTAGAGAAAACTAAAATATTATTGCAGCAAATGATATGTAGATATATAAGCATGTTAATAAAGAGGGGGAAACGGTGTTAGCATGTCATTAAATGAGAAGTGCTACAAATACTCTACTTAATCTAACAACTAATAATGTAATTGATGTGTTGAATGCCTACCTGGAATCGGCAACGGTGTGTATTTATCACCTAATCAAATGGTAAGATTAATTATTACCTTTGATTATACACAACATAATCAGTCCGTACCAATTGTATTCCGTACCAACTGTATTCCACATAGGAATCCAACATATCGACTTAAATATTGGGTACAACTAGGAGTACTCATAGCATTTATCTTTAAATATTGGCATTCGATTAAAACAGATGGAAAAGAAGGGTTGAACTGAAGTCATGATTAATCATACCATATATCCACTGGTTTTTTCCTGTGTTAGCACGTCTGTTTATGTTAATCGAATGCCATATGGTAAGAAATGGACAGGCATAGTCACCTTTCAGTTAAATAGCAGGGCAGTATGAGTCATAATTAGACTCAAAACTTGAGTTAATCATTCCATATATCTACCAGCATTTCATCCAGTGTCTTACCATGCTGACCGTCACTTAAATCTAACATATTTATTAAAACATGTCCTAACATGGCTCAATTCACAGACAAAGATAAAACATATGTTCTCTATTATATTTTCAGCATAGACGGTTTAGTTCTTAAACTTAGAAAGCTTTTCAGTAATAAATTATCATTAAACAAGATTGCAGATCTATCTCCACATGCTTTGAACCCATATTTGTTGATGAATTTTCCATCCATGGGCAAGCATAATTGGTTTATTTTAATTAAAAGAATATTTTTTGGTAAATGGTACTCTTAAAGGTATTATAATCTCCAGAAATCTTTCCAATTCTGTTCACCATGTTATTTTCTTCCAATGAATGAAATTATAATTAGGCAACAATGTGAACATGTTTATGTGTATTGCCTCTTATTCTGTTTCGATAAAAACCATCCTTCAATAAAACTGGTTTGTACGATTCAAATTCACCACATTTTCTCTTTCATTTGAGGAAAAGGTTCAAGAAAAAACAATGGACGGACACGAATGTAGCTAAATGGAAATGACAAGAATATTCTATTCAAAAACCAGCACTGTGTAATTGGTGTGAGGCAAAATTTTGCTTATAAACTAAAACTAGTCAAGATCATTTCACTTGTTTCAAATTTGTATCTTTTAACCAAATAATTATCAGAAAGATTTATACGATCTAGCATTTCGAGAAGAAGCTCTGATTTTCATCTGTATAGAAAGCTCTAGAACTGCTTTCAAGATCATTCTAGAACTCTACATAGAAAACTCTGTAAGCGCCTCTCAACCAGGGTTGCTACATAGAGCATTTGCATCTCTGCTAATCTATCTTCAACCTTCTGATTAAAAATATCAAAAAAGAGTAGCTTTAACCAAGTTGACCACCCCTCCAATGAAAATTGCAGTTACAAACATGTGATAGAGCCAATGATAATAACTATATGGAATGCTGTTCAACTATTAATACCGAGGAAATTTACCAAGGTTCCTTCTGTGTCTGTCAAAATGTAATCTCTACAATTGTTGAATTTGTTAAGTTATAAAACCTAAAGGAGGGTACAAGTATTTAGCAATTTGAGATTGGAAATTTAGTTTGTTTGTTTTTTTGGTTGGTGAGAAATGCAGTGAGGATTACACTGGGCAGACTTGATAATATGGTAAGAGGCAAGAGCATTTAATTGCTTGATCATTCGAATTGCAAAATACGACATAATAAGATCAAACAGATAAAACTGCTTATCTCATGTGCAGCAATGCAAGCTAAATTTGTTCCCTTACAAACTATATGTGTGCCTCTTTCAGCTAACCTAGATTTGTCAAACTTCAATATTACAGATAAATACTAGATAAAGAAGACAAGTAGTTGCTTGTGTATGTTAATTATATGCAATGACATAGTTATACTTTTGGAACTAGCTAATCCAATATATATTGATTTTGTCACATCCTGTAGGTAAAGAAGTAGAGGCCAAAAATTCGAAACACTAAGATGGCAATAGACTTTACTCTTCCTATAAAACTCTTATCTAAAGGGTAACTTTTCTCCTCCCTCTCTCCTAGCTTGGAACTTCCAGGATTCTAGTGTAGATTGCGCATGATCAGCTTGTGCAATCATCTTCACCGACAAGACATAATGACTCTCATCTAGGTCTAATTTGTGGTCTAGAAATTTGTATGACATAGTAACAATCTTCCAAGATAAGCTAATGTGCATATTATAAATATTTTGAAAAGCTATACTAAGAATTCAATCATGTATAAAAGAACTAAAGTAGTCCCAATTATAGAGGTCTATAAATCAAATACAGGAACTGAAAAGAACAAAAACAACCTCAATAACTTCAAAAGAAAAAGACATGTCTAATACTACTACTATGACCCAAAAACAAGAACAATAATGCTACACCCACAACCTTTTCTACAACTTTTTTCTTTAAAACCTTAGGTGGCACAATACAATTATATAAAAAATCACAGAAGAACATAACAATCTTAACAACAAATTAGAGTTACTCTAGTTATATATGCTGCAGATATCAATAACATATCATCAAATAAAGCAACCTCATCATAATCATCTCCTAAAGGATGTAACGTGCAATACCACAAAAAATTTGATAGGCAGCTATGCATCCTAAAATGTTGTAAGAAAATAAAATCACATTATTGTAACACCACAACTAAACCATGGTTTTCTAAAACATAAGAGCAAGTCCATTTTCAAAATTGAAAAACACAAGGTGAGGTGCTCCCTGAATCAAATAAAAAAGATTCTATATTCAGTGTCATCTTCAAATAATACAGTTGATTTAAGCCTACCTCAAGAAAGCATAGATTCAAGGCCCCACCTAAAAAATGACATATAAGTAAATTGCTCGATACCTAATTGTGTTGACTGCTTCCTCACAAATGAAACATTGGCCAAGTAACATCTCCTCAGGGCCTCAAATTAGATTGTAACTTCGGATCAGAATTAAATGGCATGTAAACTTAAGTCCACAAGCAACTATGTAATTAGACAACTGACGTCGAGTCCACCAAATAATCATAGTCAACAACCATTCTAAAAAATAAGGTACTCAAAAACAAACATTAGAAGGCAAATTTGTTGCCCATGTGACAGATTGATCTTAAGACAAAACCTTCGATTCTGCTAAATCTTCACAATAACCTTCATATAAATAGATTGATCTTAGACAACTTTAACATTCGATGCTGCTAACTCTTTCCCAAAAAATCAACAGAATTACCTGTTGGATCTTCCAATTTATAGTCAAATTCACTTACTCCACGAAATAAACATATCACATATTTATACTATTTAGAGGATGCCTGCACTCCAACAAGAAAAGGAATAACTTGAACCAAATTCAAGAAAATCATCTAGAACTCCTAAACAGATGCATTCAAATAAAGTCGTGATTTGGGCAACCCCGACATCTATGGTATGTCACATATAAACCTATGAGAGTTTTTTATCTTTATCACTTAAAACCAAAATTATGATGATCCATTTCTAAACCATGTCCAGCATAGAAAATTTCAGTAACCAAATGCATCTCAATACTTATTTCAGATCTGGAATTAATTCATCTGACAGCATCTTGACTGCCTCCTTTACTGAACAGCATCATATTGAACAATTTTTCCACCTCCAAGAGTAAATCAATGCACCGAAAACCCACATGTACCTTTTAACCTTTCTGTAAATCAAAGATCATCAGCCACCAATCCAGGTACATTAACTCAACAAAAGCATAAATTCTATCTCCAAGTTCACTTCAAGAGTCCATACTTTCTCTCTTGCTTTCATACATAGAGAGCAAATGCCTATGATCTGGTTTATAAAGAAGGCTAAAAGCACTGGTTCAGAAAACATAACAAGCCTAAGCTTTGGGTGACCCAAAAGGTATAAACTAAGAGCACAACTAAAATTAGCGCAGAAAGAAGTACTAATAAACATGGGGAAAGGTTCAGCAAGAACTTGCTCCATATAAGAAGAAATCCCATCCTCATGCAGCATCAGACGGCGCATCTGCAAACTTACTGGCAAGAAGCAAAATAATTTCAAATGAGAATGTTTCACCTAGATTTAGGAGTTTAATATGAAATCCATTGCAACCATTTGAAACTGCAATGCAACATCCTGGAAAGTGACCAAGTTTACCATTTAATAATAGTGGCCAGTTCCAGAAGATTCCCCACCATACAGAGACGAGTATGCACTTCCACCATACTGCAAAATTCATTGAACATCAAGTAACAAGCATAGATGAAAATCAAGAAGCCTAGGCACAAGACCGAATATTCAATTACAGACTTACATCAGAACCATAATAATCATGTGAATAGAGTCCAGTCATTCCCAGAGAATCTAGAGACATGAAAGATCGACTTAGTTAAACACTTCATGAAAAACTAAGGTTCATGAAAATGGATAGAATTGAAACCTTGGTAGCGAGTTCTTCCACTCATGCCAGCCCTTGGATCAGGACGATCATACCCAGGACCAGGTTGGTCATACCGGGGACCAGGGTGATCATACCGGGGACCAGGATGATCATATCGAGGACCCGGATGATCATACCGAGGGCGTATTCTGCTCCCAGGCTCCATGTAACCAGGATCAGGCTCCTAGAGATTAAAAAAAAATTGTGTTGTATCACAATATAATATGAAATACATAGCAACTAGATTTGCCCGTGGGCACGTGCCTACGGCACATTTTCGGAACGATGCAACATACGAAAGTCTTGTAAACAGTAAAACAACAATTATGTACCTCAAATTTGAGTAGTAAAACAATAATTAGTTGTAAATAAAAATCCATGTTTCCAATCGTATATGTTGAAAAATAATTATAAAGGGGGTGTAAAATCCAACTTCTTAGAACTTAGAGTGTGGAAAATGATGAAATTTAACTGTTGATGAAATATTTGTTATTTTCAATGTAACATTAGCAATAAAGAAATGCATAAAAAATCTAAAAATTTACAAACCGTAAATCTGAAAATATAAATTTCTGAGTAAATAGAGAGAGACAGAGGGAGGAATAAATAAATAAAGGTGTTGTTTTGGGGGATTTGAATTTGAGTTTTGGGGGGAAATTTCTGGACGGGAAAATATGTTTTGTGATGTTAGATCTGGACCCTTGATTTCAATCTTATTGAATGAGAGCCACTTTATAGCTTTCTTTGTGTTTTATTATATAGATACCATAGGAAAACAACTAAAATAAGACGTTTACTAACCATCATTGAGTATGGCCTTTTAATGCCCTGACCCACATCACCATAAAAGTAAGGATCTTCACCAAGATGTTGTCTGGGGGCAAAGGGTCCAGCAAAGTCTTCCTCTGGAGCAAACGGCTGTCTCCCAGAAGGAAATACTTTTCCCTGGCCTCTATCAAAACCACCACGCCTTCCTGATGTTGAAATCCTTCTACCTCCTGCGAACAGAGATTACTGCACAGTAAGTAATCTACTGGAACAAGAACCACAACATTCTGTGCCATAAATTACCTCGATCTCCGAATGGCCTCCAACCACCACGAAATTCAGAATACGAGTTCTCAGAAAATGAGCTTTCAAAGTCATTATTTGCTGCGAAGTTAAATCGTCCTTGCCCACGCCCACGCCAACGCCCACGTGGAAAGAAGCCCCTCCCACCTTGAAAGCCTGCTCTATTAGAAGGAAACCTACCCCTACCAAATCCCATGCCTGCCAAAAGGATGGAAAAGGCAGATATTAGTGGCACATGATATTATAGAATTCATTGAGCTTTTAAATAACTCAACTTACCAAACCGAGAGTAACCCCTCATGCCAGAATGTCCAATACGAAATCCACCACTCATTCCACCTTTGACTGCTTGAGTTTTTGGCAATGGATTTGCAAGTCTGGCTCTTGATTTCATCTGCCGTAACGAAACAATGATGAAATAAATAGGCAAATAATCTATTGCAAGTGTGGCCCCAGCTTTACATCTTACATCAAGAAGAAATGGCACTTTTTAATTTTGAACTGAATACAAACGCCTTCAACGACCAAAAAAATATTGAAAATATCAGTGGTGCAGGCCTGTTTCTTTTCTCATCAGCAGGCCCCCAAGTATATAATCACAATAGTGGAAATTCTTCAGAACCTCATACTAGAAGGGGTATAAATTAAAATTATGTATTTGATTAAATGGAAATGGTTGAACAAAAATTTGATATATATATATATATATATGTGGTTGTCAGAACATACAATTTTCTCCAGCAACCATAAAGAAGATTCACATGATACGGTTTTGAATAATTTTCAAAAGGCAATAAGAAAAAGAAACTGAACTTAAACCCGTCTCACGGCAATATTATAATGAGAGAGTTGGGGTTGTCATTTGTCAACATGCAAATCCGTGGGTTGCACGTGCAACTCCAACTATTCCATTAATTACAACAAAAACAAACAAATAAAAAAAAATCACCTATTTAAAACGTGCAACGCATGTACAAAACAATTTTATAATATTTTTTAACACCACAACATACACATATGTTGCACGTACAATTCGAATTCTACTTATAAACACGTACATTGCACGTACAATTTGTAGGTTTTCCTTCAAAATATTTTTCCCAATTACGTGCAACGCACGTCCAACTCCAAAACTTTTTCTTAACACGTATATCGCACGTGAAAATCCTCCAGCTCTTATCAAAACGTGCATCGCACGTGAAAAATATGTGTGTGTGTATATATATATATATATATATATAGATATATATATATATATATATAGATATATATATATATATATATAGAGAGAGAGAGAGAGAGAGAGACTTTTTTTCTTCTCTAAAGGCGAAGACTATATATATATACTAGATTTGTCCATGGGTCCGTGCCTACGGCACGTCTTCGGAACGATACAGCATATGAAAGTCTTGTAAACAGTAAAACAACAATTATGTACCTCAAGTTTGAATAGTAAAACAATAATTAGTTGTAAATAAAAGTCTATGTTCCCATTAGTATATGTTGAAAAATATTTATAAATGGGGGTGTAAAATCCAACTTCTTAAAACTTTGAGTGTGGAAAATGATGAAATTTAACTGTTGGTGAGATATTTGCTATTTTCAATATAGCATGAGTAATAAAAAAATAAATTAAAAAATTGAAAATATAAATTTCGGAGTAAATAAAGAGAGAATGAGAGAGAGAGATATATAAATAAATAAATGAGTTGTTTTGGGAAATTTGAATTTGAGTTTTGGGGGAGAACTTTTGGGCGGGAAAATATGTTTTGTGAGGTTAGATCTGGACCATTGATTTCAACCCTATTGAATAAGAGCCACTTGATAGCTTTCTTTGTGTTTTATTATATAGATAGATATATATAAGGTTGTCAAAACATACAATTTTCTCCAGCAACCATAAAGAAGATTCACATGATACAGTTTTAAATAATTTTCAAAAGAAAATAAGAAAAAAGAAACTGAACTTAAACCCGTCTCACTGCAATATTATCCTAAATGTTTATGCACATAACATGCGAATGACTTTGTGTTCCAGAAAAACTGCACCATGCACCAAGAATTTTCCGGTACAAGAGCTTTCGAGTCAAATATTGGTAGCTATTTGTTTATTTGGGAGAGAAGAAACCACATACGCTCGCTTAAGTTTGACACAAATAGAAATGAAAAAAATCAATCAAGGGTCAACATCACACGGATCATTTTGAATATAAACAATGAAATATGAGAGGACAAAAAGTAAGGACGTACTTGTGTACTAATGACCTCAGGTGGCAATTAAGTAACTAATTCAAATGTAAAGGATGGTTGACAAGTACCAAAATACCCTTGTCAGAAAAATTAGTAAAGAAGTTCCAAAAGAATAACAGCAGGAATAATTCATCAAGCATTAAAATAAAATAAAAGTAACCAACAAGTGAACAAGGGTCCTTTTGGCTACATGAAACTCAAGGTAAAACCATAAAACCCAATGAAGCCCGAATTTCATGTAATGGGTTTTCACATTTGGCTCCATAAAATTCTGCGACCAAGTTTCAAAAATGGTGGACCCCGTGCGTCCACATAGAATGGTATCATGGAATGGGTTTCACATTTTTTTATGAAACCCTGTGATACCTCCGTTTACTATTATTTAAATAACCAAGAAAGCTACAACCTCAATTGTAAAATAATAAAACTAAAGTTTTACTTATATTTTGATAAGTTTCACCTAGTATGGTTATAGAGATCCAAACAAAATTTACAGCCACAAAAAAAGGGTTTCAAGAGGTTTCATTTAAATATCAGAAATCCTAGTTTAATGCTTGCAAGAGGTTCCGATAGGTTTTATGTAGCCAAGACACCGTAAGAATTACGACCAAAACGAAGTATGAACAATGTACAACTGGTCATTAACCAAATAAAACAATAAAACTTCAAAAACGTTATACACACACACATCCCTGTATGTACCTCAAGCAGCCATATCATACAGAAATTAAAGGTTCATACGTATACAAGCGAAAATTTACTAGGCAGATCAAAAATTGAAATTACCTTGGACTTCCCATCACCTAACTCTGTGTTATTTACACCTTCAATACAAGCAAGTGCTGCCTCGTGAGTGGTGAAGTTGACAAATCCAAAATCTTTCCTCTTTGCAGTAGACATGTTCCGAGCCAACACAACACGCTCAATCTCTCCATACCCTTTAAGTTGCTCCTTCACTTGGTCTTCATCCCAGTACGGGGGCAAACCATCAATAAAAACTGACTTGACCTTTAACAAGTATAAAATTCAGCTTAAGTATGGAGAGAGAGAGAGAGAGAGAGAGAGAGAGAAGCTAAATAACCTGAGCCATGACTTCTGCATCTGGTTCCCTTAAGGGTTCAGCAAAAGCAACTTTGGCTGTTCTTTCAGGATGACCAAAGATAGCATCTGGCTTCCGGAGTCTCTTGTAGGCAACCATAGCATCAGCATGGTAAGGGAACTCCAGAAAAGCAAAACCACGACTCCGACCCTCGTTTTGAGTGTCAGCAACAAGAGTAACACTGACGACATTCTCAATACCATAATCCTTCAGCTTCCGACGGATCTGGAAAATTACATATAATTTCAGATTAGAAAATGGAAAAAGAATAGCCAAATAGAACAAATAAATTTAGATATAATCATACAGCTTCTTTTGTCCAGGTATTACAGATGTTGCCCAAGAACAATGTGTCATTGTCTTCACTAGGTGCAATGCCACAGCGTTTGCCACATATCTGAGAAGAAATACAATTTTAAATTTTAGTACATAAAACCAGGTTAAAAATAAAAACAAAGATCTCAGTCTAGGGATCCCATTATCAGCAACAAGTTATGAATATGTTAGGGCTCTATATGTTGTACACAGTATAAGAATTGCAACTTAAACAAGTTATATATTGTACACAGTATAAGAATTGCAATGATAAACTAGAAATACATTAGGGCTCTATATGTTGCACTAAGCATTTATCTACTCACATGTTGGTCCACACTATCATGATTCGTAAATAACAAAGTGATGCAATAAAATAAATCAGATGATATAAATTGTGATAACAGGTCGAATAACTGCAACTGCTACGAAAGATATCTAATTAATGATTAGCTTTAAGCTCGCTTGTATTTTTGGTTACAGACTGTTTAAAAGTCAACAACGGTAAGGTCAAGACAGAAAAGCATCTACAGATCTTCTAAATGCAAATTCTGTAAGATCAATGGGCCAATAGGATAATTGCTATAAGCAATTACCAATCTTCAAAACCATAATTTAGTAACCTTGTATACAACAAAGAATTCGGAAGTATAACTAATGTGATGGTGATATTATGGAATAAAATAGCTGTTAAAAACGCAATTCTACGAACATTCAAGCTACGTAAGGGATGAGGCAATGCGTACACATCAAATATGCACATGAACGCATACATAATACATATGTTCGAACGTTGAGGATCTTTGCATCCAAAAACAAACTTTACATCAACCATAATCTTCAAAATTTTCAACTGACGAAATGGCATTTCAAATATTCAAGAACATTAGTAACAACTGCTACTAAATCATTACAAGGAAGACTGAAACAAAATCCAAATCAGAAAAGAAATCATCCACTTCATTCTAACTTAAAATATGACATGGAAAATTAACATAAAATTAAGCATCTTATCTCTCACCGTGGGGTTCTTCATCTCTGCAAGCACTTTAGTCGCAATCTCCTTGCTCGCAAACTTCACAAAAGCAAACCCCTTGTTCTTATTCGTGACGAAATCCTTAAGAATCCTCACCTCCAGAACCTCCCCCACAGCCTCAAACACCTTCTTCACATCCTCCTCCGTCGCCTCCTTATCCAACCCACCCACAAATATCTCCTTCTCCTTCTTGATCTTCCTCGCCTTTGCCATATCAGATATCTCCATCTGCACCTCCACCTCCTCAACCCCTGCCCCAACATCTTGTTCTTGATCATGATCCTCGTCTCCTTCCGCAATTTCCTCATTGGCAGCCGCCACCTCAGCATTGCCCGGCTCCACAGCCCGCTCCTCCTCGACAACATTTTCCTCCATCTGTTGATCTCCAAGTTCATCATTTTCATTATTGTCCGGCACCTCTTCTTCCGGATTCTCTTCCTCTACTTCCTCCTTCCCATCTTCTTTTTCATGCTCCTCTGCCTTCTCTTCTTCCTTTTCAGGCTCCACTATCTTCTCTTCTTCTTTCTCAGGCGCCTCTACCTTATCTTCTTCCTTTTCGGGCTCCACTATCTTCTCTTCTTCTTTCTCAGGCTCCTCTACCTTCTCTTCTACTTTCTCAGGCTCCTCTACATTCTCTTCTACTTTCTCAGGCTCCTCTTCCTCTTCTTCTTCTTTTTCAGGATCCTCTTTCTTCTCCACCTCCTTCTCACGCTCCACGTCCTTCTCCTCCATTTTCACTTCCGCCACTTTGGCAGCTTTCGCCTTCCCCTTCGCCGTCAAAGCCGAAGCCGGCTTCTTTTCCTCACCTGGGGTCTCTACCTCTTCATCTGAATCATTCACACATTACAACATACACCTAATGGGCATCAACAAAAAAACAAGGGATTACCCAAAAAAAAACACCTATAAAGATTCAAACTTTACACAGTACCTTTGATTTGGAGACTGGGGTCGAGATTGCTGGGGGGTTTTGGGTTGGATTGCTTTCCCTTGGCGGCTTTGGCGGTTCTGGGTGTGGTTTTTTGGGGTGGGGTTTTCTTGATTGGAGCCGATTTGGAGGTATCGGCGTTTCGGGTTCTCATGGGTTCGGAACTGATAAGGAATGGGTTTGGGTTTGGGAATTTAAGGTTGAATTGCGAATTACGAATTGCGAATTGTGAATTTGGAATTTGAGACTGGTTAGGGTTTTATGGCTTTGATTAGAAGTAAGGAGGAAGGGGGAGGAGAGTCTTTATTAGGGGTGGGTGGGGTGCTCGACTTTTTTGCTGTACTGACCACTTCTTGAAAATATTTGCGATTGTGGGTCAGTTTCGAAACTATTAGGGTTGGCTATTTGGTGTCACGTCAGTAGCGGTCGCTATTCTTATTAGCGGTGTAGCGCCCCGAATTTCTAATATAATAACTTAAAAAATACGTGGCACAATCTCATCATCAACTTCAATGTAATAGTACACATAGCTCAAAACACAAATAATTTTATTGCTTACTTTTATTACAACCATCTTTTTCAAACACAGCGGAATTTCAAACACCTTGAATTACAACTTTCTTTTCGCAATACTTCTTTTCACACAAATTTACACAAAGCTCTATTTCATCTGCTTATCTCAAAACTAACTCAAGCATCCAAGCCTCCAAACTCTAAGCAACAACCTGTAACACATGAGGCTAGAGATGATCCCTAACCCCCAAAACTAAAGGGGTCAGCCATAAATGGTGTGAGTGACATGAAAACAAACAACATAATTTAATCGTAAAACATAAAGTCATCAACAACATGTATTAACCATAATGCTAAATGAATGAGGAATAGCGAAGATGTAAAGCATAGAAACATCATAGAATGAAAACAACAAGTGCATCTAGTCTAAGTGTCAAGTGTATGAAAACTAGAAACACATGCATAAAACCAAGTCAAGACAACACGAATTTTATATGCGGACTCTCTAATGCATGCTTGTCGAAGTCTATGCATCCCATTCTACATAGGTTCGGTGCAAGCCCTTAACGTCTTCACATTATAGGGTTCAATCCCCGCTATGCAACTATTCCTAACACGATGACTACTACGAGATAAAGATAAACTGTGAGTACTAGCCCTTGCCTCGATAATTCTGGAGATCAATCCTACACCGTAAGTAATTACTTGGATAATTCCTGAGATACATCCCACACCACAGGTAATTTACCTGAGATAATTCCGGTGATGAGTCCCACACCCAAGGTAAGTTACTTCGATAATTCCGGAGATTAAATCCCACACCGAAACAATGACCCTCATCACATGAATACCCCATGTGCGTCGCCTCGACTCCGATAATTCCGGAGATCAATCTCACACCCAAAGTAACTACTTGGATAATTCCGGAGATACATCCCACACCGCAGGTAATTTACCTGAGATAATTCCGGAGATGAATCCCACACCCTAAGTAAGATACTTGGATAATTCCGGAGATTAAATCCCACACCGAAAGCCATACTGAGGTGCATAACCCATGTTCCCGTTCATCATATCACCACTAGTGCCTGTCCTTATCATTTTTGGGTTATTTAATTACTTAACGAATCTCCTAGAGTTGGTGTACCCTACCAGCCTAAATTCAAAACTGACTAACTGAAATACCTCACGGGCCTCAACAAAATAACTCAACACCGGTATACTAGGGTCACACACCTCTAGAGACTCAAACTCAAAAGTCTTGATCAACTTTCCACTAAACAAAATTAGCTCAACTGAATATCTCAAATCAAATGCTTAACTGAAGGCAAGGTATAGACTGAATTATCTGAAAGCCAAGCATTCGAAAGAACACTCAGGTTACAGAAAATCCATCAGTACCAGTCGACTCATACTGTGGTAAGTCGACTGTCCAGAGGACAATATCCAAGATTTTTAAGAAAATAAACTAAGTCATATAAGTCGACTTGAAAAGCTACCAGTCGACTTACCCGAGACAAATTCCAATAATTTTCACTAAAAATATTTTAAGTACATAAGTCGACTTAAAGAGGTCATGGTCGACTGTCCAGAAAGGACTGAAATAATTTTACAAAATAAAGATCTCAGGACACCAGTCGATTGCATAAGAGTCTAGTCGACTGTCCAGAGGGGATTTCAAAAGAACTGAAGATACAACAGCAGGGTCGTACCAGTCGACTGTCGGCCTACAGTTTTCATAATTTAGGTCTGAATACAAAAATCAAAACTGAAGTTTTTCTAAGGATTCTTTGTTCATGAAATAATTCGTATTCAGGAAAAATGACAAATCTCAACAATTCCTCATTATGGATACATTACTCAAAACATCAAATATATCAAAACTCAAGTTCTCATGTTCTAAATTCTAATTCTTCTATTAGGGTTCCTCGACTCTAAATTTCTTTCACAACTCTTAATAAAAATTTGATTTACAAATATAAGATCCAGATGCTCATCATCCGATCATAACCATGCTCAAATCTTAATCATGCCTTTAGCAATACAATTTTATAAACAAAGATCTACTAATCATTCATAGATTTCACAACATGGTACAAACAACAATCCTTTGCATCGTTCTCATGCAAAATACCAAATAACATTCATGTCAACCAATAGTATAACAATTATTCACATAAATCATACCGCAATACATGGTTCATATCACATCACAAAATCAAACAAAACAAAACGATGTCACTCACATAAATCAAACAACAAAACAAATTTATATCACTCACCTTTGAATTGAAAAGATCCAACGTAAAGCCTTCCTTTTTGCGAGATCCAAAAATTCTCCTCTTGATCACCAAAAAAATAATAATATAATAAATCTGGAGTTGTGCAGCGAATGACGGCTGCACACCCTCTTTTATACAGGCCGGAAATAAGATTTAGGGTTTTAGAAATGTATTTGCAAAATAGTCCTCCCAAAAATATAACTTTACTCATATAACATTTCCTTAGTTAAAATAGATTAACTAAATCAAAACCAAATCAAATATTTTATCACTGAGTTGTCCAACAACCCAGAGCAGCCCAGTAAATAAGAAAAATTCGGATTTACAACTCAGGGTGGCGATTTTGCACAAAAGTCCTCCCTTTTGTAATATTTGCAATTACATCATAAAATATTCATAAAAATCCAGCAAAATCCGAAATAATATCTAATAATACATATTATATTTTCCAATCAAAATATTTGACTTTTACTTTCCAGAAAACATTTGCACAAGATCCAACATAAATTTCATATTTGCAAAAAACACCATAGTTGTTTAAATCTTTACCAAATCGACTTTAAATAAAATCTAAATATATTTAAATTTAAATGCTAACCATGGGAAACCAAAATATCAATAAAAACGAATTTTCATAGTTTATCTAAGATGCAAACGACTTTTTACATAAAAGCCCATCTCTTTCGAGATATTTGTAAAAATAGTTTCTTTATTCAGAAAAATCCCAAAATTTAGAATACACTCCATAATAAGTATGAGAACTTATTAAAAATATAAAATTGTATATTTACACCAAAATTATTTGCACGCGTTTCGCACGTGTAAAAAGATAAATCTTCTAGAAAATATTTATTAAATTTCTAGTAAGTCATTTTAATTCATTTTCAAATATTAAAATAATATTTGAAAATACGGGGTTCTACAAGCGGCATCTTCAGTTTGAAAGTCGTTAATGAAAATAGCGGCTGATATGGCTAAAAATATGATTAAATCGGGACTGTTCAAATCAGGCACGAATCTCAACACTCTAAAGGGTAAAACAGTAATTTCCACCACGAACGGATCCGAAATGGGAACTGGGTCTTTCTTCTAAGCCCAATAACCCAAAAATGGATCTATCTTATTGGGTATGGGTGGCAGCTCCTCACAGACCAGCCCAGGATGTTTAGAAAGTAATTCAAATTTATGGTTATCTATAAGAGGCAGTTTCAACCGCCTCTCTTATCCTGAAACGAGTTAAACTCTCCCCCTTATCCAAAAACACCGGGACATAGAGATAAAGGATCATCTCTAAACTGTCTCTAAAGGCGACTATAAATATCCCTCTCCCCCACCATCAAAAAGGTAATCAATATTTTTTCCACAAAGCGCTCATTCATAATCTTCCTCATTACTGACTTGAGCGTCAGAGGGTTCGTCACCGGGATCCATCCCGATGTTTCGAACTTTTTGCAGGTCAACAAAAGCGGTGAGAAACAATCAAACACCGGCAAGAAGTCAACAGGTTCGCTTTTACTGTTTCCGTAAAAATTCACAAATCATCTGTTTGCTCCCACACCAAAATTAGCAGCAACAAATTGGCACCGTCTGTGGGAATGGAAAAAGTAGTCCAGTCACACACCGCCGGTGAAGGTAGTTCCTAAGCCATGCTTCACTTCGTACAATTTTACAAGGAATTTAAAACTTTTACATCAGAGTTACAAATGAATCTTTACACCTTACAGCAGAAGCAAAAATACAATATTTACATGAATAAAATTACAACAACATTTGAACAATCTCTAAGCATCAGTTCTTCTTTAATCTTTATCTGCCATTTATCCTGCATATGAAACTGTGGGCACGTCAGTTTATTCAACCGACGAATATTATACATGGCCATCCTCTCTATGCCGAAAACAATATAATGATTTTCCGTACTTAACAAACACAAACTTGTTCACAAATCAAACTAAGGGGAATATTCTATTGATGTCGTGCTGTGATTGTGCACTTAGTCCCTAATGTAGTTATTTATATTATATGACACTAATGTGCACTTGTTCGGATTCTATGCATCCCATACTACATAGGTCCGAGGGCAAGCCCATAATCGTTCTTCATCTTGTAGGGTTCAATCCTTCGTCATGACTTAATCTACTATTGTAACTACGGTAAGTATTCTAGATGTTCTATGAGTAACGAGCTCATGCACAGACAACCTGAAGGGGAATCCCACGTCATGTCACAACGCATCGTGAAAACAACCTATGGACAATTCAGCCTCCGTCATGGCACATGATCCTCTCGCAGTCACCAAACACCCCACAAGCGTTGCCAAGATCCCGATAATTTCGGAGTAGTGCCCACGTCATGTCACGACGCATCGTGAAGACAAACTGTGAATCACACCCACATCGTAGACTCGAGGCCCTCATGCTTGTGTTTTTCTCTCACTTTCATCACATCTTCACTATGTACTAGTCTTTAATTTAATGAAGGTTTGCCTGACCCTCAAAAAAGGGTGGCTTCATCCTTTTAAAGGACACCACCATCTTTACTGGGTCGGGGATAGCATTCCCCACATTGGCTACCGGGGCTACGGGTGGTAGCATGAAATTTTGTTGCACCTCCATGAAGGTGGCCATCACCTGATACATGCGAGTGAACTCAGTCTCGACATTTAGGCCTGCATTATTGGCCCCAACTCCTTCATTTCCCACTCTGCTCCCACCACGCGTGCTCCTCGACATCTAGGTAATGAAAAATCAACATAGGGCATCTAGAGTGATAAATATCATAACAGCAATAAAAAACTGCAATTTAGATCCATATAAATCAAAACATCATGCCGAAATCATTCATTAATAGCACCCGTACTAGTTTCATTGAACAATACATCAAAATATCACATCATAAAGTTGGTACCATGAGTTCACAACAAAAGACAAAATATCCAAAATAACACATATCACTAGAACATCACTCCTCCTCGGCTCCCGGCTGGTCACCTGCTAACGAGCCTTCCATCGCATTCATCTGGTCGAGCTGGTCTTGCATATCGCAGACCTGGGATAGCAGCTACTGATACCTGCACTGCAGAACTGTTATCCTTTTCAGGTACTGGTGCCTCTGCAATGACAACCTCAGCTTCCATTTCCGCCTCGACCTCTCCAGCTTGGCTACCCTCCCCTCGGTGGCACACAGGGCATAGGCACAATTCTTGAGGCGGTCCTCGAGTTGTCCGTGGCTTCACTTGTATGCGGCAAGCTCGCGGGACAGCTGGGCTACTGCCCTCTCGATGGCAGTGGGTGGTGGAGGTGGGAGAGTCCATGAACAAAATCAATCTCTTAGGGTCAGCACTCTCACTAGTACCGGTCTTATTTCTTTCATTTTACCATGACCCAAACTTGGCCTTTTCATATCATTTATCATATCTCATATCTTTCAATTGTCGGTGTGAGTCTTGGCTACACCCTAATTCTCAATTTCAATTCACAATTACGATGTTGAGTTATCATACTCAAATCTCTTTTCCATTTAAAAATGATTTCTAATCTTTTCCACGAATCAAAATTTCATACATATAGTTCAATTGTAAATCATGCATTTCATAACCAACAACTATTTCCATATTAATTAACTCAACTATTCACTAAGTCATAATCACCACATACTACTCATTTGGCAAAATAAACTCATACAAGTCGATTTTATACTTTATTTCCATCAATCTTCCCTTTTAACATTTATATTAATCACCTCATGAATCACACATTTTTATGAAATTATAAATGTGAAAAACAATAGTTCGAATACAATTTCACCTCAAAAATATACTTTATTTTAGTCCAATAACTCCCAATTAATTTTCATAGGTTGTATATGATTTTAGATTAATAAAGATATTTTTTCAGAATTTTTGTCAGTCAAGAAAGTCCCAAAAAATCAAATTGTCAAAAAAAATAAAATCTGGCTAGAACCAGAATCGAACCAGCAACCTTGAAGAAGACAGCCCCACGCGCTGACCACTAGGCCGAAGCGCTCTTGCAATATAAAGGGGAGTCAGAGAGTCATATACTCTCGGTTTCGGTCTCGGATGATTTAAACCAACACACAAAAAGAGTGAGTGCAGGGTATCGAACCACTGACCCCAGAGACGCGCCCACGCTACAGCAGCGCCAGAACTGACTCGCCGACCACTTAAGCTACGAGCTCAAGTTGTCACAACTACAACTCGAAATCCATTTATCCCGACTCTCTGTTTTATTAAACATTTTTGATGTTCAAAAGCTCTTATCTTCATTTTACTTGCACATACTGTTACGAAAATCTCCTGAATACTGATTTTATCTCGAATCAACACTCCAGTATTTTTAGAATAATTTTTTGACATTAAAACATATATTTCTTATGGCAAATATAAATTCTTATGCCTACATAAACAACATTTCGAGATAGTAATTTCTCTACCAAAACAACTCATAATAGAACTATAATTTGCTGTTCTTTTCTTTTATTAACAAACAATGCACGTGACAAGTTTCATTCTTTAGAATTTGCAACACAAAAGTTCATTTAGTGCACAAATCAACAATTTATTCTACTAGCAATTCATAATCGATTTCTACATTATCATGGTCCCAAATTAACATTTTCATAATTACAAAGCAATTTTTTTTACTACAATATTAAGATTCATGACAAATTATCATACAATTCACCAAGCATTTACTAAATCATCTAGCAAGTCCTTTTTCAAGTTAAATGTACTCTTATTAGTTTCTTTCATGCTAATTATATCATCATTCCTAGCATGCTATCTAGAATTAGAAGTAAGGAAAATCACTCACCTATTTTGGAGAAAAAACCACAAAAACAACTCCTAGAATGAAAGAGCTCTTCTCCTCCTAGCTTGAGCTTACCCAAAAGTGTTTCTCCTCTTTGCTTGTAGTGCAACCCGAGCCTCCTTGGATGTGTTGCCGGCCTCCTTTCAAATGCAAGCACACTCAACTCTCTCTCTCTCTCTCTCTCAATCTTTTTTTCTCACCCTCTACTAACACAACATCAACTACTAACAAGTTTTTTTTTCTTCACTATAGGTTTAATGAATTAGGCTGGGGGGGGGGGGTATTTATACAAGATTTTGGGGCAAATAGAAGACTAGGATTGATCTAGGAGTTAGGAAACAAGAGCTAGGATTCAATGGGTAGTTATACCAACCAACCATGATAACAAATCCACCTCCAACAACTCCACTCTCTCTTTTTTCCCTTCCATTCCTACCCGACCAACCAATGAACAATCACAAAGACACGTGCTAGTGCAATGCACGTGTCTCTAAAGCCCCCTATTCTAAAAAGTTGTACATACACATTATAAAAAGTCTATGAAAATGTCTACCTTACAAGTTGTGAGGATTAAACGAAAAAATAAATTGATGGGCTTATATTTAGTGGGCCAAAATAGTTTACATTTAAAATAAATTGGATTGGGCTCAAAATAAAGAAATACTGATGCTTATCAAAATAGGCTTTAATAAAAACAATAGAAAAGACACACACACACACACACACACACACATACACACACACACACACACACACACATATATATAGGGTAAAAGGGATATGAGCAAGTGATGAAGTGGCATGCATGTGATACATTGAGTATCTAACCACTTTTAGGATTTCCCAATCACATTTATGCTACCTCATCACTTGCTCATTTACTAAATGAGCAAGTTGCTCATATCCCTTTTACCCATATATATATATATATATATATATATATATATATATATATATATATATATATATATATGTATATATATATATATATATATATGTATATATATATATATATATATATATGTATATATATATATATATATATATGTATACTCATTTGTTTATGTAATGAAAAATAAATTTATAAAAATAGAATTTATACAAACAAGATTTGCACGTGCACAATACGTACAATTTAATAATACAAAAATAATAATTTTCATAAATGAAAAATCAGGGTATTACAACGGCGTCCAGCCAAAGAGCCACCCCTCTTCCTCCTCCTCCACAACTCCAAGATCTTCATCTTCAACTCGACCAACAAGTTCAGCAACCGCAGCCTGAACAACCTGTTGATTCTTAGTTTTGATGATTACAATAAAATGCAAAGTTGTTATGCTACCTCTTATATATTACAGGTTGTATCAATACCATGTATACACAAAGGCAAAGTGTTCAAACGAAGCTCTTAAAGCAAATTGATCAAGAAAGCTACGAGGTTCTAAAGCTTATGATTGATCAAGCAAGCTTCAAAGACAAAGACAAAGGCTAAAGGTCCATCTCAAGACTCAAGACTCAAGATAAGACCTATGCTTCAATGTGTTATATTACATGTCTTGTAAAACAATTGTAATTTTCCTTTTTTTGAGTCTTAGATTGACGTAACAGCTATGTCACACACACACACTCACACATCTTTATAATTGAGTGTTTTTCAAAAGATTAAAGGTCAAAACAATTTGAATTAGATCAGTTGTTGAGTACCAGTCGACTGTCTTATGGCACCAGTCAACTGTATCAGTACGAAACTGTCTGAACTCTTTTAAACTCTGGTCAGTCGACTCTTAATGGCAACCCAGTCGACTGTTCAAGTTGTTTCAACAGTTTTCTGATTTCAAAACTTGTTTTTCGAGTTTCAAAAGATTATATCAGTTTTAAATTAGTTTTATAAACTAATTTACAACGTTCAAGGGATTCCACTCTATAAATAGAGCCTAGGAATCACCATTGAAAGTCTCCATGCATTTGAAAGAAAGTTTAAGTTTATTGCTTTCGAAAGAACAAGTATTCAAACTAACACTCTAATCTTCTAAGTCTTGGTTCTCTGATTTTTAGTCCAATATAACATTGAATTCGTTTTGGACTGAATTCAGAAGTTGACCGAATAGCCACTTACAAAAATCACAATCACAAAATCATGCTTTCCTTAATGGGTTTATAAAGGAAAATGTTTATGTTAAGCAACCATCTGGTTTCGAACATGAACAATTCCCAAACCATGCTTTTAAATTAAAAAAAGCTTTATATGGTCTTAAACAAGCACCTCGTGCTTGGTATGATCGATTGAGGACTTTTCTTTTATAAATGGGTTTTGAAATAGGTAAAATAGATACTACTTTGTTTATTAGGAGAACTGAGACCGATATTTTGATCATACAAATATATGTAGATGACATAATTTTTGGTTCTACTAATAGTGATCTATGTCAAGAGTTTGCTAATACCATGACAAATGAGTTTGAGATGAGTCACATGGGTGAACTCAATTATTTTCTTGGACAATAAATTAAACAGTCACCAAATGTTATATTTATCAATCAAGAAAAATATGCTAAGGAATTACTCAAACGATTTGGCATAGATAGCACAAGTAGTAAGACTACACCTCTGGCTACTACAACTACCTTTGACAAAGATGAATTAGGTAAGAGTGTCGATCAAAAACTTTATCGAGGTATGATTGGCTCACTCTTATATATAACTGCTAGTAGACCAGACATTATGTTTAGTGTATGTTTGTGTGCTAGATTTCCGTCGAGTCCTAAAGAGTCTCACTTAAAATATGTGAAACGTATTTTATGATATATTAAAGGCACGTCTGGGTATGGTTTATTTTATCCACGCACCGATAATTTTCAACTCTTGTCATATAGTGATGCAGATTTTACCAGTAGTAAAACTGATCGCAAGAGCACTAGTAGAACATGTCACTTTTTGGGACATTCCCTAGTATCTTGGTGCAGTAAGAAGAAAAATTCGGTATCCCTATCTACTACAGAAGCTGAATATATCGCTGCAAGTTTGGCTTGTACCTAAATTTTGTGGATGAAACAAACCCTATTAGACTATGGTATTTCATTTTCGAAACCTGCTATAATGTGTGACAATACCAGTGCCATTAACTTATCTAAAAATCCGGTTCAACATTCATGTACAAAACACATTGATGTTAGATATTATTTTCTACGTGATCATGTTTTAAAGGGAGATATTTCTTTAGACTTTATTTCTACTGATAAACAGGTAGCAGATATCTTTACTAAACCACTTAAGGAAGACACATTTATCACTTTAAGAAGAGAACAAGGAGTTTGTAGTTTTCATGATGTGTCTTCAAATTTTAACTTTGGTAAGTCGACTTAAAACTCTATTTCAGTCGACTGACCAAGTATTTTTCATTATATCTATTTTCTTGAGTTTTTTTTTTTTTTTGCTCTGGAAAGTCGACTGTGAACAGTAATCTAGTCGACTGCCAGTTGTATTTTTGCTATTTTCGTTTATCTATTTTTGCTCTCGACTAAGTCAACTGCCCTAACCATATAGTCGACTGTCGCGAATCAGTTTTCTTCAGATTCGAAATTTGGCACTTCTTTTAAGGCGACTTTTTTATGTAGTCATTTGAACAATGTATTTCAAATTTCTATGTATAACTTTGCTTTTGTTATGTGTTCATTATGTTGCAAATGCTCCTGTGTGTTTACTATTTTTTTCTCCTATTTTTTGTTGATGACAAAGGGGGAGAAAGATAGCTATCTGTGTGTTTGTGTATTTTTGTGTATTTGGTGCATGTCTTTCAACATATGCATATTGTACATTAGTTAGGGGGAGCATTGAGAATGTGTAATATTTCTATTATTGTAAGCTATTGTGCTGTTATAATAAAAATGGGGGAGAATGTTGATTCTTGGTTTTGATGATTACAACAGAATGCAAAGTTATTGTGCTACCTCTTATATATTGCAGGTTGTATCAATACCATGTATACACAAAAGCAAAGTATTCAAACGAAGCTCTCAAAGCAAATTGATCAAGAAAGCTACAAGGTTCTAAAGATCATGATTGATTAAGCAAGCTTCAAAGACAAAGACAAAGGCTAAAACTCCATCTCAAGACTCAAGACTCAAGACAAGACCTATGCTTCAATGTGTTATATTACATGTCTTGTAAAACAATTGTAATTGAGTGTTTTTCAAAAAATTAAAGGTCGAAACAGTTTGAATTAGATCAGCTGTTGAGTATCAGTCGACTGCCTTATGACACCAATCGACTGTATCAGTACGAAACTGTCTGAACTCTTTCAAACTCTGGCCAGTCGACTCTTAATGGCAACCCAGTGGACTGTTCAAGTCATTTCAATAGTTTTCTGAATGCAAAACTTGTTTTTCGAGTTTCAAAAGATTATATCCATTTTAAATCAGTTTTATAAACTGATTTACAACGTTCAAGGGATTCCTCTCTATAAATAGAGCCTAGGAATCACCATTGAAAGTCTCCATGCATTTGAAAGAAAGTTTAAGTTTATTGCTTTCAAAAGAACAAGTATTCAAACTAGCACTCTAATCTTCTAAGTCTTGGTTCTCTGATTTTCAGTCCAATATAACATTGAATTCGTTTTGGACTGAATTTAGAAGTTGACCGAATAGCCACTTACAAAAATCACAATCACAAAACAAGGCTATAGATTGATTGTAACTTTTTATTGTTTTCTTTTCACTCTCGGTTGTGAGAAGGGTCCTCTCGGTTGGAGAGTAGGGCTCTAGGTTGTAGAGTCAGGTTTTCACTCTTGGTGGAAGAGTGGGTTTGCTCTCTCTAGTGGTGAGAGAGGTCTACGGATTGGACAAGGTTGTTGTTTAAACGCTGTAGAGTATTCTTGTATTTTTTTCAAGAATAGTGGAAAATCTCAAGTGGGTTGCTTGGGGACTGGATGTTGGTCGGGAGAACCGAACCAGGATACATCGTGTGTACTCTGTGGTTGTATTTCTCTGAACTTGTATTTTCTTTACTTGCTTTTTAATTACTCTGTGAAACTTGTCTGGACAGTCGACTTCCTCTCTTATTTAAGTCGACTGGTCAGACTGGTATAACATACTCTTCGAAAACTTGTCTGGCAAGTCGACTAGTTTCCGCTTTAAGTCGACTGATCAAACTCGTCTAAAATACCCTTCTAATCTGATGCCTCAGTCGGCTTATTTCTCTTTTCAAGTCGACTGAACAGAAGAAAAAATTCAATTTCGTTTTTAATTTTTATACAACGCTATTCACCCCCCTCCCCCTTTAGTGTTTCTTGCCTTGCCTACAGGATCCAACACAACCTCCTCCCAGGTCCAGGGGGCTCTCGTTGGAGCCATTAGGGACAACACTCCCACCATGACCACATCTCAGTCCACAATCCTTCAACTGACACTATGGCTTCTCAAAGCCCTCCCGGGTCAGATCTCCGTCAAGTAATTGTTAATCTTCAGCAGGGGGGTCGACCTCCGAACTCGCTTGAATGAAAGATGAGACCTTGAGGAAGTCCCTCAACCTGAGCACCAAAGGGCCCCTAGAGCTCGGTCCCCGATAGACCAAGGCCTAGAAGAACCCCCTCCCCGAGGAGGCGAAGGGAGTCCCCTCCACACCGCCGGCAGAAGAGTCTTACCCCAATAAGTCGAGTTGCGCCTAGAGGCCGTCGAGCTAGAGGGGCACCGGTCACTCAAGTAGATTTCCATAACTTCAAAGAAGACATCTTGCGAGCTCTCAATATTGCCACGAGTCACGATCAGCATGCACCTAGTCCTCCCCTTGCCCCGGGCCATGACCAGCATGCACCTAGCTCTCGCCATACTGCCACTCATGAAGGAGAGTCCCGAGGGTCGACTAGATCCGACCGGAGGGACGACTCGATCCATCGCCATCTCCACGAGATGGAGAGGCGCCTTAGCATGCTCAACTGGGAAGAAGAACAGCGGGCGAGGAATTTCCGCCCGAGCATGTCTCCTTTCTCCAGAGCAATCATGGAAGCCTCAGTCCCTGAGACCTTCAAGCCTCCCCACTTCGAGTCCTACAATGGGGAGACAGACCCAACTGACCATATGATGATTCACCAGGCCTCAGATGCGCTCCTTTGTAAAACCTTTCCAGCCACGTTGAAGGGACCTACGAGAGAATGGTACTCCAAACTGTCCCCCGCCTCAATCTTCTCGTTCGATCAGTTTGAGGAACTCTTCCTCACCCACTTTGTCAGTAGCCGCAGAATAGAGAAGATGAATGCATCCCTATTAGCCCTCAGCCAGAGGAAGGGAAAGCGCCTAAGGGACTATGTCTGGCGCTTCACAACCGAGGCTCGGTCTATCGCCTCACATGATCAGTCGGTGGCCTCCGCAGCATCCCAACATAATATCAATCATGCCAACCTCAAAGGATCTCTTGCCAAGAAGCCACCCCGGGGTGGCTTCTTGGAGCCCCTGCTAAGGAGCGAGAAGTCTATCCGGGCAGAAGAAGCCCTCCATCCCCAAGAACAGAAGGTCCCCTATCCGGGAATAAACGGAAAGGTGCAGAAGAAGAAGGTTTTAAAAAGTTCCAGAAGAAAAACGGCAATCAAAGCCGCCCTCTCCCCCGCTTCGAAAAGTTTACTCCTCTAAACGCCAGTGTCTCAGCCATCCTCATGGAGGTCAGAAAAGAGGGTCTGCTCCAACCTCCCCCAAAGATGAATACACTTGGTAAGAAGAGGAACAAAGACAAGTGGTGCCAATTCCACAGGGACCATGGCCACGACACAAATGATTGTCGAGCCCTGAAAGACAAAATCGAGGCCCTTATCCAGAGAGGGCAACTCGCCAAGTTCGTGAGGAAGGATAGAGCTGATCCTCCACCGTCTCGGGGGGCCAATAAGCGAACTAAGAAACCAACAGAATCCCAAAACTCCGAGCCAAGGGCAGTTCTACACTCTATACATGGAGGGCCTATGGGGGGAGAGTCTAACTCCTCCCGCAAAGCCGTTGTCCGGGAGGTCAACTCAGTAGAAAACTTCCCTCCTCCAAAGAGTTTTGGTGTCCCAGTTACCTTCTCCGATAAGGACTTGGAAGGTGTACGAACGCCCCACTGTGAAGCACTCGTAATCAGCCTTCAAATGGCCAACCATGAGGTGCGGCAGATCATTGTACATAACGGGAGCTCCGTTAACAACCACTTCTTAGATGCGTTCCAAGGTCTTGGTCTCTCCCGAGAACGCCTTAAACTAGCAGAATACACTATGAACGGATTCTCAGGGGTCCCAGTTTCGATCGAAGGGGTGCTCACCCTTGACGTGACCACAGGGAAAGGCCCCAACAAGTCGAACATAGGCGATGGATTTCATGGTAGTAGATGTAAAAGCGGCGTACAACACCATCCTCGGTAGACTAGGCCTGGCCGCACTTCGGGCCGTCCCCTCCGCGTTCCACATGAAAATGAAGTTCCCGAAGTCAAAGGGAATCAAGAGACGGCCCGAAGGTGCTACACCACAGCAATAGGAAGAATCTCTCCTTTGATTCATTAGAAGTCCCTAGCCCGGCAGGTTATCTCGGAACCGATCGACAAGTTAGAAGAAGTTCCATTCTCTGAAGAAGACCCGTCTAAGACCTTCCGAGTGAGTAAGGTACTTCCGCAAGTAGTCAAGAAATAGATTGTCGAGTGCATCATAGGCAACAAAGACCTATTTGCATGGACAACGGCTGACATGCTGGGTATACCGGAAGACCTCATCACCCACCGTCTCAGTGTCAATCCCGAAGCTAAGCCCATTCAGTAAAAGCATCGAAAGTTTGCCCCCGATCGCCAAGTGGCCATCAGAGAGGAGGTGGATAAACTCCTCGCGGTTCGCTTCATCTAGGAGGTCAACTATCCAGAGTGGCTTGCCAACGTAGTAATGGTAAAGAAAGCTAATGGAAAGTGGAGGATGTGTATTGACTTCACAAATTTGAACAAAGCCCGTCCGAAAGACCCGTTCCCTCTCCCTAGCATCTACGCCCTTATCGACGCAACATCTAGTCACCAACTCCTTAGTTTCATGGATGCATACTCCGGATATAACCAAATCAGAATGTTCCCTCCTGATATTCTGAAGACCTCTTTTGTGACTGACTAAGACCTGTATTGTTACCGGGTCATGCCCTTCGAGCTGAAGAACGCTGGGGCTACATACCAGCACATTGTCAACAAGGTCTTCCAAGAGTGGATCGGAAGAAATATGGAGGTTTATGTGGACGACATGCTGTTGAAAAGCCTCACCCAAGCAGACCACGCCCGTGACCTACAGGAAGCCTTCGGCGTTCTATGGGAGCACAAGATGCGACTCAATCCATCCAAGTGTGCTTTCGGAGTATCGTCTGGCAAATTCCTGGGCATCATGGTTAGCCACAGGGGGATAGAGGCCAATCCTGAGAAGATCCGATCCATTCTTGACATGCCACCTCCTTCCAGTATTAAAGAAGTCCAGGGACTCACGGGACCCCTCGCAGCCATCGGACGCTTCCTTTCTAAGTCAGGAAAGAAATGCCTTCCTTTTTTCAAAGCGGTGAGTTAAAAGTTTTGAATAGGGAAAACCGCAGCAAGAAGCCTTTGAATAACTCAAAGCCTATCTAGTTAACCCCCCGTTATTGAGCAAGCCCGAGCCCGGAGAACTACTATACCTCTATCTTGCAACTTCAGAGCAAACTCTAAGTGCAGTTCTTCTAAGAGAAGAGAATAAAGCACAAAGCCCATCTATTACGTTAGTAAAGTCCTCCATGACGCCGAACTCCGCTACTTAAAACTAGAGAAGATGTGTAATACCCCAGATCAGTCGACTAGTACTGCCAGCAGTCGACTGATAGAGGACAGTCGACTGGTACTGCCAGCAGTCGACTGGTCTGTGAGATTTGTGAGAGAATTGTGAAAGATAGTCCCATATCGGGAATTTGCGAGGATAATCAGAGTATAAATACTATTGCCGAGGATCAAGAGTCACCAATTCGGTTAACCACCTTTTGAGAGGCAGCCTGTGGTGGGCAGTGGAACTACATAGTATTTATGATTTGTCTGAGCATTGGGGCGGGGCGTTACAAGATGGCTTACGCTCTGATAATGACCACTCGCAAACTCCGACCTTACTTCCAAGCCCACTCCATGGCCGTTCTCATTGATTAATCGCTGAAGCAGATATTGCACAAACCGGAGAGCTCGGGAAGACTCATGAAATGGTCTATCGAGCTGAGCGAACATGATATAATTTACCAGCTGCGAGCAGCCATGAAAGCCCAAGCCCTCGCCGAATTCATAGTTGAAAGCACAATTCCGGACCTTCTTGAGGAAGACAGAGACCCCCCTTCTGGATCGTCTATGTCGACGGATCCTCATGTCTCAAGGGAAGCGGGGCAAGTGTTATTCTAATGGGACCAGATGACTTCATCCTCTAGTACTCTCTCCGTATAAGTTTTCGAGCCTCCAACAACGAAGCTGAATACGAGGCCCTAATAGCTGGCTTGCTCTTGGCCCGATAAGTAGGGGCTCGCCGTGTGAAAGTATATAGCGACTCTCAACTAGTATTTAATCAGGTCCTCGGGGAATACGAGGCCAGAGATGATCGGATGGCTAAATATCTTGCCCGGGTCAAGCGGCTCCTATGCGCGTTCCAAGGGTCCGAAGTTATCCATATACCACGGGAGGAGAATGGGCAAGCAGACGCCCTGTCCAAGCTAGCCTCCTCGTCTCTCAAAGGACTCGATCACACTGTCCTCATTGAATTTCTCCTCCGTCCCAGCATCAAGGAAGAACATTATGAACTCATGATGATTCCTCCCCTACCACCCGGGGAGAACTGGATACATTGTTCGAATTCCTCGAGGGGGGCATACTTCTAGCAGATCAGAAAAAGTGGGGAAAATCCGAACAAAGGCAGAGCACTACACTATCATCGAAGGGTCTTGTACAAACACTCGTGTACTCCAGTTGATGGCCGACCATATCTTCGATGCTTATCCCATGAGGAGGCTCAGTATGCCCTAAAGGAAGTCTATGAAGGGATCGATGGCGCTTATATTGGAGCGAGATCCCTCGCTCGAAAGATCCTCAATTAGGGCTACTATTGGCCCACACTCCTCGGAGATGCTCAGTAACATGTTCGCCACTGCACTTCTTGTCAGAAGTTCGCGTCCATCAAACGGGCACCCCAAGCCGAGCTTTGTTCCTTGGCCAGCCCAATTCCCTTGGCTATGTGGGGGATGGATCTCCTCAGACCTTTCCCACCGGCTATCGGGCAAAGGAAATTTCTCATAGTAGCAATCGACTATTTTACTAAGTGGGTTGAAGCTGAACCACTCGCTACAATTACTAAGAACAAGGTCCAGCAGTTCCTATGGAAAAACATCATTTACCAATTCGGAATCCCCCAAATCCTAGTTACTGATAATGGAACGCAATTCACACTGGCCGCCTTTCAACAGTTCTGTGCCGACGTAGGCATTCAGCGGTGATTCTCTTCTGTCTCCCACCCGCAAACCAATGGTCAGGCGGAAAACGCAAACAAGCAAATCATAACAGGCCTCCGCCGAAGGCTAGATAGAGCATCCAAAGGTTTGTGGGTCGAGCAGCTCCCAAATGTTTTATGGTCCTACAGGACCACTAAGGGAACCCCTACAGGAGAATCTCCCTTCAACCTCACCTACGGCTCTGAAGCTGTTATCCCTCTTGAAGTTGGCCTACCCTCCCCACGCTTGATCGCGTTTGACGAAGAACAAAATTCCAACAGTCTAAGAGGCAATCTTGATCTTATAGAGGAGATCCGTGAGCGTTCATTTATACGCTAGCAGGAATACAAATAGCGAGTTGAAAATTTTACAACCAGAAAGTACACCCTACCGATCTAAAGGAAGGAGATCTAGTTCTACGAAAACTAGCAATCTCAGCTCCTCATAACAAGGGCAAACTCTCTCCAAATTGGGAAGGACCATATAGGGTCTCCAAAGTGGTTCGTCCGGGAACTTATCGACTTGAAGATCCGGGAGATCGGGAGCTACCGAGAACTTGGAATGCGGAGCAGCTGATGAAGTACCAAGAGGGTATTCAAACACCGCTCGAAGCAACTTCTGCCTAAAGCATTTCTTAATGTTTTTTTCACTTAGTTGTATTCTCTATGTAATGAAGGGTTGCAACTTAGAAGCAGCCATTTAGTTCTCTTTTTATAAAAGCTATCTACTTTTCTGAAAAGTTGTTATAAAAAACTTGATTGATTTGCCTCAAAACGTAAACCCTAAGTACGAAGCCTGTAAACAACAAGTTCAGAGTCCAACACTTGGTTTGATGTCGCTTTAACCTCTTACAAACGGCTACGTGCAAAGTAGCTCGCCATTCGAAATAGCTCCCACAAGTGTTGAAACTCTTAAAACGACAAGTTCGGAGTCCAACACTTTGTTCGATACCGCTTTAGCCACTTACAAACGAGTAAGTGCAAAGTAGCTCGCCATTCGAAATTGCTCCCACAACTGTTGAAACTCTTAAAACGACAAGTTCGGAGTCCAATACTTGGTTTGACGCCGCTTTAGCCACTTACAAACGAGTAAGTGCAAAGTAGCTCACCATTCGGAATTGCTCCCACAAATGTTGAAACTCTTAAAACGACAAGTTTGGAGTCCAACACTTGGTTCGATACTGCTTTAGCCACTTGCAAACGAGCGAGTGCAAAGTAGCTCGCCATTCGGAACTGCTCCTACAACTGTTGAAAACAACTTAACAAAACTCACAACATCCCAGTTGTACAGAAAATTGAAGTACCACATAAATAATTAGTGGGTTTTTTTTATTCCGAACAGAAATTGATTACAAGGTCAGAAAGGGACAACCGCTACAAATGTTGCTTAAGTACTAAGAATATCTTATTCCATAACAAGAAATTGGGGTTACAAGTCTTATTAGGACCAAAACTCCTACAAAATTACAAAGAAACACCCTAACTCTATCTAGGAAGAGGGACACTCCTGTTCAGCGATACACGTGGCCGACGAGCTCCATGCCGTTCTCTCACTCCCTCTGAAGAGATCTCTAGACCCGCAAGCCAAGTCATACCATCGGGGCCCATAAGCCGAGCGGCTCCCCCAATCGACGCCCCGCTCGACGAACCGGCCATGCCACTCTGAGCATCACTGGGATTTCTCACTGTTTTCGGCAAGCGAATAGCAAGCTTGTGGAAGGGTTTGCCTGGAGCGCACTCTTCATGAGAGCATGAAGTGCTCCTAACATTGCCTCTTTCGGAGAGCCGCTTTAAACAAAGGTTTTCCGTCTCTAACTCGATGAGCCACTCTTTGAGGAGTCATCTGTCACTCTAAACTTCAAAGGAGGCACACTGCTCATGCTACCCCCCTCCGAGAGCTCAAAGATAGTCCTCTGTAGATGAGCCACATCTAAACTCTTCTCAAGCAGCGCATTTTTCAACTCGTCCCTTTCACATGTCACCGCAAATAGAGAATGACGAAGGAATTTAAGTCTCGAAGCTTTGCTGGCAGCCATTGAAGGACATACCTCCTCACCCATGGGGGGCACTCATTGGAGAATCTCTTCATTACGCCTCGTCTCGACGTCTCGGCGATTCAAGACTCTCCTCAGATGGCCAAGCTCCACCTCCACTTTATAGAGCCTCTCCCGAGACTAAGCAAGCCCCAACTGGGTAATGCGGAGCTTGGTGTGAAGTTTCAATGCCTCACTACCCTGAGAAGGTTGCACGTGGTATACAGAGATCTGCCAAACCAAAGAAAGAAGCTTAAATCACTATAAGTTCAAGTACAACTACAAGATAGTTCTAAGTTTGAGTAGAGCTACAAGATAGTTCTAAGTCCAAGTAGAGCTACAAGATAGTTCTAAGTTCAAGGAGAGCTACAAGATAGTTCTAAGTTCAAGGAGAGCTCCAAGATAGTTCTAAGTTCAAGTAGAGCTACAAGATAGTTCTAAGTCTAAGTGGAGCTACAAGACAGCTCTAACTTCAAGTATTAGAAGCTGTAAGAAAGTTCTAAGTCTCGTTGTCATACATGATAACTGTGCCCAAAAAAGAGTTTTTATTACTTAAGTGAAGATACAAAAGTGGTGGCCAGTCCGCTATTAGGCGTCGATACAAAAAGTTAGACTAAAAAAGAAATAAAATCTACAATTAAGTCAAGGACCGACCTCTTTCGAAGGATCCACGGACGCAGAAGGCTTGGCCACTTGCACCCCGATGGCAAGCACCAAAGGCGAGGGTTATAGATTGCCGTCTACCTCCGCCTTGCCACCCCTGGCCTCTTCCTCCTCGTCCCCATCTTCATCACCTTCGCCGACCTCTTCTTCACCCTCTTCGCCGTCGTCGTCGAACCCTGGGACTGGATCCGGGAACAGACGAAACCTACTACAGTCGAAGTCAGGGAATTTTGCCTTAACATTGCCTATGGAAATGGCGTAGGCCTTCGCCATGTTCACATACAGGAACCCTTTGGCCTTCTCCATTGATTGGTCTTTGTCCTCCATCGCCGCAGCTATCTTCGTAACCGCGACTGCCTCCTCCTTCTCCTTCACGGCGAGCTCCTTCTCCTTCACCAGCCGAGCGTTGTCCGCCTTCAGCTTGGCGACAACGGTCTCGAGGTGCTCCACCCTTGAGATCTTCATCTCACCTTGAATCCTCGATTGCTCGAGGTCTTGTGCGATCCTAGCCATATCAGCCTGGGCTCTCTTGCTCTCGAGTTTTAGCTCCTTCTCTTGTTCGGCCATCTACTGCATCAAATGGCCGAAATGGCAAGTGATCCACAGAGAAGATGAAACCCAATCATTCAAGAGAGGAACTAACACTTAGCCAAAAAAGAAAAAATTCAGACATAGGGGAGAACTCACCGACATTATTGCTCAAGCGATTTTGAGCACGTCATCACCAACGGTCCCCTGCCCCCAGGGCTGCCTTGTCCTTCGCGTGGCAAGATGGCAAATAGCTTGCATGCAAGCACTCAAATTGCCAAGGAACCCGTCAAGCTTCCTGACTTGCCAATCAGTGATGAAGATCTTCTTGTGCTCCTCGGTTAGGAACACCTCGGCCTCGGCAGTAAGAGGGAGGCCTCTAGTGCCAAAGCTACCGACAGAGGGAAATCCCTCGTACCGGCTGAAGCAGACATCACAGCTAAAAGCGAGGGCTGCGAGACCACTGGGGCCTCTTTCGAGGAATGCCCAACAGCGATAGCGGCCGTCTTTGCCATCAACGAAGAGAATTTTGTAACCGCTCTCTTCCTCTTCCTGCCATTAGGGGCCTTGCTGCTCAGAACTCTGCGATTCGCTAGCATAACTTCGTATTCCATTCATTCTGCATAAAAGAAAATGCGCCGAAGATAAGAATAACTAAAATTTGGCTAAGTCATAAGCATAAGAAACTAAAACAAAAGAACAAAAAACATACTAGGTGTAACACCCCGCAAAATTAGAAATGACAATTTTGCCCTCGTGTGTTACGCACGTATATTTTGTAACATATTTTCACTACATACTTTGATTTCCGACTATTTATGCATTTCCCGTATTGATTTTATCCTATTTTGAGTCAACTCGAATATATATATTTCCATCATGATATTTTTATGTGCTTTTTACGTATTCTGATCCACGTATCAATTATGTATTTTCATCGCTACATGTAATAGTTTTCTATGTGCTTAAATTATTTATATTTGGTACTCAAATCTATTTTTATAAACGGAAATTCATTTTTTCCTATTTTGATTAAAATGCATTTTCCAAATTTTGCATGTATGATGCACGTGCTAATTTTTATTCTCACTTTTATTATTCTTATTTATCTATTTCTTAGCATGCACAAGTTTATTTTAATTAGCCTTCTTTTGACCAATGGACCTAAAGTAGAATCTAGCCCATTAGAATTAATTAAAAGAGCCCACTAGAATAATTAAATTAATAAATTAAAATAGAGCCCATGGATCAAGCCCATCAATTCTAACCTAATTTAAGTTAGCATCTATATAATAAAACACAAAGAAAGCTACCAAGTGGCTCACCTTCAATCCCCCAAAAATCAAAGGACTAAATCTAACCTCACAAAACATGTTTTCCCACCAAAATTTCAAACCCCAAAACCAAATATTTTCCTCCAAAACTAAAAAACCCGTTACTTTATTACTATCTCTGTTCTCTCTTCACTTTTTCATATTTTTTTCTTTTTCTCTCTCCCTATCTCTCTCTCCCATTCTTTCCTTATTTACTTAGAAATTTATATTTTAAGATTTTAGGTTTGTAAATTTTCAGAATTTCTATGTTTTTTTTTATTGCACATGTTATATTGAAAATAGCAAATATCTCTTCAACAGTTAAATTTCATCATTTTCCACACTTAAAGTTCTAAGAAGTTAGCCATTTATAATCATTTTTCAACATATACTAATGGAAATATGGACTTTTATTTACAACTAATTATTGTCATACTATTCAAACTTGAGCTACATAATTGTTGTTTTATTGTTTACAGGGATTTTCGTGTTTTGTATCGTTCTGAAGACGTGCCGTAGGCACGTGCCCACAAGGCAATCTAGTACACTAATACATGACACACATATTAGAATTATAGAATCTGTATTTAATTTTGTGTGTGTATGTAGAGAGACATAAGTATGTGTGTGTGTATATATATATATATATATATATATATATATATATATATATATATATATATATATATATATATATATATATATATATATATATAGTGTATGGCTTATGGTAAATATAATAAAAGTGAGTAATGTAGTAGGTGATGGCATAGTATATGGCTGAGTGTATGTGGTAGCTATTGGTCTTAATCAGTTAGCAATGTGATAAAATGGGTTAGAATATGATGAATAAATGTATAGTGAAGATAGGGGCCCACGGAAATGTTGTACAACAAAGCTTGCTGTTGCTTGGCGTGGACACTAGGAGATGGACCGGTTTTGCTTTTTTTTTTTTTAGAGAGAGAGAAGTGAATGAGAGTTAAGGTTTAGAGTAATGGGGAGAGGGAAGGTTGGGAGTTAAGGGAGTTAGGAAATTGGAGAGGTTGAAGGATGGGTTGAGAAATTGAAGAGATGGAGAATTAAAATGAAGATTTATTAGGGTGAAAATTTTGCAAATGAACCCTAAACTAGACCTATAAATAGCACCCTATTTCTCCTCATTCTTCACACCAAAAGCAAGTCAAGAAATAAGAGAGAAAGAAAAGAAAGAGAGAAGAAAGTTTTATGCTTGGAGGCCATTGCTAGGAGGAGAAATCTAGGCGGACATTTTGGAGCTAGAAGTGGTGCTCTTCCCTTTCTTAGTCAAACTTCAATTAAGGTGGGTGTTCTCTTACTTTCTATTTTAGAATGTGCATGCTAATGAAAGTAAATGAGTAGTATGGATTTTGATTTGATAAAGTAGAACAAATTTATGCATTGGATGAAATGAAAGATGCCATGCTTAGTAAATAAATTCACATTATGTTAATTGGTAATTAGCTTTGTCATGAATTAATATGCATGAAGGGAGAAATAACAGATTGTATGAAAATATTGGGAATATTTCTTTCGATAAGAAAATGTATTTTTGTAAAGTTAATTGGGTACCAATGAATTCATTTTATTGGTTATAAAAGATACAATATGTTTCTTTGATTAAAATGAATAGATGCAACTTTAGGTTTATCAATAAGTAGAAATTGTGAAAGTTGGATTAATCGTCTAAAATATAGATTAGAAACATATGAGTTATTGTTAGAGAGTAATTCCATTTTTATATGATTTTATTTCAGTCAAATAAAAGATTTGAGCAAATCGGAATACCGAGTTTTATGAAATATTGGGATAACGGGAGTTTGAACAAAAGTCGCTAGAGAGACTGTATATCGTTGGTCACACCTGGCCTAATGGTATGGCGTGCGCTATTCTCCTTGTTGACCCAAGTTCGAAACCTGGTAGTCTCAAACGTTTTTCTGTTTTGTTTTAACTATTTCAAACCCGAGCAAATTGGTATAAGAGGATTTTATTTGTTCTTTAGAACACTAAGTCCATATGGAATGTGTGGCTTTCAGTGGAGGGTCTGGGCGCTGATGGGGTTGGCTCGGGTTCGAAGCCCATGGTCAGCATTTCTTTTTTTTTAACTCTCCTTTAATTTGGTTAATAGGTTCTAATGAAAGTTAAAAATTTTGGGGAAAATTCTAGTGCTCATATAAAGTAAATAAGAATTTATTAAAATAGTTTTAAAGATTTTCTATGTATATTTGAGTAGTAAAAGAGACATTTGACATAAAATGAGGTTTGGTTCTCAAGTTAATTATTTTTAGATCATGATTTTATTTTTAGAAGAAAAGTAAAGATTTCGATTAGTTCTCTTGTTGAGAATATGCAATTTATGTTGAAGATGAAATTCTAGAATTCTACTTGTGCTTAGATTGATAATGAGTCTAAATTAGATAAATGTATGAGTAGAACCATTGACTGAAAAGAATTAAGAGTGGGAAAAATAGATCATGAATAGTGTTATTGAATAATGCTAAATGAGACATTGATTAGTGCTCAAATGATACCTTGATTAAGTTGTGAAATAAGGATAATTAAGTTCTTTTGTAGAGAATATACTATTATTTGATTATAGAAATATTTGATGGAATTGAGATATGTTCTTAAAGATGATTATTACTTTTGAAGGATTGTGATTTAAGAATTCATGAGTAGTATTAAATGAGACATTGATCATTTGTGAAGATAAGAATAATCTAAGTTTAAGATATGATTATTAAAGGGTATGTGTACCCGTGTTTCTTAGACATGAAATTTTATATTAAGAATTAGTAAGACCTCAGTTACCGGCACTTTTTGAAATGAAAGATTTGAAATATATTTTTGAGATAAGTCCATGGGGCTATTTCATATTTATGAGTAAGACCGGTAGGAGGTAAAACTGATTCTAAGTTTGATAAATTATTCATGTCTTGAACTTAAAAACTAGGCACATAAGTGAAGTTGTAGTAAGGCCTAGGCAAACGTAAGTGGGGCACTCTATATAGTTGGGCGGTGGGTTGGCTGCGGCGATTCATCGGGACTATAGACCCAGTCGGCGGACTGAGGTTGCTTCGATGGAGACGAGTTTATTTTGAAATCCGGGACTAGGCGTAGTCGGGCGGATAGTTTGTCGTACTCCAGTGTATATACGTATACCGGTGCTAGAGGGGCACTTGCGGGAGGTTTGCACGACGAGGAGTCTGTATAACAGTCGGGCGGGGGGTTGGCTGCGGCGGTTCGGGACTGGGATCCGTACTTGTGGAACGTCTCAACTTTGTCTTATTACTGGGTAGTTGTCATGGCGAGGGATCGAACCTTTTATTTTGGAGTAGGTGCTTGCCTTCGGACCTATGTAGTATGGGATGCATAGAATCCGAACAAGTGTGCATTAGTGTCATCCTAGTATAAATTGTGTGCATTAGGCATTAAGACATGACATACACTTACATGTTTAGAATAATCACATTTCTACCCTTTATTTCATTCAAGTTTGTGTTTTTGTTAAAGTATGGAGATCGTTATACTATTCCCGGCATAGAGAGGATAGCTGTGTATAACTTTTTGTCGGTTGCAATCAACTGACGTGCCCACAGTCTTACATGCAAGAAATGGATGTTCATGAAGCTATAAAGTGGATATGTTGATGCTGTTTTGTTTAATGATGTTGTAAATGTTTTATTGTAATTTATTGTTTTCCGCTGTGTAACAATTGTAACAAACTCTGATGTATTATTGAAAACGTTTTAAATTTTCTTGTAAAATTGTACAAAGTAAAGTAAAGATCCTGTGGAATCTCGAATTCAGCTTTATTTGGAATTCGGGGTGTTACACTAGGGTTGATAAGGCTAAGACCCCCCCCCCTGAAAAGCGCCTCCTCTATCAGGTCCTTCCAATCGAACTTCGGCCGATCAAGGAGTGTTTGGACCATCTCGATCTCCTCGGGGCTCAAAATGGGGCTCTCCTTCACCCACTTCTGAATTTCCTCGACCCAAGTGGTCGGAATGTCCCACGGCTTTTGACTTCGGATCAGATTGAACGTATCCCTCTAATTCTTGATAGAGTCGGGGTTGTTGACCAACTTTACCCAGTGCCTCAGAGATAAACAGAATCTAAACTCTGCCTTATGTTGCTGATGAATCCGATAAAAGGTCCGCAGCACACTCAGATGAGGCTCAATGTTCGCCGCTTGGCAGTGGAGGACGAACCCATTGACATGCCTCCACATGTTCGGCATGTACTGGACTGGGCTGATTCGGTACCAACGCAATACCTCGGCAACAAATTGTAACGCCCCGAATCCCAAATACACTGAATTCGAGATGTTCTACAGGATCTTTTCACTTTCTTTAGTACAATTTTACAAGGAAATTCAAACTTTACACTTTACATTAGAGTTTACAGCAATATCACATTTACATTGCACAGCGGAAGTAAAATTTACAACAATGAAACATATATACAACAATATTGTATCATCTTGAAGCTTGTTCCTCTTTAATCTTTTTCATGCCATTGATCCTGCATACAACACTGTGGGCACGTCAGTTTATTCAACCGACGATAATTATACATGGTTATCCTCTCTATGCCAGAAACAGTATAATGATTCTCATTTCTTAACAGATCACAAACTTGTTCATAATCAAAATAAAGTAGAGGAAAATCTTAATGATGTTGTGTCGTGATTGTGCACTTAATCCTTAATGCAATTACTCAATTTACATGACACTAATGCACACTTGTTTGGGTTCTATGCATCCCATACTATATAGGCCCGAGGGTAAGCATCTTAATCGTTCTTCATCGTGGTAGGGTTCAATCCCTCATTATGACTTAATCTACTACTGTAACTACGGTAAGTATCCTAGATGTTCTCTGACCTACGAACTCATGTCTAGGCACTCTGGAGGGAATCCCATCGCTGACATGACTCATCATCCAGACATCCTGTGGTAATTCAACTCTCACCATAGACATGACACCACCCGTAGTCTTCAAACATCCCACGAGCGTCGCCACTGGGACGGTACTCTGGAGCAGCATCCTCACCAAGACTCATCATGGGAATTCCTGGGATACGCTCTCGCCGCTACCCAATAGCCCTCATACTCAATGTTTTTCTCTTACTTTCATCACATCTTCACTATGTACTAGTCCTTATTTTAATAGAATCATGAATAAAAATCAAAGCTCTAGAGTTAGCCTCTCCACTAAACCGAACTTATTCATTCATCCGATACATGACCAACCTTGGTCTTTCAATTCTCATTTCATTTCATTTCATTTCCAATGCCGGGGGAGACTTAGCTACTCTTTGGTTTCAATTTCCAATTCACAATTTCCAATTTGAGCATTTTCAACTCATAATTCAATTAATAGTCTCACAGACTTTCTTTATCATGATCTTAACTTTCATATTCATTTAATTCTCATTTCAATCTATGATTCATCTCATGAAAATTCATGCAACCACAAAATAGAGTTACCAACATCAACCATAAGATTCACAATCTTCAACACAAACAGAATAAGGTTCTCTAACATATCAAAATATTCTGGACAGTCGACTTGGAGAAGTCCAGTCGACTTGTTCAGTCAATTCAAGTTCTTCATAACCATTCGGGAGAGTCGACTGCTGTCCATGGCCAGTCGGCTGCTCCGAAACTTTCTATGTTCAAAATATCATTCACGTGACAGTCGACTGTCGTTAAATTAGTCGTCTGTACCGAGTCTTAACTGTACATTTTCATATTCAGCCCAGTCGACTTACTCCTTGCATTAAGTCGACTGAACAGGTTCACATTTCAAATTAGGAATTATCTTTCCATCTGTTTTTTCCATTCACATGCATCCTTATGTCACATTACAATAAATATATATTCATATTCATGCTGCAAAAACATGTAATTTCTTAACTGTTCACTAACATCACAACATGGAATTTCACATAACTGATATTTTTCTTTCCTCAAGGAAATGTTAAACATGCATCTACATTTGTTCATCACTTTCTTGCAGAGATAAAAATATTAATCTCAATTTATTACACTAGGACAACACAACAGAAATACCTCATTTCAGGGAATTACTGGACTATTCATAGTTAATTCAATGCAACGGTCGGCTGTTCATATCAACAGTCGACTGTACAGGTTATTCCCAATTTTACTAATTATCACTAGTTCCTTTTCATCTGTTCATGTCTCCTCCATCATATATAACATGGGGGATATGAATTTAGCAATCTTTATATCATGTCAATTGTACACACGTACATTATTAAACTTTCTAACAGATCATGAGAAAACATAGGCCTCGTACCAGTCGACTCGTCCAAGCGGTAGTCGACTGTACCGACCCATTCCAGTCTTAGTTAAGAGTGTCATTACTACATTATTCAACCACCATCATAAACATACACAAGGTAATCTAATACGTTTGAATTTACTTTTCACAAGCATGGTAACAATCATCATAATCATGACATAATTTCTACATTAGAAGTCCTGAGAAACACCCACCTTATTGACGAAATAACCGAAATCCAGCAAAAGCTCCTTAATGCAGTGCACGACTCCTTGCTCCTTGCTCCATGCTCCTTGCCGAAAATCTTCAGAAGTGCTGCCCGGCCTCCACAGAATAGACACACACAACTCTCTCACAATATATCTCTTTTACAAATATGATCTTAGTGTAAAAGAAACCAATGAGTGAGAGGGGTATTTATACACCAATTTGGGTGAGATGGAGGGCTAGGATTTAGTAGATAGTTATAGGATCAAGGGCTAGGATGCACTAGGGAGTTGAAATAACTACCCACATCTCAAATAACCACCCATGGACTAGACCCACTTCTCTACCCAATCCGACCAAGAAGGTGTGCTCTTGCACGTGTACATGAAGTGCACGTGCAAGCACAAGTCACCCTACAAGAAGTTGTACACAAAAAAAGTCTTTTTTTTAAAAAAAAATGTTACACATTACAAGTTGTAGAAAATAAGGAAAGGGATTAAATCATGGGCTTAAAACAAATGGCCCAAACAATAAAATAAACGAAGTATACTTTGGGCTTTTTAAAAAGGCTTTTATTTAATTAAAATAAAGCTTGGTACAAAAAGCACCAATTGAATTATCTTTACTCTTCTTAATGAAAGTATTAACCAAAAATATTACACGTGCACACTATGTGCAAAAATAAATAATTTTTTATTAATTAGAAAATCAGGGTATTACACAAATGGATGGAGTGGAAGACGAGTGCCTGCTAAGAAAGCATCAACAGGACAGAAGCTCATGTCCACTGGCATCGGCGAGTTGGCCCTCACTCCGGGTCCAGGCAGCATCAGATCAAATCCGGTCGGGATCAGAAAACACTCGCGAATTGAATTTAAATCCTCTTCGTTCAAGATGGAACTGGTGTCGTCAACCTCTGAGGTCTCCCGAGCTGCATTTTCCTCAAAGTACCGAGCTCGGACATATACGATATGCTCGGCCAGATCGTCCGGAAGTTCCCGAACTCGATGGAGTCCCGTCAGGGGTCCGGGCATTCTGTCACGGCCTTACCCTTGTCGACTCTAGGAGCTTGACTGGAGGTATGCGACAATGATGGGGGCAGTCTCTTGGCCCGAAGTGACCCTAGACATTCTGTAAAAGTAAACAAAATTATCTATGGGTTACCTTGATTTGACTCATCGGACGGAAAAATCACCGAAGGTTGAAAATCTTCGCCGGAAGCTCTTGCTGGGAGGTAAAATTGCCTGAGTAAAAACTTAGAGAATGAGCAAATGAGTAGGGGAAGGGAGTTTTATAGAGGGGGGGGGGGGGGGTAGTTGGAATGCTTTCTAAGGTAAAAAAGCCCCCAAAACACAAAGGTCTGGCCCATTTAGCGCAATACAACAAGAAGGTTGGGGAACCCAAAAGGCACCTTGACTGGTGAACCATCAAATGGTCAAACTCTCAACGTGTCGCTCTCTCGAAGTCTCCATAGGCCTCGACAGCTCTCGTCGAGCGTTCATGGCACCGACATTGTAATTGGAGAAATGGTGTTGACTGGTCAACGGTCAACGGTCAACGGTCAAACTCTCTACGTGTCGCTCTCTCGAAGTCTCCCTATGCTTCGACAGCTCTCACCGAGCATCCTTGGCACCGACGTCGTAATTGGAGAAATTGCGTTGAATGGTCAACGGTTAACAGTCAAACTCTCCACGTGTTGCTCTCTCGAAGTCTCCTAGCCCTCGGTAGCCTTCGCCGAGCACTCTTGGCACCGACGTCGTAATTGGGGAAATGGCATTGACTGGTCAACGGTCAACGGTCAAACTCTCCACGTGTCGCTCTCTCGAAGTCTCCCTAGTCCTCGACAGCCTTCGCCAAGCACTCTTGGCACCGACGTCCCAATTGGAGAAATGGTGGTGACTGGTCAACGGTCAAACTCTCCACGTGTCGCTCTCTCGGTAGCATTCGCCGAGCACTCTTGGCACCGACATCATAATTAGGGAAATGGTGTTGACTAGTCAACGGTCAACGGTCAAACTCTCCACGTGTCGCTCTCTCGAAGTCTCCCTAGACTTCAACAGCCTTCGCCGAGCACTCTTGGCATCGACATCGTAATTGGAGAAATGTCGTTGACTGTTCAACGGTCAACAATCAAACTCTCCATGTGTCACTCTCTCGAGGTCTCCATAGCCTTCGGCAGCCTTCGCCGAGCACTTTTGGCACCGACGTCGAAACGTAAGAAATGACGTTGACTGGTCAACGGTCAAAATCAATGGCCAAATGCCACGTGTCAGCCCATCGAAGTGTCGCTGGGATTCAATGCTAGAGCCGACCGCTCTTGCCACCGACCCTCGTTTGAGCAAAAGACCGCTGACCAGTCAACCGTCTCCAACCATCTGATCATTCAGAAAATCATGCTGGAACGTGATCGACGCTTCAGATTGTGCCACGTCAATAATCATTTGATTAATTTCTTTATTTTAATTATTAAATTGAATTACTTATTTAAAAATTTTGAAAAAAATGATTAAAAATTCTAAAAATTAATAAAAAAATTCTAAAAAGTAATTATAAATTGAGGGAAAATATTTTCGAACTCCTAAAAAAATAATTATTAATTAAAATAATTAATTGAGATTTTTTGAATTGTTACTTCGCAAGTTGAATAAATGATTCGAGAAATGGTTAATAAAATTGGAAAATAATTTATTGGAAGCACCAGGAAATTCCACAAACAAATCCGAGTATTGTACAAACTCAATTGAACGCCTTTAAACCCCGTGTGAGATTCTAAGGCTCCCGAGAACTCCGATAAAATTCTGTATGCCATTAAAACAAGGAAACTACTCCTCAAAGGCTGTCAAACTCATTCTTCGAGAGTAGGGGGCTCGTGATATGGCTAAAAATAAGATTAAATCGGGACTGTTCAAATTAGGCACGAATCTCAAAGCTCTCAAGGGTAAAACAGTAATTTCCACCATAAACGGGTCCGAAATGGGATCTGGGTCTTTCTTCTAAGCCCAATAACCCAAAAACGGATCTGTCTTATTGGGTATGGGTGGCGGCCCATCACAGACCAGCCCAGGATATTTAGAGAGTAATTCAAATTCATGGTTATCTATAAGAGGCAGTTTAAACCGCATCGCTTATCCTTAAACGAGTTAAACTCACTCCCTTATCCAAAAATACCGGGACATAGAGATAAAGGATTATCTTTAAACTGTCTCTAAAGGTGATTATAAATACCACTCTTCCCCCACCATAAAAAAGGTAATCAATATTTTTCCACAAAGCGCTTTTTCATAATCTCCCTGATTACTGACTTGAGCGTCGGAGGGTTCGTCGCTGGGATCCATCCCGGTGTTTCAAACTTTTTGCAGGTCAACGGCAGTGGCGAGAAACAGTCAAACGCCGGCAAGAAGTCAACAGGTTCGCTTTTATTGTTTCTGTAAGAATTCACAAATCATCTATTTTCTCCCACACCGAAATTAGCAGCAACAGTGGCGTATATTTTAAAATATTTTGATCTTTTTGTTTATTGTCTCTATTCCCATTAGCGACCGAATTATACATGAGGTCGCTAATGAGATTAGCGACCTCAAATGAATGTATTGAGAAACTTAGCGATTTTTAGAGAACTTTTGGTCTTTTGGGAAGAAAAATAAAAATAAAACTGAGGTCGCTAGTCCAAATAGCGACCTCAGTAGAAGACTAAATCTTCTTGCTCTCTGTAAGATTTACAAAATAATCATCGAACTAAGGTCGTTATTGAGAATACCGACCTTAGTATACTTTGGTCACTATTCACAAGAGCAACCTCAGTAGGAAACTCAATCTCCTTATTCTTTGAAAAATTTGCAAAATAGTCATACAACTAAGTCCTCTATTCGGAATAGCGACTTTAGTACAACTAAGGTCGCTATTTCGAATAGTGACCTCAGTTTTAAAAATAAATTGATTGTTATTTTTTCAGAGAGCAAAAGCTCTCTAGATTTTACTAAGTGTTGGAATACAGGTCATTGAAGATCGCTAATCTCATTAGTGACTTCATATATGCTTTGGTCGCTAATAGGAAAAGCGACAGTAAACAAAAATTTCAATTTTTTTCAAAACGTTTTTCCCCATTAGTGACCGCTAAATGAAACAAACCGCTAATGAGAATAGCAGCTGCTGCTGACGTGGCACCAAGTAGCCAACGAACGCTAATAGTTTCGAAACTGGCCCATAATCGCAAATATTTTCAAAAAGTGGTCTAGTACGGCAAAAAAATTGGGGTGCTCGTGGGGCTAGGACCAAAACTCGAGGGAGGTATTATCTAATTGGGACGCAAAGCATGTGCAACACATGTGTATTTTTGCATCAGATGTATGCAGAATTTTGTATACACGTTATTATATAAATTTTTCAAAAAAAAAAAAGAAATATGTTATTTTGTTATTTTTAAAAATTTTGTATAATATTGCACAAAGTTATACTAGATTATGTGATAGAGATTGTATAGCAAACCCAGAATCGAGGAACTCGAATTTTCCTCTTTCCTTGGAGAACTACTAGTTGGCATGAGTTGATGGTATAGTTGGTTTGAACTTGTAATCACGCTAGAGAGTAATTGTGGCTGGAATTTATCTATTGAATGATAACATTTTAAGCAAATAGTTAACGTAACATTGTTGAGTTGATCTCATAAGTTGATGATTTGATACTTAAGAAATAGACTTCAACTCTCTACTTAACAAATAGATTTGGAGTTGCATGTGCGACGTACATATTTGCTTTGTGACAAAAAAAGTTAAAAATTATTTGTTTGGTGAAGAAAAAAACTTTGATTTACACGCGTGATGCACGTGTTAATATATATAGTTAGAGTTACACGTAATTTTCACGTGCGATGCACGTTTTGATAAAAAGTTGGAGTTGAACGTGCGATACATGTAAGTCGGTAGTAATCAACACTTGTAATGAATGCCTTAAACTTTAAAAAAATGGAGTTGAACAGGCACTACACGCAATTTTTTAATTTTTTTGAAGGAAAAACCTTGAATTGTACGTACGGTGATGTGTTATGAAATAGATTTGGAATTGCACGTGCGACTTACATATTTTCTTTGTGACAAAAAAAATTAAAAATTATTTGTTTGGTGAAGAAAAAAACTTTGATTTACACGCGTGATGCACGTGTTAATAAATAGAGTTAGAGTTACACGTGCAACGTATGTGTTTCATTTGTGACAAAAAAATATTAAAAAATTGTTGGTTTGGTTACAAACTCAAAGTGACAAAGTGACAAACTCTCCCATTAATAGTAGTAGATATTCGAGTACAAAATATTTTGTTTTTATTAAAAAAAAACAAAATATTCGAGCACTGCTTCATTTTTCTCCTAAATGACACACTTCATTGATTTAATAATGCATTTCTTTATGACACACTTCATGAGGAGGTATATATGTCACAGCCCCCCTGGTTTTTTGGATGCCTGCATTTCCTAGTCATGTGTGCAAATTGTGCAAGGCAATTTACGGGCTCAAGCAGGCACCTCGAGCATGGTACATAGAGCTTGCCAACTTTCTTCTTGGTTCGGGTTTCAAGCGATCGGTTGCTGATACTTCATTATTTGTCATGCATCATTCCACTTCACCCATTTATCTTATTTTGTATGTGGATGATATTATAGCAACTGGTCCTAATGGTACTAACCTAAATGCTTTCATTAATTGGCTAGCAGGTTCTCCTTGAAAGACCTTGGTACACTCTCTTATTTCTTGGGAGTAGAAGTCACGCCTATTTCTCATGGTCTCTTCCTCAGTCAAAATAAGTATATTGTTGATCTTCTTGAGCGCATGCATATGCTCCATGCAAAGCCGGTTTCGACTCCCATGGTGGTCAACAATGCTTTAACTCTCACTTCTGGCGAATTACTTGACACTCCTACAGATTATAGAGCAGCAGTTGGGGGACTCCAAGACCTAAAGCTCACCCGTCCCGATGTTGCATTTGTGGTAAATAAGCTATCTCAGTTCATGCACAAGCCAAGAAGTGCTCATTGGGATGCTCTCAAATGGTTCCTTCGATACTTGTATGGCACTCTCGACAAAGGCTTCACAGTTTTTAGTCACTCGCTACTCAATCTTCATGCTTTCTCAGATGTCGATTGGGCCGAAAACAATGATGACTACACTTCTACAATGGGTCATATAGTCTTTCTTGGTCGCACCCCGATTACTTGGAGCTCTAAGAAGCAAAAGTCTATAGCACAGTCATCTATAGAAGCCGAGTATAAGGCTGTTGCCTCTACCACTACCGAACTCATGTGGGTTCAAAATCTCCTTGGCGAACTTGGTATTCAGCTCACTCATACTTCAGTCATTTATTGTGACAACTTAGGTGCCACGCATCTTAGTGCTAATCCAGTTTTCCATTCTTACATGAAGCATCTCGCACTTGCCTATTACTTCATTGGTGAACAAGTTCAAAATGGTACTCTTGGTGTCATTCATGTCCCAACGGGCGACCAACTAGCAGATTTTCTTATGAAGTCATTGGCTTGATCTCGATTTGAAATGTTGATATCCAAGATTGGCCTATCTGATAGGACGTCCATCTTGCAGGGGCATGTTGAAGATAAAGCCAAGACTTAGTCTTGCCACTATCTCATAAGTTGTTGTAACAATATTCTAGCTGTTAATATCTTTAGTTAGGATATCTATTTCTTTCTTATTCTACCTTACCTCTTAGACTAAATTTGTTATTCTACCTTATCTTCTAGCTTTCCTTGTATTATATATACTTGTACTATTCATTAATGAAAACATAACTTTCCCAAAACCTTTCAGCTATAAGTGAGTTTAAATTAATTCTACCAAGATTTATTAAAATCTAGCATTCCATTTAAAATTAAGCACAAAAATACAAATATGCACACTTCATTGGTTTCATATAAATAAATATATGTGATCGACATGTGCAACGAAACACATGCAATGCACGTAAAAATAAAATATAAAATATTTTTGTTGAAAATAGAAGATAAAAAATAAATTCAAATACATAATTGAATTCGAGAGAATGAAAAAATACATATGAGAATTGAAATACAAAATACGTAGAAAATATTTGAATTGATAACGTTACATGTACAAAATACATGTGCATAACACACGTGGGGCAAAATTATAATAATTTAATTTTGCGAGGTGTCACACAACTAAACTCGTCATTCCTAACGGCAAGTTTAGTTGTTTCATGCTCGCCGTTGCGACACGAAGAGTTTTATCACGTCCTCGCTTCCCAAAAAGGAGATACGCAATACGTGACTAAGTCCAGCGAATGGCTTTCACCATTCATAAGCTGTTAGGACCTTTACAACAAGCACATGTATAAACAAGAGAGATACAAGAAGAATAGTCAACCACGCATACATAACTGAATCAATATAGTCAACAAGATTACTTGAAAAGAAATAAGAATATTGAATTTCAAATAATCATGTCTGGAACAAAACACAAGTCTGGGACACAAAGTCGAATATAAAATAATTCATGTAACCAAGTACAATTATTTAAGATAAGCAACAAGAAATAAATAGATATAGCAAGAATTCCAGCCAACTAGAAGCTTAGATCACCTACTCTATCGGGCAGCTGATCACCATAATCTGCAATTTAACAAATTGCAGGAAAAAGAAAGAAAAATAAAATACCCGTCAATGCAAGTTACGAGCCGCTTGTAGTGCATGCACAAGTACAGGAAAGATAAACAAGAATAGAGTAACAGCGGAAATAAGAATAGCATGGAAAAGATGTAACAACGAAATAGAGCAACTAACTCTAAGTCAAGAACAGAACAAGTAGCATGGCAAGGCAAATGGGTGCAAGTGACATGTAACAAGTGTCAAATATTATGTAAACGAGTAACGAGTAACAAGTGTCAAGTGATCAAGTATCATATACAACTGTCAGGTGATGATATTCAAGTCTTGTATCTAGTCCTATCTAGGTAGCACTTCATGCGTCCCAGATTTTTAACACATGGTTGCTACATTCAAACAATTACATTTTAGATTTCATAGTGGATCATAGAGGCCAGTGTACTCAGGGACAAGCTCCAAGTATCAAGTATCAAGCTCCAAGTAACAAGTATCAGGATCCAAGTAACAAGTATTACATGTCAAGTGTACAAGTGTTAAGTAATCACGTGTCAAGCTCCAATTAACCAAGTATCAAGCTCCAAATAACCAAGTAGGATCTATGAATCCTCTTTCGAGTACATGTTTCTGTATTTTCCACTATTAGATCTTTCCCTTTAAACCCCGGCTTAGTTTCTTGTTATTATTATTCAAGCAAGCATGGATGTGCAGAAACAAGTCAAAAACATGGAGAGACAACAAGGTACAATTACAAGTTGAATAAAGAACACGAACGGATGATGGATGACTCAAAATAGACTAAGGCAACGAAAGTTCTAGTTCTGGACAGCAAGACAGTACTGCACATAATCTGGGATTCCCGTTGCCACAAACATGAAAATCTGGACCCGTCAGAAAATCTCGAAAATAGACTCCCGGCCGAATCCAACAAGTACATATAAGTCATATAGTAATTCACAAAAACAGGACTCAAAATAGAATTTTATCTAGAAAATATGTTCAGCCACAAATCAGAAGTTTGTATTCATAAACAGAAAAACAGTATAAAAACTTACTGATTAAATCCAAGAAAAACCGGGGGCATTCCCTAGTATGTTTTGTAACAGAAAATGAAGTTTCATAATTTTTCAACATAGATAGAATAGTTAAGTAAAATCAGAAAGCAGCAAGATATAGCAGATTTGTAAATTTGAAACGTAAACACAACAGTACTAAAACAGAAATAGATTACAAAATATAAATCAAAATCTAGATCCGTCAAAGGGTGATAAAATAGATACAGTAGGCTACATTTCATATTCACAAAGTTTTTATATAAAACAAATAGAATCATGTTGAAATTAGGGTTCTTTACTGAACAGCATGAAAATTCTATAAGTATAGTAGTTGTTTGCAAGTATAGAATAGTTTATAAAAGTTATCAATTAAATTCACAAAAATTAGGGGTTAATCCCAATCAAGTCTAGTTATACTAAGCAAAATTTTGGATCAAAATATTATCTTTAACATCAGTATAAATATAAATCGTCATACAGAATCCACATAAACCGGATCTGGAATTTTTCTACACCTCTGTAGTAAAATAGCCATAACTTGCAACTTATAAATCAAAACTGATATATGTCAGAAATTCTGGAAAATAGACAGAATTCTCTACAATTTATATTCACAATTAATTTTCATATACCGACCTTAATAGGGTCTAAAATACTGAACAACATGGGGAAAACAGAAAAGACGGAAATATTCTTCATGCATAAAATCAACTAGTCCATATGAAACTCATACAAATCATAACAAAGTGTGAAGTATGGCATATTAGATGTCCAAGCAACATGGTATAGGCAGTTTGACAATTCTACAACGAGTTATACTACAACGAACCCATCAAACATACAAGATCATACAACCCCTCATAATTCACGAACACATGCATGTATACAAGAATTGATTATCTCTAAGTCTAAATTCATATCATGTGTGTAATGAGATAACTACGGACGGATCAACACATAAAGACGAGATATAACAGGGGTTTTGCACAAGAATTGTCTCTAGAATAAAACCTACACTACAGGCGGATTTAGTACTTATATTTGCAACAAAAATTAATACAAGTTACTTGCCTTATTATCGACGACAGAAGCGATGTAAAGAGCGAGAATAACGAGAATGGATTCCCGGGCACGAACACAATAACACGTGCAATCCACACGTGCAACCAAAGAGAGAGAGGAACGATCGAGCACGGGCTGCTGTTGCGGCTGTTCTGGTCTGTCGACGGAGGAAAGAAGAGCATCACAACTGCTCTTGCTGCTGTTCTGTCGGAGGAACATAGTGCAGGGGAGACATGGTTGTGCTGCGTCGCTGCAGGGAGTCTGCAGGTGTCTTTGGGAGGAGCACATGACTGTTGTTCTGCTACTGTGGAGGTGTGTCGGGAGGCACAGGGGAGACGGGAGGAGGGCTGGTGGTCTAGCTGGCTGTCGCTGTGGCATCGCGACAGGGGGCACGAAGAGGGGACATGGGTGACCGGGTGTGCAAAAGGATCAGAATAGACGTAGGCGGCTAGGTTTGTGATAATAGAGAAGATGAACGTGAAGATTATATATATAAGGGATATTATTAGGGTTAGATGGCTGACGGGTTGGGCTAAAGAGTAACGGGTGTAAACGGGTATTAGAGCTAACGAGTTGGGGATTTTGTAGGAGTAGGGTCTTTTGTTAATGGGTATTAAGACCCATTAAGCCAATAGGATAGGATTTAATTGGGTTTTGGGATTAATGAATCCAAATAGAAATTAGAATAGGGTTTTTATTAAAAGATTCAACAAGAGGTATAGGTTTAAATTGAGAAGCTCCAATACAGAGGTGGAAACAAAATGAGTAAATAAAACGGGACATGAACATTTAAAATAATAGGGATCAATAATAATGGCCCGATCAAATAGAGATGAAATAATAGGCTGACAATTGAATCAAGAATATCAAATTAAAGTCGACAAAACAAATAGATGAATATATTGAAAATGAAAATCCAATACATGGTTCAAAAAGAGCCGGAGAAAAATACAAGATGAATAAATACCCAATAAAAGAAAATACATCCAAAATACATAAAATGGAAAACAAAGGTTACAAGTTTAGTGCTAATTTTTTGAGAAACTCGTCGTTCCCAACAGCGGTTCAATTCAAAACTTTCGATGAAGACTCGACGTTCCCAATGGTGAGGATATTTATACTAGATTCGCTGCTGGGAATAACAAGTTTCATTCAAATTTTTCAATGAAGACTCATCGTTCCCAACGGCGAGGATATTTATACTAGACTCACAGTTGGGAACGATAAGTGTTACCGCTAAATCTGCTGTGGGGGGGGCAAACATATAGTATTTGTGGATTCTTGGAAAACTTGAATAGCAAACCTGAAACCTGTTACGCCGGAGTTCGACCGTTGACTCCCGCCGTTCACCTGCAAAAAGTGCGAGACACCAGGGTTGATCCCGGCGACGCACCCTCCGACGCTCAAGTCAGTAATCAGAAATGATTATGAAAGAGCGTAAATTGGCAAAAGATTGATTACCTCTTAACGATGGTGGATGGGGGTATTTATAGTCGCCTTAGGGATCAGATTAGGAATGTAATCCCTGTGATCAGATAAGGAATGTAATCCCGGTGATCAGATTAGGAATCTAATCCCTAATTTTCAGTGAAAGGATATATGTGAATCAGAGCCGTTGATTAGGATCAATCAGAGACCCTAATTCTATCCTGCTGGACCGGGTTCATTTCGGGTTAGGACCCGTACCCGGTTGAGGTGGATCCGTTCGTGGGTTATTGGGTCTTGAAGAAAGACCCAGTTCCCATTTCAGACCCGTTAGTAGGTGAAATTACCGTTTTACCCCTGAGATTTAAGATTCGTGTCCGATTTGAACGACCCCGATTTAATCCCATTTTTAGCTATATCACGAGCTCCCTACTCCTGGAGACTGAGTTTTACAGTCTTTGAGGAGTAGTTTTGTTGTTCTAATGGCGTACGGAATTTTATCGGTGTTCTTAAGGGAGTTTGGAATCTTGCTTGGGGTGTAACGATGTTATTTTGGGCTTGTTAAATACCCAAAAGTATCCTCAAAATTTTCTGGATTTTTGGTGATTTTTCCAGATTTTTCTGAATTTTTTCTCATTTTTTTGAATTTTTTATTCATTTTCCGAATTAAATAATTAATTACCGAAAATATTAATTAATTATTCTAATTAAATAATTATATTTTTCAGAATTTTAAAATAATTTTTCTGAATTAATCATTATTTTTATAATTTTTAATTAATTTTTTTCGATTTTTAAATATTTTTTTTCAGATTTTTTAAATAATTAAAACAAACAAATAAATAAATTAATTAATTAAATATTACCTGGACACGTGGCGCATTTCTGGATGTCAATCGTGATCAGATGTGCGCGCATCGCAAAGCAGATCACGTTCTGGACACGTGGCGCGTTTTGTGCGTCGATCATGATCAGATGTGCGCGCATCGCAAAGCAGATCACGTTCTGGACACGTTGCGCTTTTCTGAGCGTCGATCGTGTCGTGACGCAATTTTTGAGAAGATCGGACGGTGCGTGTAGGTCGGCAGCATTTTTCTCCAATTTTGAGCTCGGATTGCATGTTGCTCGGAATCCGAGCAACTTCGCGCACATTTCGCGCAGCTCGGCATCCAATCAAGGAGGTGAAGCCACGTGGCATCGCCACGTGGCATATAATTTTTTTTTCTTTTTCTGTGTCCACTTCTTCTTCTTCTTTCCCTGTTCCTTCTTCGAGTGCTTTCCTTCTCCGCTCCAGCTATGTTTTCCCCATAACCCACGAGTCCTTCCTCTTTCGACTTCGACCTCGTCTTCTTGCTCCCGACCTCGCCCTCTCTCCGAACTCATCCAGCGAGGAGCTCGACGATGAGGGGAATGGAGCTCGGCGATGAATAAGAAGGGCTCGAGACGAGGGTAATGGAGCTCGTAGTTGGGTTGTACGTGGATGCGGACTTCGCAAGCAAACTCAGGCGAGGTGAGAGGAGCTCGTCGGTGGTGAAGGAGGGAAGCTCGACACTAGAGAAGATCGGCATCGGAGCTTGGAAGTGGAGTAGAGCTCGGAGCTCGTCGAGGTGGGAGGAGTTCGGCTCGGGAGAGCTTCGAGGATGGGTTTCCCAAACTCAGAGGTGATGGACCTCGACGAGGCATTCATAGAGGTTGGAGCTCGGCACCGCGATGGGTTCGATAGAGATGGAGGTGTGAGCTCGGCGTCGGAGGCAGCCAGGCGACGGAGGGGGGAGCTCGGTGGTTGCTCGAGCTCGGCAGGCCGAGCTTTGGTAAGGAAGAGCTCGCCAGTGGAGGTGGCGAGGAGAATGGAGGCGTTGGAGGTGGAGCTCGGTGCTTGACGATGACGAGCTGGGTTTTTTGATCTCATGGGTTTTGTTCTGATTTCTGTTTTGGCGCCCAACTGGTTGAAGACAAGGAAGGGGATGGGTGTTCGGGTTTGGGTCCCTTAACGGGTCCGAACCCGACCCTGGTGCTTTTTTTTTCGGCGAATCCGAGCACAGGATTTTGAGGGACAATTTTTGCCATTTTGTAGCTCGGTAGGACAGTAGCTCGGATTGTAGATCCGAGCTATGTGGCTCGATCTGGACGGTTGATCACGATCGTGGTGCGAATCACGAGACAAGAGGCTCAAATTTCGAGAAAACATTATCTTGTCGTTTTGTGGAGACGTGGCACGATCTGAGCTGTTCATCACCTTTTGCACGATTTTTCGCAAAGATCCAATGGTTGGAGTTGCTCGGTATCGTTTTTCTTCAAGTGTGGAGCTCGGATTGGCACTTGCTCGGAATCCGAGCATCTTACTTGAGTGGATCGGCTCGGGTTGCTAGTCATTCGGTGCAGCTGTATTGCGATCCACTTTTCCTGGTGCTACGGAGGTCCGATCGGGGCGTTTGACCCCTTGTTTCGAAGCTAACTCGAAGATCTACAGCTTCTCTTTAGGAGTGGGATGAAGATTCACCCTCCTTCATGGTCAAAATAGCCCCGCAACATCCTTGTCTTCATTAAGTTGAGGAGTGTTTTGGTCTTGGGGATTTTTGAAGAGGAGCTCCACTCCTAGGGGCGGAGAGGATGTGCTAGGGAAACCCTCGTAAGAGCCATGGGAAGACCCATTCTTTGAGGTGAGTGCAAGGAGCAACTCTGTAGGAGAGTTTTGAGCTCCGATCTTGCTTAGAAGAGGCCTGCTTTGGAGGCGAGCGGAGGGACGGGCTCGGCTCTAGGAGAGAGCCATTTGTAAGACAGGTGTGAGGAGGAACTAGGAGAGAGTTGTGAGCTCGATCTGAACTGTTGATCTCGGCACGGATCTCGAGGTAGGCTCGATTCCCAAGAAAACTCTATCTTGTCGTTTAGTGGACGTGGCGTAATCTGGACCGTCCATCGTCTCAGGCGCGATTTTTGCAATGATCCATCGGCAGCGTTTTTCTTCACTTTCGAGGGTCGGATTGGCACTTGCTCGGAATCCGAGCGAAGTGGCTCGGTTTTTCCCTCGCGCGAGTGGCTCGGCTCGAATTTCCGAGCTATCCTCTTTGTTCTGGAGGTCGGATCACCTGTCGCTCGGATTTTGGTTCCGAGGGACGTGGGGCGATCCTAGCCGTTGGATGATGGCACAGATCTCGATGCTGGCTCAGTTCCCAAGAAAACACTATCTTGTCGTGTAGTGGCGCTGGCATGATCTGAGCCGTCTGATCGAAATCTTATGCGAATTTTGAGGGGAAAGTCATTTTTCTCCAATTCGCAGCACGGATTGGCACTTGCTCGGAATCCGAGCTATCCTTTTGGTTGTTGAGGTCGGATCGCCTGTCGCTCAGGTTTTGGTTCCGAGGGACGTGGAGAGTCATTTGGGAGACGAGTTTGAGGAGGAACTCTAGGAGAGAGTTGTGCTCCGAACTCGTTGAGAAGAGGTCCGCTTTGGAGATGAGCGGAGCGAAGAGCTTGGCTCTAGGAGAGAGCCATTTGGGAGATGAGTTTGAGGAGCAACTCTAGGAGTAAGTTGTGAGCTCCGAACTCATTGAGAAGAGGTCCGCCTTGGAGGTGGGCAGAGCGAAGAGCTTGGCTCTAGGAGAGAGCCATTTGGGAGACGAGCGTGAGGAGGAACTCTAGGAGAGAGTTGTGCCCCGAACTCGCTATTTAAGTGAGAGAATCAACGATTGTGGGAGCAGTTCCGAATGGCGAACCACTTCTAACTCACTTACGAGCAAGTTATTTGAAGCGGAATCGAGCCAAGTGTTGGACTCCGAACTCGTCGTTAGAGGGATTCAACGGTTGTGGGAGCAATTCTGAATGGCGAACCACTTCTAACTCGCTTAAGAGCAAGTTATTTGAAGCGAAATCGAGCCAAGTGTTGGACTCCGAACTTGTCGTTAGAGTTTGTTCAACGGTTGTGGGAGCAATTCCGAATGGCGAACCACTTCTAACTCGCTTAAGAGCAAGTTATTTGAAGCGGAATCGAGCCAAGTGTTGGACTCCGAACTCGTCGTTAGAGTTTGTTCAACGGCTGTGGGAGCAATTCCGAATGGTGAACCACTTCTAACTCGCTTAAGAGAAAGTTATTTGAAGCGGAATCGAGCCAAGTGTTGGACTCCGAACTCGTCATTAGAGCTTAGTAAGTTGCAGGGAGCATCCATGTAGAAGAAGCTGGACTCCGAACTCACCATTTAGCGAGTCGTGACTCGGAGAGAATGAGATGAAGCAAGAGCAACAATTTCCAATGAAAAACGTAAAGTTTTATTGAAATAAACTAAGTGGCTGCTTTAATAGGGCGAGCCATTATTACATGCTATTGGCCGAGTTACAAGCATCGGTCTTATTGAAAATCAAAATCCTACTTCTACGATAAGGTGAAGACCTCTTGGAGGAGCTGAGAGGTTCTGAGTCTTGGAGCTCGGCGGGCCTTTCTGTTCGTTTGTTGGATCCTCAAGGGGGAAGCTAGGCCCCATCTTTTTGGACGAACTTGGTCAGGTGTCCCCGCTGTATGAGTTCTTCGATCTCCTTCTTGAGAGCCCAACAATCATCTGTGTCGTGGCCGTGGTTCCTGTGAAAGCGGCACCACTTATCCTTGTTCCTCTTCTTTCCAGGTGTATTCATTCTAGGGGGAGCACGGAGTATCCCTTCTTTGTCCACCTCCATAAGAACTTTTGATATATTGGCAATGAGGGGGGTGAACTTTTCAAAACGAGGAGTTGGGCGGCGCTGGCCATTACCGTCCTTCTGGAATTTTTGGGACCCCTCTTCGCTTGTGTTCTTCCGTTTGTTCCCAGAAGATGTCTCCTCAAGAGTAAGGGGGTTGAGAGCCTCTTCCGCTCGTATGTACTTCTCCACCCTAAGTAGGAGTTCTGAGAAATCTCGAGGAGGCTTCTTGGAAAGGGACACCCTGAGGTTGGCATTAGTGACGTTGCACTCGAACGCTGCAGAGGCTACTGATTGGATGAGGGAGGGAATGGACCGGGCTTCGGCGGTTAAGCGTCGAAGGTAATCCCTTAGGCGTTCACCCTTTTCTTGGTTGAGGGTCACCAGGGATACACTTGTTTTCTCGGCCCGACGGCTACCCACAAAATGAGTAAGGAAGAGCCCTTCGAACTGATCAAATGAAAAGATGGAGGCCGGGGCGAGTCGAGAGTACCATTCTCTTGTAGGCCCCTTCAAAGTGGCAGGAAAGATCTTGTAGAGGAGGGCGTCTGAAGCATGGTGGATCATCATGAGAGTCTTAAAACTCTCTATGTGATCCGCGGGGTCTGACTCCCCGGTATACGACTCGAAGTGAGGAGACTTGAAGTTCTCTGGGATGGGGGCCTCCATGATTGTGCGGGAGAATGAAGGTCTGCTCGGGCGGAGGTTTATCGCTCGTTGCTCTTCTTCCCTGTCAATTCGGCCGAGGCACCTCTCCATCTCGTGGAGATGGCAGTAGACCGAGTCTTCTCTTTGATCATACCTTGCCGAGCCCCGGGACTCATCTTCGTATGAGGGTGGACTGGGGCTGCGGCGATGGTAGCTTGGAGATGGACGAGGACTGAGAGTGTGAAGGTGATGGCTCCTAGTTGGCTCATGAGTAGGTGGCCTCTGGTCGTTCTTTGGGGTGATATTGAGGGCCCGTAAGACTGTCGCTTGGAAGTCTTGAAGATCTGCCCTTGTGACTGGTGCCTCTCCAGTTTGGCAGGTCCCTATGTGTGGCTCGGCTTACTGGAGAATGAGTTCTCTGCCGATGACGCTGAGGGGACTCTCTTTGCCTCCTCGGGGGAGGGGGATCTTCTGTAGTCTCGGCGATGAAGAGATCGCTCATTTGGACGTTGTTGGCGGGAGGCTCCCTCTCGGGTCCGCCTTTCATCCAAACGGCAGCGAAGATCCTCTTCCTTCTGCCGATTGAGGATGGTATTTCGAAGGTCGGAAGCTCGGGGATTATGGGATGCCATAGAGTCGGAAGAGGGGTTGTGTATTGGGATGCGGTCCTGTTGGAGAGGTTGCTTCTGAGGATTGGGATGCGAGCCCCCCGCACAGGCATTCTGAGGAGGGAGTTGGTCCAGCCGCAAGGGGTCCTCTGCTTGAGGAGGAAGTTGCCCCTGCTGCTGAACGGGTTGGAGGGGGACCTCCTGTTGTGGTTGAGGAGGGGTAGGCCCACGGTTGGACCCCCTAGATCTAAGTTTCCTTGGAGGCATGGCGGGGGAAGGTCTGACCTACGGGAAGAGGAAGGCTGCTATTCGTGGTGTTTCCCACAGACGGCGCCAATCTGTTACCGCTAAATCTGGTGTGGGGGCAAACAGATAGTATTTGTGGATTCTTGAAAAACTTGAATAGCAAACCTGAAACCTGTTCTGTCGGAGTTCAACCGTTGACTCCCACCGTTCACCTGCAAAAAGTGCGAGACACCGGGGTTGATCCCGGCGACGCACCCTCCGACGCTCAAGTCAGTAATCAGAAATGATTATGAAAGAGCGCAAATTGGCAAAAGATTGATTACCTCTTAACGATGGTGGATGGAGGGTATTTATAGTCGCCTTAGGGATCAGATTAGGAATGTAATCCCTGTGATCAGATAAGGAATGTAATCCCGATGATCAGATTAGGAATCTAATCCCTAATTTCTAGTGAAAGGATATATGTGAATCAGGGCCGTTAATTAGGATCAATCAGAGACCCTAATTCTATCCTGCTGGACCGGGTTTATTTCGGGTTAGGACCCGTACCCGGTTGAGGTGGATCCGTTCGTGGGTTATTGGGTCTTGAAGAAAGACCCAGTTTCCATTTCAGACCCGTTAGTAGGTGAAATTACCGTTTTACCCCTGAGCTTTAAGATTCGTGTCCGATTTGAACGGCCCCGATTTAATCCCATTTTTAGCCATATCAATAAGGATGTAAAAAATTTCACAGAGAGTGAAACATTCTGTTGGACTTAGTGAATTTTCCAAAAAAACTCCATAGATTTAAAAAAAAAACTAAACTCATCGTTCCCAACAACGAATCTAGTATAAATGTCCTCGCCGTTGGGAACAACAAGTTTTCAGTGAAAATTTTGAACTAAACTCGCCGCTGGGAACAACGAGTTTCTTCCCAAAAAAAGCTACACTCGCCGTGTTCCAACGGCGAGTATGAAACAACTAAACTTGCAGTTGGGAACGGTGAGTTCAGTTGTTGAGTCCACGAGCGCAAATACTGTGGCAACTGTCTTCTTTCTGCAAATAGTTTCGAAAAGTGGCATATAAAAAATATTCATTTTCTTATGCCTATGATTTTATTTACCTTTTAAATTTTTTGTAATATAATCTTTTTTAAAATTTTGGCAATTGAATTTTTTTTATAACAAAAATTCAAATTTAGTGCGTGGGCGGTGGCGAGCAACACACCCTTACGCTCAGTTAAATATTAACTCCATTCCAAAATTTAGGTCGCTTAAGGTTTCTACACTATTATTAAGAAACATCCTAGATTAGTGTAATGTAAAATAAATATCTCATTTAATTATTACATATTAATCCTATTAATGTATAGTGACCAAAATGTTCTCCTAGTTAATTTTCTCATTATTTAATGAGAAAATTCTTAAGTGTATAATTGGTGGTGGAGTAAAAATATAGTTAGTAAACATTTAGGAGTAACAAAATAATATTTTTGGAACCTAAAACAAGAAAGGAAGGAAAAAAATGCTAAAACCACTTATATTTTGGAACAAAGTAGTAGATATTAGTATTTTGATAGCAACAATGTCAAAAAATATTGATTAATTGATTAAGAGGAAGAAAGAAACTAATGTTGAAGATGAGAAGCGAGATTACAAGAAAGTTTTTATGACAGTTTTTTTGTTTTTCATATCCTCTAATGGCTAATACCCTTCCTTCTTATACATCTTTCACTGTTACATTGATGATCTACCAATAGCTTCTCTCCACGTGTCCCTTCTACTAACTGACTCCAATCCCTAGGTGCGCATATCTTCCTCCAATTGCAGGCCTGTCAGAGCATAAGTTTGGTAATTTGTAAGATAGTTGGGCTTCCTCGTCTCTCGGTTGGGCTTTGAAATGCTATTGATATTTGCTTTACCTATGATATTGCTTGTACTTAGCCATATATCATCCTCTTTGTTTATAACTGTATTATTGCCACCCTCTTGAAGCTCAACCTTGTCCTCAAGGTTGACGTTTGGAAAAGCTCTTTTCAGTGCATTCTTCTCCTCCCATGTTGCCTCAGACTCCTCGAGACCCTCCCAACGCACCAGTACCTCCTCAATGAATCTCATACCCTTTTTAATGGTTCTAGATTGCAGAATTGATATTGGTTTAACTGTAACATGTGGATTAGTCATTACCTCAGGCAATGGAACAGAGCTAGCCAGGTCAGGATCTCCCTTGCAGTATCAGAGTAAAGATACATGGAAAACAGGATGGATACAGGATGTTGCAGGTAGCTGTAATTTATATGCTACCTTTCCAAGTCGCCTGATTATCTGGAAGGGTCCATTATATCGCTTAGATAATTTGTGGGAGCTTCGTTGCACGACTGATTGTTGTCTGTATGGTTGCAACTTAACATACACCCAATCTCCCACCTCATATTCTCTGTCTCTTCTATGTGCATCAGCTGTTGACTTCATCATCTGTAACCCCTGTGTTTCTTTCTTGTATTTTGTATGTATTTATTTATTTTTCCTGGGTATTTTATTCCTGATTGTACTTTTTTGTCCATTCTGAACCGTGTAAGTATTTCTTCGTTCTGTTTAAACTATTTTATTGCTTTCGTTTTAATTCTATGATTTCCGAGCTTTCGATTTAAATCCTTCTGCCATTTATTTAATCTCCTAATGACTTTGCTTAATTCTGAATCAATCTGTTTCATGGCCTAATTGTTATATTGGATTTATACCCTATTTAAACCCTATAATCCGCCCCATTGGATCCAATTTCTAACCCAATCAACCCTATACCCTCTTTTTATTGGATCTTAAACCGCTACCCAATACCCTTTTTTACCCAGTCTCCATCAAATCTCTCCCTCACGTTCTCCCTGTCTGCCTAACAAGCAGATCACTCTCCCATGATCTCTCTCTTGATTCCTAAAATCCTAACTTACCAAAAAATTCCATTAAATCTAACCAATTTTGTTCTCTCTTTCTCCCTACAATAATTGTCTCCTAAAACTACTCTCTCTTTCTAACTCTCTCTATCTCCCTGTGCACTTCCTGCCGCCGTCGACCAATCTTGTAGTCGTCCTCCGGCCGTCGCTCCCTGACCACTGTCGCGTGCTCACCGCGACGCCGCCCACGACCCCCTCGATGCCCACGTCGACCCTGCAAGCCCCCAACCTCCTCTTCCCGAACCCCTCATCTCGCAACCCCCTCATCCTTGTGCCATCAACCTCCTACCTGTTCGCCGTCGACGTCCACCATCCTGCCGCCGTTGCACCACCGCCCCCCGCCGTCCATCTCCTATCCCGCAAGCCACTTTGTGTTCGTGATCGTTGTGTTCGTGTTCGTGTGCCGGGATCTGTTCCCGTTATTCCTTCCTCATCGGTTTCGTCGTCTTCATTGAGGCAAGTAGCTTGTATGTTGTTTTTGTTCCTCGTACAAGTTCAAATACCGTAAGTAGTCTTACCTTCATCTTTGCTTTCACTCTCATGATAATTCCTTGAAAATTATAATCTTGTTCGCTTGATCCATTTTCATCACTTCATGATCATGATTATCCACAATAAGTTGTCACACACACACACACTACATGAAAATAAATTGCATCTAGATAGATATCTTTATGTGTATATACTTGTTCGTGATCTAGCGTATATTGTGGATTTTTGTTACATGATTGATGTGCAAGATGTGTTATCTAGTTGTGGATTTGTTAATACCCATGCCATGTTGATTTGAATGTCCAATATATCATGTCTTGCATCATATCCTAATTTGGATCTATCGTAGATGAGTTGTTTGATAAAATGCATGAAAGAAGTTTATTTTTCTGTTGCTACTCTGATTTAATACAGCAATTTAGACCCTGTTAATGTCAGTAAAATAAATTAATTTGTGAACAAGTTTCGTAGGCCTCGATGTCTAGTTTTCAGACTTTTGACAGATCTCAATTTTGATTTTTGATGTGTGAGTTATCGCTGTTTTACTGTAGCTGTGTTGAAATTTCCAGATTTTGATTTTTAAGATCGTTGCATGATTTATTATTTTAAAACTGATGATAAATGTAAAATATGGACTTAGTATTTTTCTGGGTATGACTAGGCATGGTTAGGATCAACCCCAAAATTTTGTAGAATTATTTAATGACTTTTATAACTTATTTCATTCTTGTGAAACCAATCAATATATTTCCAAACTACATGTAGTTCAGTAAAGAACTATGTTTTCAGCCTGATTCCAGTCATTTTTTATAAAAACTTTGTGAATATGAAATGTATCCTGGTATGTCTATTTTACAAACATTTTAACAGATTTGAATTCCGAGTTTTATTTTGTGATTTATCACTGTTTTAGTGTTGCTGTGTCTGAACTTTCAGATTTAAAATTTTGCTGCGTCATTCTGTTTTCCAAATTAAATTGACTATGCTATCTGTAATGGAATTTCATGAAATTTTATATGTTGAGACTAGACATGCTAGGGAATCTTTAATATTTTTCCTAGATTTAATTATAATGTTTTTAGATCTCTTTCATGCTTATAAACAAGACTTTGCATATTCTGACTGAACATAAATTCTGTATAAAACGCTGTTTTGAACCCTGTTACTGTAGTTGTTGTATGACTTGTGTATATGCGCTGGATTCGGTAGAGAGTCTAGTTTCTAGATTTTCTAATGGATCCATATTTGTATTCCTGTGGAAACGGGAATCTCAGTTTTGTTGCAGCAACGTCTTGCTGTCCAGAATTGAAATTATTGTTGTTTCTAACTATTATAGATTGTTTGGTCACCCGATTATGTTTGCTACCCAACCAAAACGTGTTTCTTGTTTCTTGCCATATTTTCTTGCCCTGTTTGTCCATGTCCACGCCTGCTTAAATAATAATAACAAGTAATCAAGCCGGGGTTAAGGGTAAGATCTAGTAGTGGACTATATAGAAATGTGTACTTGGAAGGAGGGCCGTATTTCCCAACTATTTACTGTTTTACTGCGTTTCACCAAATGTTTACTGTTTACCCGTGTCACGTCCTACTTCCCAAAAAAGAATACGGAATACGGATACGTGATTAAGCCCAACGAATGATTTTCATCATCCATAAGCTGTTCATGAATCTTTACAACATTTCATAAGAATAATCAGAGTCGGAAGCAAAATGTAACGGCCCGAATCCCAAATACACCGAATTCGAGATGTTCTACAGGATCTTTCCTCTTCATTTAGTACAATTTTACAAGGAAATTTGAACTTTTCACTTTACATCAGAGTTTACATAAAACTTTACACTTTACATTGCAAAGCAGAAGTAAAATTTACAACAATTGAATAAATGTACAACAACATTGAATAATCTTTAAGCATTTGTTCCTCTTTAATCTTTATCATGTCATTTACCAGCATATAAGACTGTGGGTACGTCAGTTTATTCAACCGACGAACATTATATACGGCCATCCTGTCTATGCCGGAAATAGTATAACTTATTTTCCATATTTAGCAAACACAAACTTGTCACATGTCAAACTAAAGGGACTACCCTATTGATGTCGTGTTGTGATTGTGCGCTTAGTCCTTAATGCAATTATTTATATTATATGACACTAATGCGCACTTCTTCGGATTCTATGCATCCCATACTACATAGGTCCGAGGGCAAGCCTCTTATTCGTTCTTCATCTTTGTAGGGTTCAATCCCTCGTCATGACTTAATCTACTACTGTAACTACGGTGAGTATCCTAGATGATCTATGAGTACAAGCACGTGTACAGAAAACCTGGAGGGGAACCCCACGCCATGTCTTGACTCGTCAAGCATGCATTCTGTGGCAATTCAGCCTCCTTCATGGCACACGATCCTCTTGCAGTCACCAAACATCCCACAAGCATGGCTAAAGTCCGATCATTACTGAGTTTTGCCCACGCCATGTCTTGACTCATCAAGCATGCATTCTGTGGCTCACACACCCGCACCGTAAACTCTAGTTCTCATACTCGTGTTTTCTCTCACTTTCATCACGTCTTCACTATGCACTATTCTTAATTTTTATTAGAATCATGAATAAAATCAAAGCTCTAGAGTTAGCCTCTCCACTAAACCAGACTTATTCATTTATTCAAACATGACCAACCTTGGTCTTTCATTTCAATATTTCATTTCATTTTTTTCCAAATCCCGGGGGAGACTTAGCTACTCTTTTGTTTCAATTCCAATTCACAATTTCTAAATTGAGCATTTCTAACTCATAAATTCATATTCATAATCAAACAGATTTCTTTTTCAGTAGCATGATCTCTGAATTATTCAATAGTCCATAATCATACATGGAATTTACATACTTCATTAATTTCACATTGAAATTCACATCACTAACGAATATTCACATTTCATATTTTTCACATTATTCTCAAATGAGAATAATTCACATCCATCACACAATAAAATTTTTTTCTTTTACTATATTAATCTTCTAATCCTTCATTTCAAATTCTTTTTGCAAGATATAATTTCACAAAAAATATAAATATAGAACCATAGTTCTATTTACACATTTTATTCTCAAATCATGTTTTATTTCATGCAAATAATTCCCAAATTATTTTTCATGAGTCCTACATATTTTTAGAAGAATAATCATATATTTCTCATAATTTTTCGATCACTAAAACACTCAAAAAAATAAGTTTTTAAATCTTGCCGAAGCCAAGATTCGAACCCAGCACCACAGGAAACCCAACCGCACGCTCTGACCATGTGGTCACTTGTGCTCAGCGGTATAAAAGAGAACCAGAGAGTTAAATACTCTCGGTTCGGAACTGATTGGATTTAAAGAAAAACGCACATAAAAGATGGTATTCTCAAGAGTCGAACCAGTGACTTGTGAGAACCCAACCGCACGCTCAGACCACTTGAGCTACGTGCTCAGGTTGTCAAAGTACAACTCAAATTCTTTTTAATACAATTCTCTCTGTAATTAAAACAATTCGATATTCAACAAGTCCTCATTTCATTTCGTTTTTATAAAAATTACTGTAGAATTCCAGATTGACTAATATCATCATAAGTTATATTCCAGTACAATAAAAATAATTTTTTTTTTCAATAATCAAAACACATTTTTCATACAATTAATTTGAATTGTGAACTATCACTACCACATTTCTTCTTTTTCGACATTTCTCAACAATTAACGCCACTAATCTCTTTATTAGCAAACCACACATTAATTTCCTATTTTTAATCTTTTACCAAACATACAAATCTATATCTTAATTCATTTATTTCCATATAACACAAAGATCCATTTAATCACATGAAGTAGCATTGTCAATCTACTAACTTTGTGTATATAATTTGTGATGTAGATAATGAAACTTTCTTTAACAATCCATGGTTATAATTAATTCACACAAAACTTAGATTTTTACTAATCAAATCACATACAATTTCACACCCACATTCCACTTAATTTATAGCTCAAATCTCCAATTAAATGTGTACTCTTATTAATCTTTTTCATGTATCATTTTTCCATTCCAATCTAGCATGTATTCCTACTTAGAAATATAGAAAATTTACCCACCTTATTGAAGAAAAGTACAATTTGCGACCTCCTAAACGAATGTCCTTGCAAACGAATGCTCCTCCTCCTTGTACACGCGCGCACAAGCCACACCCGAGCACTCCCCAATGCCAAACCGTGAGCCCCTCTTTGAAAGCCGGCCTCCCTCTTCTTGGATGATGCAAGCACAAATCCCACACAACTTCTCAATCTTTTACTCACTTACTAACTACTAGATTATTGTATTTTAGACTATAGATTTGGAGGAATTATTTAGTACAAGAATAACTAGCCGGGGGGGGGGGGGGGGGGGGGGGGGTATTTATACTAAAAATCAAGGAGAATGGATTTTTAAGATTGAAGTAGGAGTTAGGAACAAATGGCTAAGATTTAAGGGGAGTTATACTAACCACCCATAATCAAGTAACCACCACACCATGATCCCACTCAAATTTTGGTTTCCCTCCAAAAGAAGCAATCCCGGCCATGCATAGGAATGTGCATATTGCACGTGTACGTGCAATGCACGTGCATGCAACTTGGTCTCCAAAATTTGTACATTTTATTTTGTATAAAAATAAACTCCAAATTGTATCCTACATGACAAGTTGTATTTAAAAATAAATTGACTCATGAGATTTAGTTTATGGGCCAAAGTAATTATTATAAAAATAATAAATTAAATTAACTTTGGGGTTTTAAAAAGAAAAAGCTTTTTGTCTAATTGAAAGAAGGCTTTATAAAAATAATTATAAGCACATATTTAAAAAAATCTATACTCATCATAATGAAAATAATCATAACATTTAATTCAACCAAAAATATTGCATGTGCACACTACGTACAAAATGAAATAATTTTTCATAAATGAAAAATTAGGGCATTACACAAAAAATCAACCAATTATGCACTTATGAACCAAAATACCAACAAGAATACTTGAAACCAAAATATATTAATCTCAAATAATCATGATATGAATAAGTCAAATATCTTGGGTCGCATTGCCCAAATACAAATAATTCCAAGTATATAAATACAATTGTTCAAAGCAAGCTACAAAAAAATAATGATAGCAAAATCCAGCACTAATACTTCATCTCACCAATACCATCTAGAACCTGTTCTCCAAAATATGCAATTTAATAAATTGCAGAAGTAGGAAAAAGAAACAAGATATCTGTCAATGCAAGTTACGTGCCGCTTGTAATGCAGGATACAAGTGCATGGGGAAAACTAACTAATAACATGGAATATGCATCATAACAAATTAGATAACTAGTATGGCAAGATGAAAAAGTACAAGTGGCATGTATCAAGTGTCAAGTGAATAAGTATCATGTAAACAAGTATCAAGTATCACGAATCAAGTATCACGAAATCAAGTAACAAGTAACAAGCGTCAAGTAGTCAAGTACAAGTGTCAAGTATTACGTTCAAGCATCAAGACTCATGTATCATGTAATCAAGTATCAAGTAAGCATGTATCATGTTCAAGTATCATGTATTAAGTCTTGTAGTTATGACTATCTAGGTAACACTTCATGGATCTCATACCACATGGTTGCTACAACAATTAATTTCGCTTTAGATTTCATAGTGGACCATAAAGAGCAGTGTACTCAGGGACAAGCCTCAAGAAATCAATTATCAAGTATCAAGTAAACAAGCATCAAGAGTGAAGTATCAAGCCTCAAGTATCAAGTATCAAGCCAAGTGAAATATCAAGCTTCAAGTAATGAAATATCAAACCTCAAGTAGTGAAATATCAAGCCTCAAGTATCAAGCCAAGTTTCAAGTATCAAGTATCAAGCCAAGTACCACATAGAATCCATAGATTCTCTTCCGAGTACACGTTTCTGAATTATCCACTATTAGATCTGTCCCTTTAAACCCCGGCTTGGTTATTTTTATTATTAATGTCAACAAGATGTATGTGTCACGAAACAAGGCAAGCATATCATGTTATGATCAAGTAACAAATTCAAGTTGCAAGATAAACATGTATGGGTGAAAGATAACACGCAAAGGATAAAATAACGAGATTTCAAGTTCAGGACAGTAAGACCATACTGCAGTAAAATAGTGATTCCTGTTGTTACAAAGATGCAAACCTGAATCCGTCGAAAGTTCTAAAAAATAGACTCCCAACCGAATCCATAAAATATAAATAAGTCATATAGTATTTCGCAAAAACATAACTCAAAACTGATTTGAATCCAGAAAACACGTTCAGCCAGAAATCAGTAAATCAAATTCACAGTCAGGAAAACAGCATCAAAACACCTCAAATAAATCCAGGAAAAATCTAGGGAATTCCCCTATATGTCTAGTATCAGAATATAAAGTTTCATAATTTTCCAATAAGATTAGTTCAGTAAAAAAAAAATCAGAAAACATCAAGAAACAATAGTTTGGCAAATCTGGAATTCCCAACACTGCTGCACGAAAACTGTAATATCTCGCAAACCGTGAAACGAAATCCAAATCCGCCAAGGGGAGATTAAAATAGCCAAAATATTCTAACTTTCATATTTCATAAATAGTTTTCATACAGGAAAAGGAACTAAGGTTAAAATATATTTCTTTACAAAACAGCGAGCAAAATCCAGCAAGTATAGCTTTTGTAAACAAGCATGAATCGGCATATAAAACTCGTCAATAAAATCCACCAAAATTCTAGATAATCCCTAATTAAGTGTAGAAATACTGACCAAAATTTCAGATCAAAATAATATGTTTAGAACTAGTATCAAAATAGTTTAGTCATCGAAATCATCAAGAAACGAAATCTGGAAATGAAATACACCTCTGTAGTAAAACAATCATATCTCACACATACGAAAACAAAATCGACCAAGATCAGAGAGTTTGGAAAGAAGACGAATTTCTCTAAAATCATGTTTAATATTGAAGTTAAGATACTGATCTTAATATGGTCTAAAATACCAATCAAAACTGATCATCGACAAAATACAGATTTTTCTTTTAACAACAAATCAACATACAACATACGAAACTCATTCCAAACACAACCAAACGTGTTATAGAGTCTACTAACTGTCCAAACATCATGAAAAAGGGTATGTGGAATGTCCACAACAAGTATATCACATGGATCCAAACAAATACACGATGTCTCATAATTATCCCACAAATATAATTACATCAACAACGGTCAAAACCTAAGTTGTTTCATGTCAAATTTGTGTCGTGAGGCAACTATGGTCAATAGCACTATAGAGACAATACTCATTAATAATACACCACACACAAGTTGTCTCTAGAACCCAACTACACTACAAGCGAAATTTATGATTTGTATCATACAAAGGAATTGAGTACAAGTTACTTTCCTTAACTGAATACGAAAATGACTCCAAGCAAGAATAACGGAAACAGATTCCCGGCCAACGAACACGATCAAACGATGAGCCCAAAAACGATCCACGAACCCAACTCACGAACTCAACGAACAACGAACCCAATAACGAGCGAACGAACACGGTGAAACCTAACTCACACACCAAGAGAGAGCGAAGGAGAGAGACGACGAACGGAACCCAACGAACAGCTCTCGGACCCACACACACACCTCAACCGAAGAGAGCGGGATGGAGAGCCGAGGAGGGCGCTGCACCTCGGTGCAGTTGCTGCGGTAGGGGGAGAAGCCTCGGGGTCAGCGTCGAAGGGCGTCGTGATGCCGATGCTGTGGAAGACAGCAGCCACAGGACATCGAGAGGCAACTGGTCGGCGCGACAACACAGAGTAGAGAGAGAGACGGGGTCCGGGGCGAAGGGAACCAGGGAAGGAGAGGCCGGGAGAGAGCTAGATGGGGGAGAGAGAGAGAGGGTGCACAGGGTTCGGAATATGTGGTTGTGAAGGCTTGTAAGGGTAATATATAGGTCGACATATTAGGGTTAGGGACGAAGTGCATGCGGCACAGGAAAGCTACGAGTCGAGTCTACATGGGAAACACACAGGGAAAGGGGTAGTGAATAAGTGGGTAATGGGTTGCATGGTTCGGTGGGTTAACAATAGGATTAGAGTACTAATAGGTTTTGGTTATTTGGTTTTTGAAAACAACATGTGGGTTTAAATAATAGGTTAAAATGGTTAATGGGTATTCTAATTGGGTTAAGTAGTTAATTGGGTTGGGTGCTTAACTGAATAGGATTTATATAATAGGTATAGATGAAGTGTATGGATAAATGGGTTAAGTGAATAATTAAGGGCAGAATGGGTATTAGGAATTAAGCAAAAATAGGGATAGGACAAAATGAACAAAATAGTAGAAAAATAATAATAGGGTGTGAACAACAACAAGAAGGGTCAAAAATATCAGCCCGATCAAAAGAAACGAAACAGAGACGAGCAAAAATCAAGAATTCAAATAAAAGAAGGCAAGAATAATAAAATGGAAATATATTGAAATAAAACTACAATATACGGTCCAAAAGAAATACAAGAGGAATGCAAAGAGAGAAAATACCCCAAAACGAAAAATATGCTAAAAAATACACAAAATGGAAAAACAGGGGTTACAACCCGACTACATACTTCCTTATAGGAAAGTGTAATCGGAAGGAGGGGTCGTGTTCCCCAATGGTTTACCGACTACATACTTCTTTATAGGAAGGTGTACTCGGATTGTGCAAATTCAGGATACTGTTTACTTGATGCCTGAGTACATGGCCCTATAGCTACTACGAATGCTAAACGCAACTTGTTTGAATTTAGCAACCATGTGGTAAAATTTGGGACGCATGAAGTGTAACGCCACGAATTCCAAATAAGACCGAATTCGAGATCCCACAAGATCTTTACACTTCACTTCGTACAATTTTTTAAGGAAATCTAAACTTTTTAACATACATCAGAGTTCTTTACATTTTTATACACAACGGAACATAAAATGAATTACAACAATGAAAACAATACACAACTTGTACAACTTTATCAATGTAATTAATCAACAACATCAAAACATCTTTACTTATTCATGAAAAAATCTAGTTCCTGCATAATAAGCTGTGGGCACGTCCGTTATTTACAACTGATGAAAATGTTATACTCGGCCATCCTCTCTATGCCGTACATATAATGATCTCAATAGTTTAACAAATCACAAACTTGAATGAACAATAAAGTGTCAAAAGTGATTATTCAAAACATGTAAGTGTATGAGATGCCTTAATGCCTAATGCACACATTTTATACTAAGATGACACTAATGCATACTTGTTCGGATTCTATGCATCCCATACTACATAGGTCCGAGGGCAAGCACCTATGTACTTCACAATAAAGGGTTCAATCCCTCGCCTGAAAAACTACCCAGTAATAAAACAAAGTGGAGACGTTCCACGAGTATGGATCCCAGTCCCGGAGAACCACCGCAGCAAGACCCCCGCCCAACTGTTATACAAACTCTCATCGTGCGAACTTCCCGCAAGTGCCACTCTAGCCCCGGTATACGTATATACTTTGGAGTACGACAAACTATCCGCTCGACTATGCATAGTCCCAGATTTAAAATAAAAGCTTGTCTCCCACGAGGCAACCACAGTCCCGGAGTACATTACCCGACTGGGTCTATAGTTCCGGTGAACCACCACAGCAAGACCATCGCCCGACCATATAAAGTGCCCCACTTATGTTTGCCCAAGTTTTCCCACATCTTCACTTATGTGCCTAGTTCTTAAGTTCAAGACAAGAATAAAATTTTCATACATAGAGTTAGTCTTACCTCCTACCGGACTTAATCACAAATACCGAGATAGCTCCATGGCCATATCTCAACATATAACTCAAATTTTTTTTTGTTTCAATAATGCCGGCACCCGAGGTTTTTTACTAACACTAAATCACAAACTTTCATGTATAAGAATCCATGGGTACAAATACCCTTCAATAAACATGTCATAAACTTAAATATTCTCATCTTCAACTTATTCACAAATGATCAATCTCTTATCTTGATACTATTCATGATCCATTTATTCATTCACATTCTTTCAAAAATAATAATTCTTTTCATGAACACAAATTCATCACTTGAAATCTCATTTAACAATTTAAGCTCATATAATATATCTCAACCACATCAAAATATTTCTTAAGCAAAAATAAGAGTATCATCTCTTCAAGAGAAATCACTTCACACAAATAAATCTCATACTCTTTAATAACTAATTTTTAAAGTAAGGACTCATTTTCTTAATAATCTTTGAATCTGTAATTGTATAAATGTGCGAGTCAAAATAACTTAGAATAGATAAGCAAAGTAATTTATATAAGAAAACCTGATGTATATCATTTAGTAGCAAATTATAACAATTATTTATATTGACAATAAGACCAAATGATGGCAATATATTCTGATTTGAAAAGTGTCATTAATTTGTTTATTTTATCCCCATAAAGTTTTATCTTCAAATACCCATATACAATTTAAAATTCCATACGTCACTTATTTATTCTTATATAAACTTGATGTGTCCCCGGAGCTCGGATAATAAGTCTTTCTTATATAAATCTGTAATCCATGTATAGAGTATAATATTGCAAAATACTCGTCATTTCTTTTTTTTTTTCTTCTCATAAACAACATGATGACAATTTGTTTCTCAATCAATACCAAAATTTCTAAAATTTGGCACACAATAAAAAAACATGGATTTTTTTCTCTAATTATCACATCAAATTTTATCATTACTACTCTTGTAATATATTAGCATGCATGTCTTATAATTGGAAATACACAAGATTACTCACATCACATCAAATTGATCTATATTACTAACATCATTTCTAGCATACTCAACCTAAGAATTAGAAAATAAAGAGACCACCCACCTCTAATGAAGAATAACAATCAAGAATGAAGAGATAACTTCTAGTTCCTAGCTCCAACAAGCAATTCCTTGTCATTCTCCTCCTAGTAAGAGCTCTCCAATGCACAAAAGTACTCTCTTTCTCTCTTTCTTTTTCTCTCTTAAGTTTGTTATTTTAGGTGTGAATTGAGAGGAAGAACTAAAGTGTATTTATAGGACAAGGTGAGGGTTTAAAGTGCAAAATTATCCACCTAATTAAATTATTCCACTTAATTTCCAACTCTTCACTACCCTAACTCCCATAACCCCCAACTCTTCACTTCTCCACCTCTTCAAAACCTTAACCCCCAACCTTTCTATCTTCCACAACCGATCCCCCTTTCTCTCTACATGCACAGTCATCAAGCCAAAGACAGATTGATTGTTGTCTTCTTCAACCATCGGGTGGGCCCTTGTGCCACGCCAGCAAAGTACACAGCGGCAAGCCTGCTGGCTCATACCTTTTTATCCAGGTAGGCCTCCCTAGTGGACGTTACCCCATGTGAAAGCACAATAGGTCAACAGCACGTACATTTGCTGTTACCACATATCGTGGGCCCCCACTCAATGATTCAATAAATACCCACGTATGCCGCAAGCCATCTTAATACACACACACACACACACACACACACACACACATATTTATACCATCTATAGAATACTTACATATGTATTACTACTATAATATTATTATTTTTTTTTAAATTACGGGGTGTTACACACACTTCGAAATTTATTTTGATAACAGATACACTTAAATACGCCCACCGAAACAAACATGTGCTCGCACGTAAAATATCAAAATTACCAAATTCGACGTTATCAACGAAAAAATGTTTAAAGATAATAAAAATACAATATAGAAAAATATATTTATTAATTTTATATATTCCACGACATAATTGTTACGTACGTATGAAACATGTGCTTTACACGTACAAAAGTATTTAGATCAAAATGCGAGAAAATGAATTTCCGTTTTATAAAATAGATTTGAATACATAAAATAAATAATTTAAACACATAGAATTTATTGCACATAGCAGTGGAAACACATAATCGATACGTGCATAAAAAATATGTAAAATGCAGAGATTGAAATTTAATATTTTAGTTGATTTAAATATAATAAAATATACGAGGAATGCATAAATAGTCAGAAATCACAATACGTAATGAAAACACGTTATAAATATTATCAGTAACGGTACAAAATACACGTGCGTAACACTCGAGGACAAAATTGTCATTTCCAATTTTGCGGGGTGTTACACTCCCCTCCCCTCTCTAAATAGTTCTGTTCCCGGAACTTGCTAGGGTAAAGGTTATATTTTGTACACACTAAAGAAAATATCTTATTGTATTTAGAAAACTACAAACTTTAAGAAAAATAAATGTAGTATGAAAATACGCAACGAAGAAAAACAAGACAAACTCTATATAAGAAAACTATGAGCATCAAAATTTTATAAGAACGAAACAAGAAAACTCGGGAAAATAACATGAGGAAATAAATATGACCATAAAAGATATGATAGATTGAGAGAAATTTTCAAACAAAATAATATTAGATGAACCATTAGATAAAAGGAAAAATCAATTAAGTCATTAATTTGCGGAATAGTTCGGAAAACAATGTAATAACGAGAGACATAATCAATAGATAATTTATAAATAGATTTAGAAATCAAAATTCATTAAAGTAATACGCGATAGAATAATAAAATCGCAAAACTGAATTGGTACTGTCTGACCAAAATTGAATTAGTAATTTAAAAAAAGACTATTGAATAACAGTTTGGAAAATAAACGAGAATGAAACTTAGTTTAAAGTATAGACAACATAAGATGACTTTGTATACCAATTAATAAAATAGTTTGTAAGGTAACTATAATAATTATACATATGATTTGAAATTTAAAGATATAGAAATCATACATAGAAATACTTTTGAATTATCAAGTAGAGTAAGAAAACCAATATACAAAGTTATAAGCGTACATAAGCATCAAAACCATAAGGGTGAAACAAACAATGTTATGATACAGAAATTATAAACGGTTTGTAGGAGTAAAAACAAGACACTATAGTAGAAAACAATAACACATCACAAAAACCAATTATATAGAAGTGAATTATGAACTGTAAACAAATATACAATTAATAAGATATATGTATATGTATATATATATATATATATATATATATATATATATATATATATATATATATATATATATATATTGTTAGGTAAGTAGCCACCAAATAGTAATATAAAACACGATGAAGTGGTATGAAATGCTAACTCATGTGAACATTCAAAATAAAGAAGAAGACGGCAAGATAGCTGAGATTAAGTAGTAAATACACAAGTAGGATAAATATAGAAATCAGTATAAACAATATAGTGCTAGGTTGCAAAATATTATAAAATAGTATAAGCTAGTACAAAAATAGAATAAGGGTAAGTAAATATTATAGAAAACAAAGTAGGGGTTATCCAAGTAGAAAATGTCCTTCTAGTGTAGGTTCGTCTCGTTGGTATCCAACTGCAGACTTGCCTCTACGATCCCAAGTTGCAGAATTGCCCTCTATGACATCCGATTGCAGTTTGCCTTCTGGATATTCGGTTGCAGACTTTGCATTCCCGATGTCCAGTTATAGTTTGCCTCCATTGACGTCTAGTTGCAGATTTGCCCTCTCGACATCAAGTTGCACCAAAATGGGAGATGGAAAGATGTAATCTTCCATGTACTATTGTATATTGGGATGTTTAATAAAATATAGTATTATGTTGAAATCAATGATATAAAAGTGGATGGAAAAGTTGCAAATAAAGTAGGAATTATGACGATAAAATATTAAAATAGATAGACTTTAAATATAGGATATACAAAATTTGTAATGAAAATGATTTATAATATTAAGATGAAAATAGTATAAGGCATATGCACGAGATGAAAACACAAATGAAAACAATAATCATGTAGTTTATGTACTATATTGAAGAAGCGTAAAACTACAAAATTAATGAGTAGTGATTAATAGTAAAAGCGAACAAAACAAATTAGTAGATAATATGCAATAATAATAGTATCGAATGTAGTCAATAAAACAATATGGTAGGTCATATTTGTATGGGTATAATATTTCAATCTTGTTAAAATATACTGAAATATATAAGACAATATAAGATAATGAAAAATATAGTCTCACAAAATCAAATCATACAAAATGAATGTACATGAGAAAATTCAAAATATAATAGAAATAATAATAGTTGCAAAATTTAGTTAATAATTGGCAATAAAATACATAAAGTAATTGAAAATGTAAACAGATAAATATAAAGTGACATAAAAACATGAAAGATGAAATTTTAAGACTGAAAAACACATAAAACAAATTTAAAAGATCAAGGCTTAAGGAAGATAGACAAAATAATAGATATCCAAGTGATTAATACTATAAGTAAATATTTATTTGAAAATATTGAATGTTGAAAAGTATTATGATGAAATTCACAAAAATAATTTGAGAGTGAGGTGTGTCTAAGTGTAATGTATCATGAATGCAGGGTCAACCAACCACGCTTCCACTGTGCCACTCTGATACCCTGGGAAAACATGTTCGCATACAATCTCACATCAATGTATACGAGGAGAGCATCACGAATGAAGGTTATTATTGAACTTGTATTCATGACCTCAGCCATCCAAAAAAGGAAAGGGAAGAGAAAATATAAGTGTATAGAGCAACACAAATGTAAATCACTTACATTTAAATCTCCATAAGCTGAAACTCACACTCTAATGTCCACTCTAGGGTGTCGTTCCTTATAAATTTGTACTACTTATGAAGCGTGGCTCTGATACCATTTGTAATGACCTGAATTCCAAATAAGACAGAATTCGAAATTCTACAGGATCTTTACACTTCACTTCGTACAATTTTATAAGGAAATTTAAACTTTTCAACATACATCAGAGTTCTTTACATTTTTATACACAGCGAAAAATTTCTATAATTTGGCACACAATAAAAAAACATGGATTTGTTGTCTAATTATCACATCAAATTTTATCATTACTACTCATGTAATATATTAGCATGCATGTCTTATAATTGGAAAAATATAAGATTACTCACATCACATCAAAATGATCTATATTACTAACATCATATTCTAGCATGCTCAACCTAAGAATTAGAAAATAAAGAGACCACCCACCTCTGATGAAGAATAACAATCAAGAATGAAGAGATAACTTCTAGCTCCTAGCTCCAACAAGCAATTCCTTGTCCTTCTCCTCCAAGTAAAAGCTCTCCAATGCACAAAAGTACTATCTTTCTCTCTTTCTGTTTCTCTCTTAAGTTTGTTATTTTAGGTGTGAAATGAGAGGAAGAACTAAGGTGTATTTATAGGATAAGGTGAGGGTTTAAAGTGCAAAATTATCTACCTAATAAATTACTCCACTTAATTTTCAACTCTTCACTACCCTAACTCCCAAAACCCCCAACTCTTCACTTCTCCACCTCTTCAAAACCTTAACCCCCAACCTTTCTCTCTTCCACAACCGATCCCCCTCTCTCTCTACATGCACAGTCATCAAGCCAAAGATAGAATGACTGCTGTCTTCTTCAACCATCGGGTGGGCCCCTATGCCACACCAGCAAAGTACACAGCGCCACGCCTACTGGCTTAAACCTTTTATCCGGGTGGGCCTCCCCTAGTGGACGTTACCCCAAGTGAAAGCACAACAGGTCAACAACACGTACATTTGCTGTTACCACAGATCGTGGGCCCCCACTCAATGATTTAATAAATACCCACATATGCCACAAGCCATCTTAATACACACACACACACACACACACACACACACACACACACACATATATATATATATATACACCATCAATATAATACTTACATATGTATTACTACTATAATATTATTATTTTTTTTAAATTACGGGGTGTTACACACACTTCGAAATTTATTTTGTAAACAGATACGCTTAAATACGCGCACCGAAACAAACACGTGCTCGCACGTAAAATATCAAAATTACGAAATTCGATGTTATCAACGAAAAAATATTTAAAGATAATAAAAATACAATATAAGAAAATATATTTATTAATTTTATATATTGCACGACGTAATTGTTACGTACGTAGAAAACACGTGTATTATACATACAAAAGTATTTAGATCAAAATACGAGAAAATGAATTTCTATTTTATAAAATGGATTTGAATACATAAAATAAATAATTTAAACACATAGAAAATATTGAATGCAGCGGTGGAAACACATAATCGATATGTGTATCAAAAATATGTAAAAATGCAGAGATTGAAATTTAATATTTTAGTTGATTTAAATAGAATAAAATATACAGGGAATGCATACATAGTCAGAAATCACAATACGTAATGAAAACTCGTTGCGTAATATTATCAGTAACGGTACAAAATACACTTGCGTAACACACGAGGGTAAAATTGTCATTTTCAATTTTGCGGGGTGTTACATGAAGTCCTACCTAGATTGTATTGAAAAATAGACTTAAGAATAACATGTTTCACTGGCACACCCCTATTTTTCTGAGATTGTTACCTGTTACTGCTACTTGTTACCATCACTTGATACTGTTATCCTTTACTGTTACCGCTACTGTTTTTCGTTACTGTTTACCTGCTACTGTTTCCTGTTATTTACCTGCTAGTTATTATACTCTATCCATCTACTATTTATTTCCTCCATGCTTTTGTTTCTTGTTTCTTATTTCATATTTCCGTTCCCACTCTTTCTTGCTTGTACTACTTGCGGTCCGTAACTTGCACTAACGGACGTACTGTTTTTCCTGTTCTTCCTATTTTCTTCCAATTGCTATATGAACAGGTTTTGGTGATCAAATACCTGTGGGAGTTGGTGGGCAAACATTTTAGACTTTGCCTGGGAAATCTTGTTTAGTGATTTGTACTTGAGTTTATTTCATTCTTTTTGCTACATTGAAACTTGTAACGAGCTTGTAGTCCCGAAGTTTTACTTTGATCCAGATCTTGTACTTATTTGGAAAATTTATATTTGTTGCAAATAAATTCTGTTGGTTAATAATTTGTTCATGCATGTGTGGTTGAGTATATTGTTATATTTCCTGTTATGCTGGTTGAGTAGATCCTTACAACTCATGGATGGTGAAAACCATTCGCTGGAATTTGTCGCGTACCATATTCCGCATTCTTTTTGGAAAGCTGGGCGTGACATCCTCGATTGTGCTCTCGTGAGATTCTCCCTTAGCTTTTGTAACATTTAATTTCGATGTAATAACTGAATGTCTATGTCTCTGTTTGTTGCAGTTCCATGTATATAATTTTGAATTGTTGGTGGCTTTCTTCCATAAACCACCTCGAATGGAGTCATATTAATTGCTGAATGATGAGTTGTGTTGTACCAATATTCTGCCCACTCCAAGTGTTTAATCCATTGCTTGGGTTCATCAAACAAAAAGCTTCTCAGATACTGCTCAAGGCAGCGATTAAGCACCTCCGTTTGCTCGTCGGTCTATGGGTGATATGCGCTTGACATGCACAATTTTGTACCTTGAAGTTGGAATAGTTCTCTCTAGAATTGGTTGATGAAATAGGATCTCTGTCTGTAATAATAGACTTTGGAAGTCCATGTAGCTTCAAATATTAGAAACAAAGACTTCTGCTACTTTCGCATCATGTTTAGTTGCTAGAGGAATAAAATGTGCATATTTTGATAACAGATCTACAATCACCAATCTGACTTATTTACCTTTCACATTTAGCAATCCAGTGATGAAGTCCATTGAAATTTCTTCCCAAATTTGCTATGGAATAGGCAGGGGTTGTAGAAGACCTGATGGACAGTGTGTATCATACTTTGTTTGTTGGCAAATTGAGCATTCTTGTAAAAAATTCGAATGCCACTTGACACATTCTCCCAATAAAATGTAGATTTTATTCTAGCAATTGTTTTGACAATTCCTGAGTGACCTCCACCTGGTGTAGCATAAAACATGAACATCTACTCTGGTACTAAGGTTAATTGCAGCAGAATTCTCATATTGAAACAAATGATACCCTCTCCTAGTGTATACTCAAAGTCAGTTGCTTGGTTGCTCTGTAGTTTTGATAGGAGTTGTGCACATATTGTATCATGTATATACTTTTCTTTTTTCTAGCTAGAGCACTTGGGGCTTTGATACAGCTGAAACTCCATTGAACTCCATTTCATGACTCCTAGAGAATGCATCTGCAGCTATATTCATTTTACCTTGTTTATAAACTACTTTGTAATTGAATCCAGCCGATTTTGTATCCATTTTTGCTGCTCTGGGGTTTGTATAACTTGATTCATAATGTGATGAAGACTATTTTGATTTGTTATTATGGTGAATTCACCTCCTAAAAGGTATTGTCTCTACTTCTTGACAGCCTTTGCGAACATTTCCCAAACATAAGTTGAAGAGTTTTGCATCCTCGTGGACATCTTCCTACTATGATATGCTATTGGATGCTTCTTTTGGGATAGCACAACACCAATCCCCATACTCAACGATTCTGTTACTAGCTCAAATGGCACTGAAAAATCAGGTAAAGCAAGCATGGGAGTATTGGCCATTGCCTCTTTTAGCTTAATAGATGACTTTTCAGCTTTTTCGTTCCACACAAAGCTATCTTTCTTAAGCAATTCAGTTAGCGGGGCAGCTATAGTTGCATACGACTTAATGAACTTTTGTAGTAGCCTGTTAATCCCAAAAATGTACCATCCCGAATTTTCAATAAACAAAATTAGAAATAAGTGGCACAATTTTCAGAATCAACTTCAATGTAATCCAAACACAGTATCAATTACAGGGAAAAATTAAAAACTTTTTATTACATCAGTTCTTTCTTTCATTTGCATAGCAGAAAATTAATTACATTTTGTTACAACACAACCCAATACTTAAACTTTAATCATCTAAAATCCATGCTTCTACTTTACTTGGGCAACTCACTTGCAAATTCTAAAACAAAATGAAGAGTGGGGACGTCAATTGAAGGCAACTGACGCAATACTAGTAATAGCAACCTTCCAAAGTCTCACAATAACAAACTTGCCACATAACATGAAATAAAGTAACAATGAAAGATTCAATAAACAACTAGTGAAACTATACTAAGTAAGTGTGTGTCAAAGAAAACAATAGAGAAATGCATTAAAACAATGTTTCAAGAAAACATAATGCACACAATGATTTCTAGTGCATACTTGTCGGATTCTATGCATCCCATTCTACATAGGTCCGGTGTAAGCCCTTATCGTTCTCCACTTTAAGGGTTCAATCCCTCGTTATGCAACCTACTACCATGACTACAACAAGATTTAGATATTTTGCAAGTATTGACTTCGCCCTTAGAATACTGGAGATCAACAACACCCCGTGGATCATTCTGTTGCCTATTTCATCCATCGTCCTGAAATACTGGGGACTGTCTCACTCCGTAGGTCATCTGGAGTGCTCATTGCACAAATATACCATGAGCATCGCTCTCATCCCGGAATACTGGAGATCAATCCCACTTCGTGGATCATTCTGTAGCCTATTTCATCCATCTTCCCGGAATATTGGGGATTATCTCACTCCGCAGATCATTCTGGAGTCCATAACTCACGTTTGCTCTTGTTTCATCATATCACCGTCTAGTTCCTGTCCTAATGCATACATTATAAGTAACCTGAGCCACCTAAAGTTGACTCCACCATACCGGACTTAAACTCACAAAACTAGGAATACTAACCCTTTATGGCCAAGTCCCACAAACAATTAATTCACTGTCGGTAATTCTGGGTCCTGCTCAACTTCTAGTGCTCACAACACAAAATTCTCAACTAACTTTCTAGGGTCCACAACATAACCCTAAATCTCAAATCAAACCCAACTTGGTTCAATAATACAAAATATTCTTTCACATATGGAAAACAAATTCAACTTACGGAAATTCTTTAAACTCAATCTTTTGAATCTCACTTTCCATTCATTCGTAAAGTTCAATAAATTCAACTATAAATTCATTCGATCTCAATTGAAACAAATCTCTTAAAGACTAAGAATTTCATCTACAAAAATATAGATTTACTTCCCACAAACCATTACTTGAATGTAACGAAAATTGAACTAGAATTTCACCAAAATCTGAAAATTACATGATTTCGTTCTTCAAAATAGTACACTTTAAAATCAATATTTAAATTCTGAAAAAATTTATTTAAATCCAGTACATATCGAGGAACTCACCATAAAAATCTAGACTCAAATAAATTTATTTAAAGAGTTCATATCCAACAATATCTGAAAACTATCTTTTATAAAAAATCTGAAAGTTACATGATTTCGTTCTTCAAAACAGTACACTCTAAAATCAATATTAAATTCTGGAAAAATTTTATTTAAATCCAGAACATAACATGGAACTCACCATAAAAATCTGGACTCAAATATATTAATTTGAACAGTTTATATTTAACAAATTCTGAAAACTATCCGTTATCTAAAAATCTGAAAGTTGTATCTTCTTCACCTTAAGAGAAGTCCATTCAAAAATGAATATAAAAATCTGGAAAATTGAGTTTATATTTTCTTCATAAACATAGATCATGTCACAAAATTTCTAATCCAATCGCACAAAATTTGGATCTCTAAATCGTAAATAAACTGAAACTAGATTTTTGTAAAAAAACTGAAATTTAACAATTTCGAAACTCAACCAAAACTCCAATGAATATCACATAAATATTAGTTTAAATACATAGCAATTCTATATGTATACTAGAGTTTTCCCACCATAGCACACTAGCCCCATGTAACGCCCCATACCCAACTCGTACGTACACAAATAAATCATAATCCACTGCCCACCATAGGTTGGCCTCACAAAAGATGTCCAGACTATTAGGTGCCTTTTGATCCTTGGCTTTACTATTTATACATTTTTCTTTCTCTCACTCTCTTGGCAATGTGAGATTAAACCCCATGCCCATACTGTGCCACGTCACCCCCATGCACATGCACAACCACCTCCTTTTTCTTTCTTTCATTCTTTCATTTAATGCCCAAGCCCCATAGTTATTTCTATAAGCGTCTTAATTAATCCATTTATTCCATAGCCCATAGAAATCTCTATAGGCCCACTCCAATAATCCACATATATCTCTAATATTTCTCCTATAAATCTGGGGTGTTACACCCTACACGCAAAACCCCTCAAAATTTGCGCCCAAACGGTCCAAAACAGTAGCATTGGTGTTGCTGCCTTGCGAGTTGAATAGTAACCCTTGGGTTACTGTTCACCTGAGGCCTAAACACCCCAAACCAAACCCTAGGTCTAGGTCAAAACCCTGAAACCCTAACCCTAGGTTCTTCACGCAATCTTGCATATTTTCAATGGATTTTTAACATGGAAAGAAAGTATAAAAATTCTAGTTTTTAACCCATCATAAGTTCATATGAAAACAACAAATAATTCACTAAGATTTCATCTTTTAATTAGTCAAAATAGGTTCTTTAATCATGCATATAGATTTACACAACCACAATTACATATAGGTTTATTAGATCTAATTCCACAAACAAAATTGGATTTTTCATGCATAAATTTTTTCACTATTCAAGAGCAACATAATTTAGATCAACATGAATATTTAGATCGTATGACAACTCTAATCATCAACAATAATACATGGGTTCCAATTAAATTTCCACAAACAAACATGATCTTTCATACATCAAATATTCATCATTCAAAGGGAATCAAAATAAGAGTATCATTCAAGATTAATTTTTTATTATGTAAATAGAAATTTTTTTATATAACAATCCATCTCTACAACATCTCATCAACAAAACATCATATTCATGCCAATAATCATAATCTCACAAAATCCTATCTAAACCCTAACATGATTCTATATTGTTCATGAGAATTAGAAACAAAAACACATTAAGAGAGTCGAAAGATTACCCACCTCAATGAAGACCAAATGAAAGATAATAATAAGAAGAAGAAAAGAAAATCCTCCTCCTCCTTGCGAAAATTGAGATATCCAAAGCTTAAAACTCCCAAAAAAATGATTAAAAAGGAAATTTTTTTGTTCACAACAGTGGGGGTGGGTGGGCGGCCATGGCTGCTGCTATTATAGGCCGGGATGAATATTTGTTATTTTTTACGAAGATTTTACAAAAAAACCCCTTAAGAAAATTATATTTTTGCATGACTAGGCCTTCCATACCAATTAATTAGGTCAAATCAAATCAATTAAAGTAAAAATCTAACCCCTCTAACCCCTCCAACCTGGTTGACCTTCCTGCTGTCCAAAAATTTCGAATCTCAAAAAATTTTGTCTCTGAGTGGCAAAACAAAAAAGCCCTTCATTCTGAAATATTTGCAATATGCCAAAAAAATATTCATAAAATCCAGACATCTAGAAATCTGATCAAATCAAATTAGAGTCCCCTACAATTCCAAAATTGCATAAATATATATCTACTCAATAAAATCAAATCAAATCAAATTAAAGGGATAAAATCTCTCCCCTCGGTCGCTCTCTCCTGTCAAAACTGGACTACCAAAACAGCCCAACCAAATTTTGAATTTGAATTTTCGCCCCCAATCAACATTTTGCAGAAAAACCCTTTTCTTTCAAAGTATTTACAAAAAAAACTTTCTTTATTCAGAAAAGTCACAAAAATTGGAATATACTCAATTATAAATAGGGGAATTTATTCAGTAATTCAAAAGTGAAAATTTGCTCTCAAAAATATTTGCACGTGTTTTGTACGTGTGGAAAATGTCAATTTTACAAAAATTCAAAATAATTAAAAAAATTATATATTAATTCAAAATATTATATTAAAAATTAAGGAGCGTTACAAAAAACCCTCTTAATTGCTTGAGTGATAACTCCCGCCAGGAAATTAAGAACATAAATCTAGTAGGCCAAACAAGATGTCCAAATAAAAACATGCACGCCCATACCGATAAACTATTCATACGAAATTTGAATTCAGAAAACATCAAATCTCCCCAAGAGAGAAAGGTAAAAGCAAGTCCCATACGCCGGTCCATTCTCATCTTGCGAATGATAAGACTCCTTCTCATTGGCTTCGCTCCAGGCAAGGTGAATTGGCTATTGTACCATAGCTTGAAATTTGAATTATCTGCATGAATCCCTTCCTTTGAAATAATATGGCCCAAGTAGTCAATGGACTGTTGAGAAAATGAGCACTTTGATTTCTTGACAGAGAAGAAGTTGAGCTCAAGTATTCTCAGTACATTTTTTAGGTGCTACAAATGTGTATGCCAGTCCTTGCTATATATTAGTATATCGTCGAAAATACCAATACAAATTGCCTGAGAAATGGTTTGAAGATTTTGTTCATAGCAGCTTAAAACGTTGATGGTGCATTTGTTAGCCTAAAAGAAATAACAAGAAATTCAAAATGTCCATCATGAGTGCGGAAGGTTGTTTTCCCTACATCTGCTTTTATTCTGATCTGATGATAACCTGCTCTCAAATCCAGCTTTGAAAAATATCTCGCGCCATGCAATTCATCAAGTAGCTCATCAGTTGTGGGAATTGGGAATTTATCCTTTATGGTGATTGCATTAAGAACTCTGTAGTCTACACAAAATCACCATTTCCAGTCTTTCTTTTTCACCAATAATATCAGAGAGGAAAATGGGCTTTTACTGTGTTGGATAATACATTCTTTCAATATCTTTGCAACTTGCACCTCAAATTTAGATTTGTAGAAGTGTGGATATTTATAGGGTCTGACGTTGGTTGGTTGTGATGTGGGAAGTAAATGTATTTGATGGTCATAATCTTTTTTCGGTGATAGGCTCGTTGGCACTTCAAACACAGCTTTAAAATGTTGTGAAATTGTCCACAGTTCGGATGGTATGAATGCAGTTGATGTTTCTTTTTCATCTATAACCAAATGAAAAAATTGAGCTACTGCTACTATAGATGCAGCTCTCTTTAGTTGGTGTAGCTGTAGTTGGGAGGATGAATGAGATCCATCCCTTTGGAATATGACTAGTTGATCATTTGCAACAAATTTCATTGTACCCAGCTTGAAATCAATCGTCACAGGACCTAATAACTGCAACCATTGAACCCCAAGTACCAATTCATTTCCATGAATGGGCAACACAGACATATCAATGTTAAATAAATGGCCCTGCATATATATAGTAACAACTAAACATTGCCCTTGACATACAAATGTGGCTCCGTTGCCCACAGTAACTGTTAGATGATATATTAGTTTAGTCCCATATTGGTTATGTATTAGTTTAGTCTTCTATTCTCTCCTATATGTATGAGCCATATTGTACTCAGTTTATTAAGAAATCAATCAATAAAGAATTATTCTCATCCAATAATTTTAACATGGTATCAGAGCCAGTAATCCTATAAGGCCTATACTAATTTATCCTCGTCGTCGAGGTGGAGTGGTTCTCATCTTCATCGGAATCACTCCACCTCCCGACATCTCTCTTCCGCTCCCGATCAAATACCAAAACCCTAATCTCCTTCTCTCCCGATCAAATCTCCAAAAACTCTAGCCGTCATCTCCTATTTCTCTAAAACCCTAGCCGTCATCAAACAAAAAGATCCAAAAAAAAACCTTCTTAAACACAAACCCTAGCCGCTACAGCAAGCGTCTACACCAACAACTTCGGCAACAACCGATCCAAAACTCCATTTCCAACAACATCAGCAACTCAACCACCGGCGACACCACTATCCTCACCCCTTCTGCTGTGCCGCCGATGCGAGTCCGATCGTGAACTGGCCGAGATTTTGAATCTGCACTTGGATCTGGACCATCCAATTCGAACTCCTTGCTAATCTTCTTCTCCGTGTAAGATCTAACTGCTGGGATCTGCTTCAACAGCATCCGTTTCAAGGTCGAAAGCAGCACCTGATCCGTAGACTCCTCAATCATCTGCATGGTTTTCACCAGCAACTGCACCCATTGCAACCTCCCTTTCCTCCTTATCATCAGTGACTCTGGCATCGGTAAGTCCAATCTCCTCTCCTCCTCTCCCGCTTCACTCGCGATGACTTCAGTTTTGAGTCCAAGTTGACGATCGGCTTCAAGTTCACCACTCGGAGCACGATAAGATCATCAAGGCCCAGATTTGGGACACCTCCGGTCAAGAGAGGTATCCTGTCCTGATTTCTTGGATTTTGTTATGGATCGAGATCTCTTGGAAACTTGGCTTTGAAATTCGCGCTCAGATCTTGAGTTTAATTTTCCCGAGTTTTTTGAATTGAATGAATTGGTTAGAATTGAAGAAAAAAAAACCTCTCTTGCAGGTTCTTGTGCTTCTACATCGAAATCGTCAACTCACTCCGGTTGATCGATCGTGATCGTCAACTCACTTCGGTTGATCGATCGTGAGTTTGAGAGGGGGTGTTATCAGCATCCAGTTCTCAGTTCAGGGATGATATCCCACCACATCGACAATTCTCAAGTCTGGGGTGAGATCCCATCATCGACAATTCTCAAGTCGGGGGTGAGATTCTATCATCGACTATGTCTCAAGTCAGGAGTGAGATCACATCACATATTGGGATATGGAGATCCCGCCACAGTTCGGGGTGAGATCTCAACAGTACGCCACCACTACTTCCTTCCGTAATACTTACTTCTCAGTTCCGTCACATGCGCCATCAAGCGTCGTCACTGCACCACAGTTTGTCGTTCCTTCCACATCAACATCGTCAGTATTCCAAACTCTTATTGCTTGAACCAACTTGAGTTTGAGAGGGGTGTTAGATGATATATTAGTTTAGTCCCATAATGGTTATGTATTATTTTAGTCTTCTATTCTCTCCTATGTGTATGAGCCATATTGTACTCAGTTTATTAAGAAATCAATCAATAAAGAATTATTCTCATCCAATAATCTTAACAGTAACATTGGAATTACTTGAATGCAAGTATTTTGTATCATACCTTGGACCCTCAAGGTCTTGGGTGAAGGATAGCCGGACAGTGCGTGATAAGAGATGTCGGAAGTGTCACAACCCCGCTGCACTGCAGTGTTACAATTCCTCTTGTAATGCTTCATTGTTCGTATCAGTTGTATCTGATAACTAAGAGTAAACGGAACTCTGCTTCATCAACTAAGAGTAAAAGAAACTTCTTCCCCTTGCATATATGGCATTTTGTGTATTTTTCGTCGCAATTGAAACACAATCCCTTGGCTTTTCATGCTTCCCACTTTGAGGACAGTACTTTTCTAATAGGGTATTTGGTTGCTGGAGTTGTTGGTGTTGGTAGTAATGGAGGGAGATTACTTGGTGAAGGAGGTGCCCATGGTGGCTTGTGTGTGCTTCCCTTGTACTGAGTTTTCTTAGCTTCAATTAATTTTTCTTCTTGGATTTTGGCTAACTCTATTGCATTAGCCAAAATTTTAGGTTGAAATGCCAAAACCTCTCTTCGAATATCAGGGTTGAGATCAGATATGTATCAGCTTAGCAATGATAAATCAGATAAACCTTTAACCCTATTGGATAATCTATCGAATTCAGCATGATAGTTAAGGAGCCAGTTTAGGACAAATTGAACAATAACCCTTGATGATCAATGAATATAGAGTCCCCAAGTCTACTCTCAAGCTCCTCCCAAGTAGGGAACTAAATATTTTCGAATTTGTTTTGAAACCGTCCATGTGGAATGAAGCAATGATAAGTTCCTCTGGATTAGGAGTATGATGATAATCGAAGAACTGATTGGCTTTAAACAACCAGCCATTTGGATCACTGCCCTCAAATCTTGGAAACTGCAGTATGGGATTTTTAATTTCTGAATGAGTATGATGGTTAGATGGTGATACCTGCGGTTGAATAAAAATTGGTTGTTGGATTGATTGCTCTGTACGATTGCTCTGAGTATCCAATCTGCCCACCAAAATGGTGATTCTAGTGATGAATGATGATAACATCGTTTATTGATCCTTCAATGTTGCTGCAATACTCACCGACTGGTCACTCTGGCTTTGGGATGATTCCTCTTTCTTCTTTGCTAATTCTTTGAGGGATGTAATTGCCTCATCTGTTTGCAGTTGGAATCGAGCTACTGCCATGTTGAGTTGCAATAATGAAAGCACCAATTGATAGTAACAATGTCAAGAACTACTGATAAATTGATTGAGAGGAAGAAAGAAACTGATATTGCAGATGAGAAGATAGATTACAGGAAAGTTCTAAGAAAGTTTTTATGTTTTTCATATCCTAATACCCTGCCTTCTTATACATCTTTCACGGTTACATAGATGATCTGCCAATAGCTCCTCTCCACGTGTCCCTGCTGCTAACCGACTCCAATCACTAGGTGTGCGTATCTTCTTCCAATTGCGGGCCTGTCACAACACAAGTTTAGTAATCTGTAAGATAGTTGGGCTTCCTCTTCTCTCGGTTGGACCTTGAAATGCTACTGACATTTCCTTTGCCTGTGATCTTGCTTGTACTCCACCATATATCATCCTCTTCGTTTATAACTGTATCAGATTTGTGCTCAAGTGTACACCAAGATCTTGTTTAGATAAGTAGTTGAATGTTGATTATTGATTGCAGTCTAAAGATTCAACATAGCTGATTGCAAGAAAACAGAAAAACAAAATATATTTGTAAATGAAAAGGAATGATTACTTTCAACTCGAAACTAAACTACAAATGATAGGGTATAACCAAGGAACATAGGCTCGTAGAGATAAAATAGAAAATCATCATTAAAAAAAACATGAATTCACTTTCCCTGAATGAATGAAAAGATTGCATCTTTTCGCTAAAAGTTACACTGTTAAGATAAATCAGAGAGATGAAAACAATACTGAATATCGAATTGAGTTCAACCAAGTACAATACCACTTATATATAGGAGGAGAACAAATATCAAAACAACTCTACAACCAATATGGGACTATAATAATATCTAACACCCCCACTCAAACTCACGATGGGTCAAACAGTGTGAGTTTGCCTACTAAGTATCTAAATCTCTGAACAGTATGGGATTTGGTGAAGAAGTTACACTATGCTGGGAAGATGTAACAGAATAGAGAGAAATGATCCCTGCCTCAAAGCGCTCATGAACATAATGGCAATCAATCTCTATATGCTTCGTTCATTCATGAAAGACCGGGTTGCTTATAATGTGCAATGCACTCCGATTATCACAATGAAAAGGAGTAGCTCCTGTAAGAGTGACATCCATATCTGATAACAGCCAACGAACATGAATAATCTCTCTAGTAGTAGCTGCCATTGCTCTATACTCAGCTTCAGTCGAAGAACATGCAACAACTACCTGTTTCTTACTTCGCCATGAGATCAAAGAATCACCAAGAATAGACAGAAACCAGTGGTAAACCGTCTGGTAGTAGGATTACCTGCCCAATATGAATCTGAATATACACTCAGCTCTAGTTTGGATGTAGCAGGCATGAATAATGAACGAGTAATAGTGTCCTGAAGATATATGAGAATCCAAAGAAGAGCACCATAGTGAATTGATGTAGGAGCAGAAACAAACTGACTAATAACACTGACTGCGTGAGCAATATCGGGTCTAGTCATGCATAAGTAGACAAGCTGTCCAACAATCTATCTGTATCTAATAGGATCAGGAAGGAGCTCACTATTAGTGGGACGAAGCTTCACATGAAGCTCTAAGGGTGTATCGGCTGATCTACTGTCAGAAAGGCATGCAGCGGAGATAATATATGATGTGTATTTCTATTAAGAAATGAGTATCCCCCGAGATCCATGAGCAATCTCTAGGCCCAGAAAATAACGTAGTCTGCCAAGGTCTTTCATATGGAACTGCTGATGAAGGTATTTCTGGGTGGATGTAATGCCCGCAGGGTCATCCCCAGTGATGATCATATCGTCAACATAGAATAGTAGAATTACCCTCCCCTGCAGTGATGATCGCATAAACATAGAATGGTTCTGAGAACTCTGACTAAAACCAGCCTTGGTGATGACAAGGCAAAAACACTCAAACTAGGCTCGAGGGGCCTGCTTCAAACCATATATAGCCCGACGCAACCGACAAACATGATGAGAAGGAGTAGGGAGGCCAGGAGGAGGATCCATATAAACAACCTCAGATAAGGTACCATGAAGAAAAGCATTCTTCACGTCCATCTGGTATAACGGCCATTGGCGGATGACTGCAACAGCAAGAAGAGTGCAAATAGTAGTCATCTGTGCAACGGGAGCAAATGTCTCATCATAATAAATGCCATGCTCCTGAGTAAATCCTCGAATTACTAGACGAGCCTTGTGCCGCTCAATAGATCCAACAAGTTGATATTTGACCTTGAAGATCCACTTGCAGCTAATAGGCTGAACGTCCTCTGGCAGAGGAACAACATCCCAGGTACCATTCTGATCAAATTCACTGAATTTCTCTACAATAGCTTTCCTCCATTCAGGATATTGAATTGCGTCTTGATAGATTCTGGGCTCACGTGTAGAGTGTATAGCAGTGAGATATGCATGAAACTGTGGTGAGTAGGAAGTTAGGGTGACAAAACCAAACTGGTCAAAAGGACCAGTAGCATCAGGTGTATAACATGCCGGAGGAATACCAGAAGTGGAACAGGTAGAACTGACGAAGAGGTGATGGACTGACAGGGTGTGGGGGTGAGGACGGTGGAGTAGGTGCATGTGTCGGTGGGGAAGTAGGTGGGATGGGTGCTGGCTGCTGTGGGTATGTAGGTGGTGTCTCGGTAGGGGGAACAATAGGTGTAAGGACTGCAGGAGATGTGAATGGAGCCAGATGAGTGGGATCAAAAGGAATGCGGGAAGATAAAGTCGGGGGGCTAGCAACAACTGGAAAATCGAGAAATCTAGTATCCTCGGGGGGAGTCAGGTAGTAAGGGGAGTCTTCCACAAAGGATACATGTCGAGAAATACGGACACGACCCGCTGATAGATCAAAACAACGATAACCTTTGTGTTCAGGACTGAAACCTAGGTGAACGCACTTAGCAGTACGAGCAGAGAGCTTCATGCGCTCAGTAGGAGAGAGAAGGACGTAACAGGTGCACCCAAAGGTACGGATTCGGGAGGTGAATGATAAAGAGTCTTATAAGGTGTCATACCAGCTATGACAGACGAGAGAGTAATGTTGATGAGACTAACAGAGGTCATGATAGCTTCAGCCCAGAAAGAACGAGGAGCGGAAGAGGAGAGTAAAAGAGCGCGAGCCATCTCAAGGATGTGACGATGCTTGCGTTCAGCTACACCATTCTGCTCATGTGTGTAAGGGCATGATTGCTGAAAAAGGGTGCCGTGAGACTGAAGAATCGATCTCATAGTGATGGAAGTGTACTCACGTGCACCATCCGATCGAAAGTTCTTAATGTGCACACCGAACTGAGTGTGAATCATAGTTGTAAAGAACCGATAAATATCAGGTATCTCAGATCGCTGACGCATAAGAAAAACTCATGTATGTCTAGTGAAGTCATCGATGAAGGCAACATAATAGAGATAGTCTTTCCACGAAGGTATGGGAGAGGGTACTCATATGTCAGAATGAACAAGTTGAAAAGGGTGAGTGGTTTCAGAAGTTCTTTTGTAACTAAAGGGTAGGGCAATGTGTTTGACCAAATAACAACCCTGACAATCAGATAAATGTTTAAAGTGAGAGAACCAAGGGCACCACTGCGAGCTATAGTCTGGAGTCATGATGCACTAATATGACCTAAACGTCTGTGTCACAGATCAGCATCAGAGGAAACAATACCTGCAAAACTAGAAGTAGAGTGATGTGCACGAAGAAAATCTAGATAATATAGACGACCCTGATGACTAGCACGTCCAAACTCCTCACCGATGGAGGAATCAGTAATAGAATAACCTAAAGAGTCAAAAGTAACGACAAGACCACTATCACACAATGCACTAATAGAAATAAGGTTTATTAATAAATGAGGAGCATAGAGAACATATGGTAATGTGAGAGTGGGAGGGTTAATTGTCCCTGAGTGTGTAATAAGAAGTGGTGAGCCATCAGCGGTGTGTAGAGATGGAGAGTGAGAGGAAAGTGCTGTGCAGGTGGTGAACAGTGTCTGATTACTAGTGAGATGATGTGATGCACCAGATGCTAAAATCCAGAACGAATTCATACCAGGAGTGGCAGAAAGTGCAGGAACAGAGGAGCCAGCATTGATAGACTGATCCATGAGCTGTAGTTCTAGCTGAGTGAGGTGTTGCTGAAGATTAGCCCAATCAGTAGGAGACGGCAAGGCCGGAGTGACGGGCATGGTCAAGGATGTGAGGGAAGCAGCACTGCGAGTAGAAATAAGACTAGCGCTGCTGTGACTGAGAACACATTGTGGAGGGAGATGCTGCTGGTGTCTGGATCGGGGTAGGGAGTAGGACGGTGTTACTGGTGGCGGAAGTAGAGGTGGGGTAGGGTGAGGAATGATGTAAGAAGAAGGTAGGAGGCCGGAGGCAGACTAAAAGTGGCGCTGCTGCTTTTGAATCTGGAGGAGGAACGAGAAGCGGTTGCATCGGGGAAGTTGGGTATTAGGTGGAAAGTTAGGGTTTGAAGAAAGAGGGAAGGTGAGGGGAGCCTATGGCATGAATTAAGACCGTCTTCGATTTGAGCGGCGAAGAGGATAACGACAATGACAGCGGTGGTGATGAGCCGGAGATTGGGGCGAATCTAGGGTTAGGGTCTGGTAGTCGAGATCTGGAAGGGGTTCGGAGGTTAAGGAGACCCGTGGAAGGGGAAAGGGCCTGAGATCGAGCGAAGAGAGGGGAGCCGATGCCAGATCGGTTGCGGATCTCGACGGGAGTTCGGGAGTCGGCGTTTTGGGTCTCGACGACTGGAGGCGGCGATTGGAGGCCTCGACAACTGGAGGTGTCGAGAACTGTGGACGCCTCGACGACTGGAGGCGGCGATTTGGGTCGTTGGGATGAAGGACGACAATGGTGTATGGTGGTAGGGTTTCGACGACAGTGGATCTTCGGGATGACTCTACAAGAGGTTGATGATGAAGTTTGCTTGTTTGTTTTTGTTTTGTTTTTTTTTTTTGTTTTTTTGAGATCTAGAATTTTGGGAAGAAATTTGTATAACTTGGCTGTTGGATTTTGATGATTTTTGGATGAGAAAATTTGAAGAGAAGAAAATTTGAGTAATTGGCTCTGATACCATGTTAAGATAAATCAGAGAGATGAAAACAATACTGAATATTGAATTGAATTCAACCAAGTACAATACCACCTATATATAGGAGAAGAACAAATATCAAAACAACTTTACAATCAATATGAGACTATAATAATATCTAATATACACAATTTAGTCAATCAAAACATCTCTTTGAAAAGACACTCTTTTAAATCATTTATTAATCCCTATAAAAGGGTTGCATCTACTATTCAACAATAATTCATGCCTAGTGGATTTTTTATGCTTATATATTCAATAATTAAGTTGATTAGCGTCCCTCCATTTCTTAACCCTATCTCGTTGATTCCTCTTCCTATTTACAGTCAACTTAGCTATCCTATCACATCAACTCACAAATGCCACAATTCCAACAACCAAACAACACAATTTAAACATATCCTTCCACTCATACAAAAATTCTTAAACACAGCCCTGATCCCCTTCTCTGTATACACCATGGAGATAGAAGACAACCATGGCGCCGAGGAGATGATCAGCATAGACTTAGCTTCAGGCAGTAACCAAAGGAGGAGGAGGAACAACATCAGCTTTTCAAGCACGGAGAAAGACGCATCGATGCTGAACATGTCAGTGGAGGAGATATTCCAAGGACAGGCAGTGCCTAAATGGAGGGAGCAGCTGACGTGGCGTGTGTTTGCAGTGAGTTTGGTGTTGGGATTCTTCACTGTGTGGTTATGAAGTTGAACCTGATGACGGGGATCATACCTTCTCTGAATGATTTGGCGGGGCTGCTGGGGTTTTTTATGGTGAAGATGTGGATGAAGGTGGCGGGGTGGATGGGGTGGTTCAAACTGCCGTTCACGAGGCAGGAGAACACCGTGGTTCAGACTTGTGTCATTGCCTGCTCTGGCATTGCATTTAGTGGTATGCTTTTTTTTTGTCTTTCATTTCGTGATCCTCTCTAGTTGTGGAAGGTCCAGTCAGTATTTGATGGATGTGGCATGAATCTGAAAGTATTATTTTTTTTTTGAGTTAGAATCTGAAAGTATTATTCAATGGATGAAATTGGAATCGTGGAAAATAAACTAGTAAACTACATAGACTAGGTTCTTAGTACGGTAAGGTTAAGAAAGTACACACCCAAACACAGATATAGAGTATAACATGATTAAAACACGCACATATCTCACTTTTTGTGGATATTGATCTCCTCATATTTCTCAAAAAACTCTCTCTCTTATGCTGAAAAGTAATCACTCTGTGATATCTTATAAATAATCAACAAGAATGCTGAAACACAAAGATATTAGTAGATGTGCTTCTACTTGTCTCTGTAATTTCTAATTCTTGCAATCACATTAAGTTCTAACTTCAACACAATATTTCTGAAAACATTCAAATTCATAATGCTGCTACCGCAAACCGAAAATATAGAAGTAGCAGTTGATTCAGAATGTTGCTAAAAAACTTCAAATTATGATAGGATGTCAAAGTTTGTGCGACTGGAAATTAAATTATGCTTCATATTTGAACAGCTCAAAGCCAACAATGTAACATCAAGTTAAATTATCATTTTGTCATCAATAATAGTAAATCAAAAAGCGTTTTGAATATAAGTGACTACTGCAGAAAGCTTAATAGGCTGTCAACAGATCTTATATTTGCAATTCAAGTTCTCTTTTATTTAGTTTCAATTCCTTAATAGGTGGATTTGGATCTTATATGCTTGCAATAACCAAGACCATTGCAGATCAACAACACCACCACCACCATAGTCGAGACAGTATATCAATCACTGAATGTCAAGGAACTCTCTTTGGGATGGTTGATTGCATTTCTCTTTCTCGTTAGCTTTGTAGGTTTGTTCGCAATGTTAGGACTGTGTCTTGAATACTCGTTGTTCAGATTAAAAGAAGGTAATATGAAGCACGGAGGTCGAAGAGTCGAAGTGAGTAGAAGGAGAAACAGCAACAGTAGGGTGTAGGCTAGTTGCGGTCGACCGGTCTTGGTGACAGTCGACCGCACCCCCCGACCGCGTCCCCCGACCGCTCGTAGCACAGAGAATGTCAGAGAGTGGTACGGTCAACCGGTCATGTTGGACGGTCGACCGACCGCGGCGCTGTGTTCGTTTTTGGGCTTCGATTTGTTAGGTCGTTTCATCCCAATCTTCAACTCCAAGTTAGATCGTGCGGCTCCTATTCAGTTACTTCTTTTTCAGGTTATATCGGACGACTTAGAATCAAGATTAGACCTAGATTTTTCTCTTTTCTTCTATATATATTGTAAACTACTCCAATATGAGAATAAGTACTTCATAGATTCTTTTCTCCATTGCAAAGAGAATCTCGAGAGAGAGATAGTTCTTGGTGGGTGAGTTTAATTCCTTGTATCATCAGTAACTCCTTGTAATATTTTCTAGTTGAATATCAGATCTCCCTATATTTTTTTCCGGATTAAGTAAAAGCTAATCGGGATAAGTCATCATTGTTGTGTTTATGTTAGTTTGGTGGATCTACTTGCTTGCTCAATTTATTCGCCTCGTCTACTTCGACTTCCTTATTGCTCTAATTAGTTCCGCTGCGACTAGAGGCGTTTGTTGACGCCCCAATCCCAACAACTGGTATCAGAGCTTCAGGTTGCCGAGTTTCTTGGTTAAGATGACATGCCACAGTATTTTGAAAATCAAGCAGTTCGATGGAAAGATCAATTTCAATCTTTTGAAGACTGACATGTATGATGTTCTTGTTCAAGAACGGTTGCAGTTAGCAGTCAAGAAGAAAGAAAAGCCAACTGATATGAAGGATGACGTTTGGGAGATATTCATAAAAGAGCCATAAGTCTAATCCGACTATCCTTGGCGGACGAGGTCAAGTGCAGATTTCTTGTAGAAACTGATGCGGCGAATTTGTGGAAAAACTCATAGCTGACTACTCTGGTTCGTCATTATTAGATTAGATGCATTGGAAGAGGAAGTTGTTTCGTTTATCTATGAAGGAAGGTACCGATCTCCAAGACCATATTACAGAGTTCAATAATGTACTATTTGAACTTAAGGCGATCAATGCAGATGTGTGTGAGGAAGATAAAGCTTCCAACCTGATATATTCACTATCGGATTCGTACAATCCTTTGATCACGACCATGCTACACGGTAGATCTGCCAAGGAGAGTATTTCGGTAGATGGTGTAATCAAAGCATTGAAAGAAAATCAACTTAGGAAGGAGACCCATAAATCTTCATCGTATATTCCTACAAGTTGTCTAGCGGTGGACGGTCCTTCAGGGGGAAGACAAAGTGCTTTGCAAAAGGATTTGATCCGTTACCGATATTGCAAGAGTGCAGGGCATATCAAGAAAAACTGTTGGAAATTACAGAATCAAGAGAGCGCCAAGAACGAGAGTTCAGCCGCTAATGTACTTAGTGCCTTTGGTGCCTTTGATTTAGGTGGTTCGTGTCTTCTTGTTTCAGATTCTTTAGAAGTGGATTCTAGTTGGCTTCTTGACTCAGGGAGTTATTCTCATATTTGCTCCAAGAAGGAGTTGTTTTCTACTTATAAGTCTACTACGGGGCGTTGTGTGACAACGGGAACTGGGAAAATTTGTGAAGTAGTGGGTAAGGGGACAGTTGAGTTGAAGATGCCAGGTCTAAACATGTTCACTTTAAGGGATGTTTTGCATATTCCTCTGCTGAAACAGAATCTGATTTCCTTGGGAACTCTTGATGCACGGGGCTGTAGGTACATAGCTTGAGGTGGAGTTCTATCTGTTTTTCAAGGTTGTCATAAGGTGATTAGAGGTATGAGAATGGTTGGGTCCAGCCAAAACAATCTCTACAAGCTTTGAAAAATTCGAAATACTTGCCCAAGTGTTGCTTCTTTTTCCGTTATACCCGCAAGCCCAGCTAGTTTGTCGCAACTAGACTTATCGAGACGAGACCATGATGTTCGAATATCGTCGAGAGGTGGAGAAAGCCTACGGATAGGTAGAGTTCGCACGGAGTTTGGCAACTTTGTGAGCATCTATGGAGGTGTGCCTTTGAAGGGACATACTGGATTTGGTAAGGTTAGGTAGAGATCAGTTCAACTAGAAGAAGAAGCTATTGTTCTAAGTTTTCTTTGCAAGTGAAATTTGTTAGAGTCTGGAGATGAGTAACACATCATGTGATAGCACTCGTATGGAATCCAAGATGGAGTTTTTTAGGATTGTGTCTTGAATACTCGTTGTTCAGATTAAAATAAGGTAATATGAAGCACGGAGGTCGAAGCGTCAAAGTGAGTAGAAGGAGAAACAACAACAGTAGGGTGCAGGTTAGTTGCGGTTGACCGATCTTGGTGATAGTCGACCTCACCCCCTGACCGCGCCCCCCGACCGCTCGTAGTACAGGGAATGTCAGAGAGTGGTACGGTCGACCGGTCTTGTTGGACGGTCGACCGACCACGGAGCTGTGTTCGTTTTTGGGCTTCGATTTGTTAGGTCGTTTCAGCCCAATCTTTAACTCCAAGTTAGATCGTGCGGCTCCTATTCAGTTACTTCTTTTTCAGGTTATATCGGACGACTAAGAATCAAGATTAGACCTAGATTTCTCTCTATTCTTCTATATATATTGTAAACTCCTCAAATATGAGAAGGAGTACTTCATAGATTCTTTTCTCCATTGCAAAGAGAGGCTCGAGAGAGAGATAGTTCTTGGTGGGTGAGTTTAATTCCTTGTATCAAGTGAATCAGTAACTCCTTGTATTCTCTTCTAGTTGAATATCAGATCTCCCTATCTTTCCCCTGGAATAAGCAAAAGCTAACCGGGATAAGTCAATGTTGTTGTGTTTGTGTTAGTTTGGTGGTTCTACTTGCTTGCTCAATTTATTCGCCTCGTCTACTTTGACCTCCTCATTGCTCTAATTAGTTCCGCTGCGACTATAGGCGTTTGTGAACGTCCCAATCCCAACACGCAATTGTGCCTGTAAGGAAGGTATAAACAGATGCTTATCCCCTTTACTCAAACTGTTAATCTGCATTCTCGATCTGATTTACTAGAATCTGTACTAATCTATTTTTGACAATGAATTTACCACTTTATTATCTAATGTCAGATTATGATAATCGATTATAAGCTAACTTACCCAAGTGGTACAACTACAGCTCACCTCATGAACAGCTTCCACACAAGGAGCCCATCTCGCAAAGTGAAATTTTGATGAATTTCTATGGGCTTCTTCTATCTCTTTATGTTTATATGCAGATTCAATTGATGAATGATACAATTATTTACAGGAAGCAAGTTTCTATGTTGTTTAAAGCCTTCCAGGGGCGAAGCCAGAACAATTTTACCGGAAGGGTCTAGAAAAAATTTTATGACTACATGTAAAAACATAGAGATTTTTTCATAAATTTTAGGGGGGCCAAACAATAAAACTTAAAATTCAGGAGGGCCAAATTATAATTTTTTAAGGGTTTATAAAAATTTTCAATAGTGCAATGGGGGTTTTTGAAAATTTTGAGGAGGCCCGGACACCTCCGGGCTCTCACTATGCTCCGCCACTGAAGCCTTCAGTGTGAGCTTTCTGTGGTCATTCTTCCAGTGGTTTTATACTGGTGGTGATGACTGTGGCTTTGCAGCTTTCCCTACATTTGGTTTAAAGGCTTTCGCAAACAAGTGAGCTGAGTTTTCTCTGAGAATTCGATTTAGTCTAAAAAGCATTTTTTTTTCTTTTTCTGAGAAGTCAAGCACGTATACTGGATTTGTTACGTTATGCACCATTTCATAAAACAGAGTAGTCATACTCCATTTTTTTATTCAAAAAATATGTTGTCATCATCATCCTCATCGTCATAGCGAGTAATCAAATTCTATAATGCAGGTTCTACTTTGATTTCTCTGCAACTTATGTTGGGGTGGGGATGATTTGCCCTTACATAATCAACATTTCTCTTCTAATTGGTGCAATCATTTCATGGGGGGTTCTACGGCCTTTCATCAGCAACAAAAGTGGCGTTTGGTATGATGCAAACCTTGATCCTGGCAGGTTAAAAGGACTCAGCGGAGACAAGGTTAAACACATGAACAATGCATGTTTTCTCATCTGCGGGTTGACTGTTTGGTTCGTTGCAAATAGCTGCAATCATTACTACTTTATTTCTATTTGCAATCAAGTTGCAAGATTCTTTTTGTGGTTGCTACCTATGTTGCAAGTGAAAATTTTATTTAAAAAGTTACCTGCACCTTTTAATTGCAACTTAAAGGAATCTAGCAACATTGGAAATTGATGATAAAAGAAGCTTTCAATTAATACTAGCATAATGAGAAAACATGTAGTACATTGTATGTTTTAATGCTCATAATTTAAACTCGGTACTATGAGAACTGTCCCCGCAATTTTCGGATCTAGGATTTCGATTTTCGGAACCCATCCTCCTCCCCCCTTCAAACCCTAGTCGCCTCTCCCTCTTCACCTGTCCTCCTCCGCCTCTCCCTCCCCCCTTCAAACCCCTCGTCGCCTCTCCCTCTCCACCCTAGCCACCTCTCCTCCTCCACCCACCCGTCGCCCCACCTCAACCACCCGCCCGTGCTGCCTCTCCCGCTTCACCTCCGTCGAAGCTTCCCCCAAAAAAACCAAAAAAAGAATCAAACTAAAGATCTGTACTAGGAGGGGGGTGGCGGCTAGGGTTTCGCCGCCCCCCTCCCGTCCCTTGCCCCATCCTCTCCTCCCTCTCTTTTTGTCCTCCTTCTCTTTTCCTAGTTGTCGCTCTTCCTCTCTCTTGCTATTCATTACCATTGAATGTTATTATTGGGGGTTCGAGATAGTGTTCGCGTCCAGGTGGCTGATCGGACAACGACGTCGAGGGGGCGCCGCTGATCGCGAGTGCCAAGGGGGGATGACTTCGGGTGCGGTTTGGGGCATCTCGAATGTTGCTCATGGTTTAGGGGCGGCGAAGGCTACACGCGGCAAGCTTGTAGGCACCAGATGGCTCTTTGGTGGCCGAGGTTTGGGCGTGGTCTGCAATGGTTGTCGGTGTAGTCAGGTGGTTGGGGGTTGGGGCTTGACGTCGGGGCCTGAGCGACGGGTTTAGGAATTAGCGGCGGTGGTCGCCACCGGGTGTGATAGGGGAGTGCAAGGAGAGTAGCTAGGGGGATTGGAATTGGGAGTGATGAGACAGTGTGGGTTGTTTTGAATTTCAAATTAGTTTTGAAATTCGAATCTGTGTTGTGTGCGGTGACACTCCCTTACATCCAAATGATATTTCTCCATAAATATCCAAATTACAACTAATTTACAATTAGCAACAAAATGTATCTTAGGTAGTGGGGCGACGGTAGTCCGGCAATTTTATAGTTTGGGCTCTACTTTGTCCTATTCAGGTCAAAGTGATGGGTGCCTAAGGTCACTCTCTCATGTCAAGGGGCTTGGAGGTGGTGGTGGCATTAGTAGAGTCGGCAGGGGCAACGACAACCTTCGTTGCGAGGTAGCGGTGAGAGTCAATGAGGATCAAGCGAGGGGATGAGAATGATGACTCAATCTGTACATGGAGATGTCAGATTGGTGGAGTGCCTGTGGTGTCTCTTATTTGGTACTTGAAGTTGATGTATGTGTCATTGCTGGGGGCGACGGAGGTGTTGTTGCGAGCGACAACGAGAATAAACGGTGTACAAGCAAGGGACGGAGAGAGAATGAGCTCAAATTGGCACGAACAATTGGCTCTGGCGAGGTCCACCGATCAGTAGGATTAGATTTCGTTGTATTTGTTGTTTATCGGTTGGGGTGTATGAGTTCCACGACCCAGTCTGTTGGGATCTGAATTTCATAAGCTTTATTTTTGGTTGTATGTTTTGTTAAATTTTTTTTAATGAAACGCGGGGGGAATTCAATCCACCGTTTAAGATTAAAAAAATATATTTAAACTCGGTACTTGCAATGGTTTTGCAGAATTTTTCCCCAAAAGGACCCACTTTTTAAAAGTGTTTACCAAACTGACCCACTTTCGAAAGTATTACCAAAACGATCCACTCGCTATCTCATTTAGTGACTCTAGTGAAAACAAAGTCGCTAACTGAGATAGTGAGTTTATCTATTTGTTGTTTTCATCACTTGGGAAAAAACCTGAAGAAAAAAGCTGTATACAATCGCTATCTCAGTTAGCGACCCTATTTTTACTAGGGTCGTTAACTGAGATAGCGAGTCTTTTTGTTGCTGTTTTCAAGAGATCGATAAATACATTCGGCAGACAGGAAACAACAGCATCTAGTAAATAAATTTACTCCAAAGATAGAATAAGAATCACTGTTTTCAGAACTTTTAGGAATTCAAAGATATGCGAAGATCATACAACAATTGAGAAGTAGAGCTAACAACCTTCACCTAGAGTTCACCCTGCCTACTCTAATTGTTGTCTCTCTCAAACCCTGATAAATTTACTCCAAGTTTTATTCACCAAAATCAAGAACCACGACTATAGGTTACATACAATTATTTTATCTTCAAACTAAAATTGCAATCCATGAGATCTTTTCAGTTAGAACTCAAGACAAACTATGTACTTTTGAAATAAATAGATTTCCTGCAATATTGTTCTTCACCGATATTTATAAGTCGTACTAGCCTGTCTGGATTACAAATAATTGCAAAACGATATCAGATGTCAAAAATGGTGCCTCACAAGCAAGAATAAGAGTAGGGATTTAAAGTCAACCACTGGTGAATGGTGTTCGCTAAAAGCGGCCTTCCATGTATACAGTTAGCAATAGCAAAATTCCCACTGGAGAATGCCTTCTATTAATACAATTCTATGACATAAATATGAACAATACATATCCATTCAAGTGATTTATTGTAATTAGATATCGATTCATGGAAGAACAGAATGAGTCGGAGAGTGCGGTATTATTGAACTCCCAATCGACACTTGCTATCACAGATAACGAGTATTGTTAAAATAGGATCGCTATCTGAGATAGCGACTCTATACTTGGGCTTTAACGAGATAGTGAGTGTATAATGGCTTTTTTCTTCAAGTTTTTCCCTAAGTGATGAAAAAAACAGACAGATAGACTCGCTATCTCAGTTAGCGATCTTATTTTCACTAGGGTCGCTAACTGAGATAACGAGTGGGTCGTTGTGGTAATACTTTCGAAAGTGGGTCAGTTTGGTAAATAATTTCAAAAAGTGGGTCAATTGGGGAAAAATTCTGTTTTTCAGGTGTTCATACCAGTAAGCATGATCCTGGGGTTTTTTTTTTTATACCGAATTTTCAAAACCGAAATTTCCCCCAAAATGACCCACCATTTGAAAGTATTTACCAAATTGACCCACATTCAAAAGTATTTATCAAAATAACCCACTCGTGAACTCAGTTAGCGACCCTAGTGAAAACAGGGTCGCTAATTGAGATAACGAGTATCGATTAAGATTTATTTAATACCACACTCGCTATCTCAGTTTCTTCTTCTCCTATATCTGTCCACACTCCTACTACCACTCCGAAATCCTAGTAGCCCAAATCTCATCCTCGTTCTACCTAGTGTTCATATGGTATTTGTTCATTACTCTTGCTATTTTATTTTTGGTTAATTTTGTTGTAGGGTTAGATTTAGAACTGTGAGTTATATTTGATTTTTGGTTAATTTTGTTGCAGGGTTAGATTTAGAATTGTGAGTTAATTTGAGATGTGTTCAACAAAAAATTGAGTGTTTTGGTTATACAAATTATGTCTACATTGTACTAAGTGTGGATAATTTGTACTAAATTTATTTGTGTAATTAACCTAAAATAATAATAACCTATATTGTACTAAGTTAGTTAGTGTTATTCGTGTGTTTGTACCACACTTTGGAGAAAAAGTAAAGAAAAATACTAAGTTTAGCCTCACTATCTCAGTTAGCGAGTGTGTTTGTTATACTTCGCAAATTAGCATATAGCTATTTTTGCATTGCAATCTGTGCAAGTATAGGTATTGCACACGATTACATATTTTTCTAATAATTATCAGTTTTTATTGAGAGATTTCAGACATGAGCTGTTCTGAATCCGATGAGGTAAACTCGGGATATCTTCTCGATTAAATTGTAGTTTTTTCCCGATTGTTTTGACCAGACAGTTTTTGGGAGAAAATTATAATTTCTATAAAACATATATTTTATAGATTTTAAATTATATATATTGGTTTTTTTAAATTGAGCTAGGGCTTGAATTGAATGGGAATTGAGATTGTGCACCAGGGTTAGGGGTGATGGAACTGCGATGAGACCCAGGACCACGGATTGGTGTGCGTATCGATCATAAAAGCTTAACAGATTTAATACGTGATCTAACCCTTTATAGCGGAATCTAGGGTTCACGAATTATACCTACGATGAGAAGAGGGCGATAGTTTCTAGCAACCTCGAGCCGTCAGCGACCCCAAGATCTTCTGCACGTATTCCTTCCTCGGGTTGGACGTCGTGTGGGCGACGGTCTACCAACCTTTCTTCTCCTTGGCTGACCTCTCTTTCTCTCCTTACGTGAATCACGAATTTAGAGAAAACTTCTTATCTCTGATAATGATATGACGGCCAGAGAATAGAGGATATATATATAAGGCTACGGCAGGGACCATGAGGAGAAATTAGGGTTAGGTCTCCTAACGAATCTGGGTATCCTGTGTTTAGCCCGAACACACAATCCAGGCCCATTAACAATAGCTCGGTCCACTAAAGAGCTATTGTTGCACTACCTTCCTAATCCCAAATTATATTTATGTCCTTTTATTATATGCTCGTTCAGCTCCCCATGTTAAGATATCGAATGTCCGTCGATCAAATTAAGTTACTGACAACTATATTGATCAACATCTTTTATCCTTAAGTAGTACCACTCAACTTTATTTGTCATGTCGGATGTAATCCACCTGCAGGGTTTACATGACAATCCTTATGAGCTCCTTAAGGGGACATCATCAACCCGACGTATCGGGAGATGGATTCCTTTTACAATCAACAGCCCATCATACATACAATGCTATTACCCAATTCATAGAGGTTGTTGATCCATAATGAATCTCACTCTTTTATGAGTCAAAGTAATGCACACTGCATATACATGTCTGTTATTATATCTGGATTAAGAGCATAAGCATCCATAATAACAGAGGTGTTCGTTCTCTTTTGTAGTCAGTACAAAGAGAAAAACCTCAAGTGGTCCTGTTCAATACACACAAAGTGTACTAGTGTAAACCTATAGTCAAGATAGACTAATACCAGTTTACACTACAACCTTTCCAATGGATTGTCCAAGTCCGTCTAGGTTGTGAACTATTTATATATTCCATAGGGAACTATTTAACATGATCTTCTGTGTGTCTCCTCACACCATATTATCAACCTTATAGAATATCAGATACTTGCATTAATATTATAATAAACACAATATGCAAATATATGTCCATATGATTCTCATTCAAAAAAAAAAAAAAAAGGAAATAAAGTTAATACAAAAGTGATGCTTTCAGTATATAACCCTAACAATCTCCCACTTATACTCAAAGCATTGCTTTTCAGTATACTGTTACAAATCTCCCACTTATACTTAAAGCCATGCTGCTACGCATCTGACTCCCATTCCCTCAACATGACTATCAAAAGCCTTAGCTGGTAAGCTCTTAGTGAAGGGATCAGCTAGGTTGTCTGCTGATGCTATCTTGATCACAGCAACTTTTCCTTTCTTTACGAAATCTCGTATCAGGTGGTACTTACGCTCAATGTGTTTACCTGTCTTATGGGCTCGTGGTTCCTTCGAATTTGCAACTGCACCACTATTATCACAATAAAGTGTAATAGCCTTAGGCAAATTAGGTACCACATCCAAGTCCAATAGGAAGTTTCTGAGCCAAACCGCTTCTTTGGCTGCCTCAGAGGCTGCCACATACTCGGCTTCCATGGTAGAATCAGCAATATATTTTTGCTTGATACTCCTCCATATAGTGGCTCCACCTCCCAAAGTAAATACATAACCTGAGGTTGATTTCCTGGAATCCCTATCTGACTGAAAATCTGAGTCTGTATACCCCAAGGCAACTAAACTATCTGCCTGGTAAACTAGCATGTAATCTTTAGTCCTTTTCAGGTACTTCAAAATATGCTTTACGACAGTCCAGTGCTCTTGTCCCGGGTTAGACTGATCTCTGCTAACCATGCCAACGGCAAAGCAGATATCTGGTCTCGTACATAGCATTGCATACATTAAGCTTCCTACTGCTGAAGCATAAGGAACTGCTTTCATGTTCTCTATCTCTTTAGGTATCCTCGGACACTGCTCCTTTGATAGGGCAATTCCATGCCTAAAAGGTAAGAAACCTTTCTTAGAATTTTGCATGCTAAAACGAGTTAGTATAGTATCGATATAGGAAGCTTGGGACAAACCCAACATCCTTTTCTTACGATCTCGTAGAACTTTGATCCCAAGGATGTAACCTACTTCTCCCAAGTCCTTCATATCAAACTGTTTGGATAACCATACCCTTACGTTAGATAATACCTTCACATTGTTTCCAATGAGCAAGATGTCATCCACGTAAAGTACTAGGAATACCACTACGTTTCCGTCACACTTTTTGTATACACACGATTCATCTTGACATTGATCAAATCCATAGGATTTTATCACCTGATCAAAACATATGTTCCAAGATCTGGAAGCTTGCTTAAGTCCATAAATGGACTTCTTGAGCTTACAAATAAGATGCTCTTGGCCCTTTTCAATGAACCCGTCTGGTTGTTTCATATAGATGTCTTCCTCAAGACTTCCATTAAGAAAAGCTGTCTTGACATCCATTTGCGAAATCTCATAATCAAGATGAGCTGCAATAGATAAAAGAATCTGGATAGACTTAAGCATGGCTACTGGCAAAAAGGTTTCCTCATAATCAATACCCTCTCTTTGAGTAAAACCTTTTGCAACAAGCCGAGCTTTAAAGGTTTCAACCTTACCGTCTGATCCTCTTTTTCTCTTATAGACCCACTTGCATCCAATGGCTTTTACACCAATAGGTGGTTCTACAAGCTCCCAAACTTGATTAGAATCCATAGATTCTATTTTAGATATCATTATTTTTTGCCAAGACTCTGCATCTTTATCTTGGAGTGCTTCATTGTAGGTACAGGGATCATAATCTTGTTCCTCAGGGACAAAGTCTGACGACTCTCCCAAGAACATATATCTATCAGGTTGTATCACAACCCTCCCACTACGACGAGGCACTATCGGTTGTGGTGTAACATTTGTGACACATTGTGCAGTTACTGGTGGTACATCCTGTTGTACTGTTGGTACTGAAGTATTTGGCGTCTCACCTCTCAGTTCTTCTAGAACAGCTCTACTTATGGGTTTATAGTTCATCACATAGTCTTCCTCTAAGAATCGAGCATTGGTGCTAACAATGACCTTCTGATCCTTAGGACTATAAAATAAACCTCCTTTCGTTCCTCTTGGATAGCCTACAAACAAGCGTACTTCTGTACGAGATTCCAACTTATCGGCTTTCCCATTCAGCACGTGTGCTGGACTACCCCAAATCCGAACATGTTTCAGACTAGGCTTACGCCCAGTCCACAGTTCTGTGGGAGTAATTGATACTGACTTAGAAGGAACCAAGTTCAAAATATAAGCTGCAGTTTCTAAGGCATATCCCCAAAACGAATCTGGTAAATCTGAATAACTCATCATTGATCTAACCATCTCCATAAGAGTCTTATTCCTTCTTTCCGCTACACCATTCTGTTGGGGTGTTCCAGGTGCTTATAATTGGGATGTAATCCCAGCCTCTAACAAATAGTCCCTAAACTCCCCAAAGAGATACTCGCCACCACGATCTGAAGGTAATGACTTGATACATTTTCCATGACGTTTCTCCGTTTCTGCCTTGTACTTTTTGAATTTCTCAAAGCACTCAGACTTACGGCGCATCAAATAAATATATCCATACCTTGAATAATCGTCAGTAAATGTGACAAAATATTCAAAGCCACCTCTAGCCTGGACAGTCATGGGCCCACACAAATTAGAATGAACCAATTCCAACACATCTTTGGCCCTATACCCCTTTGCCTTGAAAGGCCTTTTGGTCATTTTACCTATCAAGCAGGATTCAAAGACTGGTAGTGCCTCCACTTCCAATGAACTCAAAGGTCCATCTTTAACCAGTCTTTGAATCCTTCTTAGGTTAACATGCCCCAATCGCAAGTGCCAAAGATATGTTTGGTTCATACAAGAAGGTTCTTTTCTCTTATTTATGTTTGAAGACATATTATTCATTTCCATAAGTTGCATCGTGGGCGAAATAGGATTAATGACATATAGATTATCAACCAATGCACCAGAACAGATAAAATGCTTATTTATTCTAATAACAATATTGTCATTAAAATAAACTGAATATCCATCCTTAACTAGCATGGAAACAGAAATTAAATTCCTTCTAAGTGAAGGTGCATAAAGACAATCTCTCAATGTCAAAGACTTATTTCTACCAAAAGATAAAATAACATCTCCTATTGCAACGGCCGCTACTCTTGTAGCGTCACCCATAAACAAGCATATCTCACCATTACTGAGCCGTCTGGTTTCCTGGAACCCCTGCAATGTATTGCAGACATGATTAGTGGCTCCTGTATCTACACACCAGGTGCCGGTAGATAACACCGCTAAACATGTTTCAACAACTAGTAAATGAGATATACCTTCTTTGTTCTCTTGTTTGAGAAGTGGACAGTCAGTCTTCCAATGTCCTGACCCTTTGCACTTGAAACACTTGTCTTTCGGCTTTTTCACAGCGCCTTGAGGTCCCATGCCCTTCTTTGCTGAGTTTACTTGTTTCTGAACTTTCTTCTTCTTACCACCTTTCGTCTTAGAAGTAGAGTCCTTTTCAGTCACATAAACATGGGCATTCTGCTTGAAGAGAGCTTCAGCATCATGTAGTTCTTTTGCAAGTTCTGCCAAACTATACAACCTTTTGTTCATGTTGTAATTAAGGCAAAACGAGTCAAAACTTTTAGGCAGAGTCCCGAGAATGATATCGACCTGGGTTTCCCCATCGATTTCAGCACCAAGGATCTCCATCTCATTTAGATAACCCATCATCTTGAGAACATGATCCCTTACTGGTGTCCCCTCAGCCATAGATGCTCTCATCAAACTCTTCATAGCAAATTGCCTAGCTGCTCTACTCTGATGTCCGAAGAGTTCCTTAAGGTTGTACATCATATCATAAGCTGTGGGCATGGCCTGATGCTGATGCTGCAGTACATTTGACATAGATGCCAAAATGTAACACCGCGCCATCTCATCTGCCTTTTTCCACTTCTTATAAGCCTCTTTGATCTCTTCATCAGAGTTAGCATCAGGCTTAGGTGGGCATTCCTCATTGAGTACAAATTTGTACTCTTCAGCAGTTAAGACAATATCCAAGTTACGTTTCCAGTCAATATAATTAGGTCCAGTAAGTTTGTTTTCTTTAAGAATCACCATAAGTGGACTGAAAGAACCCATTTTTGAAATCCTGAGAATCACATAAAAAAAATTATGTAGGGCATAACTTTTTGAATTAATTAAATATTGATTCCCTCAAAACAATAAAAAAATTCACCAACACCTTAAACACCATGAATTTAGCATGCCACGATAGTGTGGACGTATACAAATTTAATATTTGTTCAAGTAGGCTTTTCCTATTAATTTTACTATCATGTCAACACAACTTTATGACAAATAAAATTAATCTGTTGGTCTTGCTCTGGTCCTACAAATAATAGCAGTGACTCCGATGGGGAGGATACCATTATTTGTATCTAAGTGTATACCATTGCTTAATACTAAGTCCATTATCTTGTATTGAGTTCCTTCAGATGGAGAAGTGAACACATACTAGGTAACTTTCTACAATTATCCCTAAGAAAGTTTGTACTGGTGATCCATAATTATACTCATCCGATATGGAGGAAAGCACTAAAGCCAACACGCAAGTATAATTATATCATCTACAAAACAGCAATGGAGACCGTGGGATTCATGTTAAATGAATTCCCTCTCCCACTTAGTTATTTAACAATGAGGGTTTTTCTACTAGTTAATTTATGTCCATGTTGTCCATTATTAATGTGATCCTAGTTTTTCAAAAAAAATCACAAAATAATAAACATGCATAATCAGAATAAGCAATAATGGCAATAAATTTGAAAATAAATATCCAACTATTATGGCCATCTTTCCTGATTCTTCCTCGACTGTACGAATCCCAAATCTGACCCTGCGCAGAGTTATCCGGGGTTCGACCTGCCCGGTCAGGTCGCGGGGTTTGAGGCAGCACCGCGATTTCTTTTTTTTTTTTTTAAGGTTTGGCTGCCGATTTCTTCATCGAAAACCATCTGTCGATCTCCGGACTGCCTAAAAACAGCATCTCCTCCGGCATCAGAAACAGCCACCACCGCCATCACGATCGATCGAAAAAAAAATTAAAATTACATCAATCCTATGCCTCCCGAAGGAGTTCACACATAATCTAGATTGAAAAATTAAAATTATAAGCACGATCAACCCTCGTGATATTAATTACATCCACAAAACAACAACAACACAAACAAAACATGCATTGGACCATAATAGTTGGATCTAAGATGCCTGCAAAACCGAGTTAGAACAGATCTACATCTACCGACTATCATACAACGCAAGTTTTATTGGACAACATGGATGTAACAATCAATACACAGATCCAATACCGGCTCTGATACCAATTGATGGAACTGCGATGAGACCCAGGACCACGGATTGGTGTGCGTATCGATCATAAAAGCTTAACAGATTTAATACGTGATCTAACCCTTTATAGCGGAATCTAGGGTTCACGAATTATACCTGCGATGAGAAGAGGACGATAGTTTCTAGCAACCTCGAGCCGTCAGCGACCCCAAGATCTTCTGCACGTATTCCTTCCTCGGGTTGGACGTCGTGTGGGCGACGGTCTACCAACCTTTCTTCTCCTTGGCTGACCTCTCTTTCTCTCCTTACGTGAATCACGAATTTGGAGAAAACTTCTTATCTCTGATAATGATATGACGGCCAGAGAATAGAGGATATATAAATAAGGCTACGGCAGGGACCATGAGGAGAAATTAGGGTTAGGTCTCCTAACGAATCTGGGTATCCCGTGTTCAGCCCGAACACACAACCCAGGCCCATTAACAATAGCTCGGTCCACTAAAGAGCTATTGTTGCACTACCTTCCTAATCCCAAATTATATTTATGGGCTCCTTTTATTATATATTTGTTCAGCTCCCCATGTTAAGATATCGAATGTCCGTCGATTAAATTAAGTTACTGACAACTATATTGATCAACATCTTTTATCCTTAAGTAGTACCACTCAACTTTATTAGTCATGTCGGATGTAATCCACCTGCAGGGTTTACATGACAATCCTTATGAGCTCCTTAAGGGGACATCATCAACCCGACGTATCGGGACATGGATTCTTTTTACAATCAACAGCCCATCATACATACAATGCTATTACCCAATTCATAGAGGTTGTTGATCCATAATGAATCTCACTCTTTTATGAGTCAAAGTAATGCACACTGCATATACATGTCTGTTATTATATCTGGATTAAGAGTATAAGCATCCATAATAACAGAGGTGTTCGTTCTCTTTTGTAGTCAGTACAAAGAGAACAACCTCAAGTGGTCCTGTTCAATACACACAAAGTGTACTAGTGTAAACCTATAGTCAAGATAGACTAATACCAGTTTACACTACAACCTTTCCAATGGATTGTCCAAGTCCGTCTAGGTTGTGAACTATTTATATATTCCATAAGGAACTATTTAATATGATCTTCTGTGTATCTTCTCACACCATATTATCAACCTTATAGAATATCAGATACTTGCATTAATATTATAATAAACACAATATGCAAACATATGCCCATATGATTCTCATTCAAAAAAAGAAAAGGAAATAAAGTTAATACAAAAGTGATGCTTTCAGTATATAACCCTAACAAGGGTTAGGGTGTGGTGACCTAGGGTTAGGAACCCTAGCATCATATCATGGCTTGGATCTTGATGAAGATCCAATGGTGGAGATAATTCACCATGTAAAGTTGACTTATAGGTTCCAAGAAGTTTCCATGAAGCTTCCCATGAGCTTCTAGAATATGTGTGTTGTCTTCATCTCATCCATCTATTCCCACTCAACCCTAGATCCTCCCATCCTAGCCCTCCATCTCCTTGAAGTTGGTCGGCCCCATTTCCCCAAAACCCTAACTCTCCATCTCCTATAAAAACCCCTCCATTCATCTTTTCACTTCTTCTCATCATCTTGTTTTATTTTTTTGGCTTCAAAAAAATAATAAGGTAGAGAAGGAGAAAAGAAGAAAAAGGTGGAGTCTTTGGTAGTGGTAGAGGAGAAGATTAGTAGAGAAGGAGAAGGTGTTGGCCAAAGCTACTACAAGATCAAGTGAGCAAGGGTACAAGCTTAAAGAGGAAGGAGCAAGCAAGCTACAAGAAGATTCTCTTGCAAAATCAAGATGTGGGTGATCTTCTAACTCAAAAAATTAGCTTTTGTGTGTATTGTGAGTTTTGGCATGTGGTAGTAGCTAAAATAAATCTTTTTGCCTTGTATGGGAAGTTAGCATGCTAAGAAAAAATAATTTATGTGGTCGAAGATATCCTTCCATGAAATTGTTAAGAGCAAGTATAAGTAGGTGAGTTCGAAAATTTCTAGTTTTCAAACGGTTGGGAATTTTGGACTAAAATTGTCAGGACTTGTTGAGCTATGTATATAGGGCTTGCATGATTTCTTTTCATAATATTTGGAGCCCGTTTGATAACCCAAATAGCAGCCCAATTTTCGGACAGTAAGCAGCCAAGAGAGCTGGTGTTGTGTGAAATTTGTGGTGTCTTTCCGATTTTGTAACTCAAAATTTGCTGGGTATTTTGAGCTGAAATTGTTTTTGGACACTCTTGTATGTGTCTAAAACTATAGTATTTAGTTTCATAATTTTCCGAGGTCGTTTGATACTTCAAAGAAATTGTAGAATATAACTGGTCTGGAAGTGGTGGCTGAAGCTGACTGTTTTTGGACTGAGGTTCAAAGGGTCATAACTCCTTGTGTGTTTATGATACTGATATGAAATTTTGGGAGTATCTTATGGTTGGATTCTAGTTGATGATTCTCAAATTTTAGAATTTTTAGAGGTCGTTTGATGAGGTTTCAAAACTATTCAGTAAGGGGTAGTAAATACTCTGCTGAAAGAGCAGCTGAAATTGTATGCTACCTTTGAGGAGTCATAACTCAATGTGAGAGATGAATCTGAATATAAATTTTGGACACAATGGAATGGTATATGTTTGGATTAAGAATATCAAACTTCATGAGCATTGGACTTAAGGTGGATTTGTTATTTAATTTCAAAGTGAACTAGGTTCAGCCTAGTGCAAATCGACTAGTCTGTGAAGATGAGAAATTCTGGAATTATTTGTTAAGAATTTGGAAATTTGACCAACTAGAGAGCCGTAGTAGGGAGTCATAGCTTTCTAACCCAACTAAAATTTTGTAATTCTAGTTTGTAGGTTGAGAGTTATGATTTTTCAAAGACTAGGATAGATCTAGTCTAGTCGATGCCCTGTTTATTGAAAAAAATCAAATTTTCCCTGTTTGTGCACCCGATGGAATTTTGGGTTTTTGAGGACTTTAGAGATGGAATATAAGGATGCATTCAACTAAGAAGTTGTAGTAGACACTCTCACCTTTTCATAGAATCCGGAATCGAGTAATTCTGATGAGCGAGCAAGTTTTTATGATGTTGGAAAGATGCAGCGAGTGCATGAAGGAACGTACAAGCTGAGAGTGTATGAGGTTTTATGATGTCAAGATGATTGAATTTTGAGGAAATGGTTAACTGGAGAGTTGTAGACTAGGATCTTATCTTTCCAGAATGGGGGTATCAAGCAAATTTTGAATTGTGTCATGGAAGTTATGATAGTTGCAAGTTTAGCAACCTGTTGTTTAGTTTGACTTCGAGCTTAAGTTAGCTTGGGAACTTGAGTTCCTTATAAAATTTTAGGGAATCGTCCACTAGGGGATTGCAGTGGAACTCCCTACCCCTTTAGAAATTCTGAATGTGTTGGATTCCGATGAGCATAGCTTGGGTCACAGTTACTACTATTTCTTGAACTATTTCATCGGACAATTGATGAGGAACCCTCTGCATACCTCAGTGTGGTGATCATGAGCTATGAGTTTTTAATGATGTTTTTAGCATTTCATTTGGAACTTAGATAATTTCCTGTGCTTAGTACTCATGGTGGATATGACGGAGTTGGGGTATAGCTCTGGTCGGTTTGTGTTTGGTTTCTTGATGCCCGAGTCCATCAATGATCAAGAATTGATGGTTATGGGTGTGCTTACCTTCATTTGAATTATATTGCATCCTTAGGGCGCCGTTGGACTACTCGCTGAGGGTCACAGGTCGGGGTTATTTGGTTGCTGACCTGTGAAGGTATTAGGAATCAGTGGAGGTGATTCCCGTGATGATTGTTATTCCGACTGACCAGTCAGGCTCAACTTTGATTGTCCGATACCGTGTATGATTTTGGGTAGCAACATGTTTTTAGTAAACTGCATTGATTAGGTTTTCTTTATTTGTTTCGCTTGAAGACCGAATTGGTGTTAGGGGTGATTCCCTATAATCCGACTCGTTCTGAGAGTTGGCACTAGGTGGTGATAACTATGGGGTTGTCTCTTCCTGTGATTAGGGATACGTGCTGCTGTGCGTATCTTGTACTGTTGATTCCTGAAGTACCATGGTAAGAACGGGATGTCGATTTCCTAGCAGATAGGGGGTTTTAGACCTTCGAGGCCATTATGTTCTATGTTGTGGACACGAACGGACCCTAATGGATCTTCTGCGCAATGGATATGCTGCTGCATGTCTGTAAGTTCGTCACAACTTTTGAGGATGGTCCGATGTAATAATTATTGGTGACAACGGGGTAGCTTCCCGAATTATTTTTTTTTATATACCTTCTCAATCATGTTGTACTATCAGGAACAGGAAGTGTACAATAGTAGAATGCATTGCATGGCGAGGGTTCGAATCCCTGAAACTGGAGAAACGGCTTGATCTGGGACATATGTAGTATGGGATGCATGTGTGTCCAGAGTCTTGCTGACATTAGATTAAGTGCATCTATCATGTACTCTGTTTTATGCATTAGAACTTAAGTCATGGCATACACAAACACTAGGAAATCAGGATACACATTCTTTTCCATTCAAGATGAATTGCGGGTGTGACAGTTGGAGATCGCTGTTTTCTTATCAGCATTGCGTCAGTAGAATTATTGACGTGCCCACTTAACTAGGTACTGGATACCGGATCAAGTGGGCAGGAGAGCCAAACCAGTAGGGCATCCAAATGGGGCGGCAGTGTACATGTCTACCATTCGAGCAGGTGCAAAAATATCAGAGTTGTGCAGCAGAAGGCTAAAACCGAGGGTTAAGTCCCAGGGAGGCAGATAGACCACTCAGCAAAATTTTGGCAGTGACCAATCAATTCCCGATCTGGAAGACAACCGATAGCCTCACAAGTGGAATCTGAATATTTTTGTAAACAATTGTAATGAGTTTATGTAATCTGTATTCCTTATTCAAGGACAAATTAATATTTGTAACTAATGATGTAATAACTCTGATGGTAATAAAAGTTTTTAAATTTCCATGTTATTTATTGTGTTGAGATGCATTTGAAGGAAAATATTCTGGTGGTGTCACGGATGTCCTGTAACGGGGATCCGGGGCGTTACAAAAGTGGTATAAGAGCTGACTTCAAATTGCAGTCTAACACAGTAGGAAATTAAAACTTAAAGTGCCAGTTAAAGGCAGGATTGTGTTCAGATGGTTCGAGCAATCGATATATATCTGAGATTTCTCTCTGACCAGGACTAAACTCATTTGTATTTTGCAGAATGGTGTTCGAAGATAACTTCATCAATAATATGTCAGTAGTAGCAGATGAACCAATGCCCACAAATGGACTGATGTCAGTGGAAGAATAAATAATGGAAGTTCCACAACAGGCCGAGGATGAAAAGGACTCACCCCTACCATCATCAAGGCCAACCGTGGAGCAACAGATAAAAGCTGACATATGTATGAGACTGAAAATACTGAAGGAAAGTAAGGACAAAGAGGTTAAACAGGCCAAGCAACAGATTGCACACCTAAAGGAAGAGCAAAAGCAACTTCAATCCTATATGGCATGCTTACAGGATCATTGGTGGGAACTCTAGGAAGACACCAAGCCAAGAATTACTGAGAAGACCATCAAGGCAAGGAGAATTGGGAAAAGAACCAAATATTCTAGAAGAAAACGCTCCAAGAAGGCAATTACCACAAAGAGTTGTTTTGAATGTGGGAAAGACGGGCACTTCAAGTCAAAACGCCCAACAATTATAGCCAAGAATTGTTACAACTGTGGAAAATTTGGACATATCAAGCCGAATTGCCCACAACTACAAGGAGGATGCTCATCAAGCAAGAAACAGAACGTCAGTAATGAGGATTAAGGTTATGTGGGCCAAGTATGTTTTGAAATGTTTTGGAAATATAAGAAAGATGTAATTCACCTTGTATTCTGGATGTTCAACTTCGTTATGGATGACATTGTATTTTGGAAAACATTCTAATGTGCTACTTCCTGGATAGAAGACTTTTTTTTTTCTAATTAAAGCTTAGTGTGGCAGATAGAATGATCATATATGGTAGCGCTTTCCAACTTATGATTATGATCTTCCCTATATCTGAACTAGTCTCAATGTATTTCATTTTGCTAGCAAGCTTAGTACAGTCGTGTTCAACGACGACTAGTCTGTAACCAGACATCAATGGAGGCAAACATGCAACTGGATACCGGAAAGCAAATCTGTAATTGAATGTCTAGAAGGCAAACATGCAACTAGATACCGGAAGGCAATTTGCAACCGAATGTCCAGGAGGCAAACATGAAACTAGATATCGGAAGGCAAGTCTGCATCCGAATGTTCAGAAGGCAAAACTACAACTGGATGTCGATTCATAACCTGATGTGCAGGTAACAAGAACTGCTGGAAGATCAGAACAAAAATGTGCGACTTCATCCCTTCAAAGGAGGGAGTGGCTACCGAACAGCAGGAGTCTTAAACAAAGAGTAAGTCAGCATCACTTGTGGAAAAGGACAAGCAAGGTAATGCAGTTATCGTCTACTCCAGAGCAGGAGAGGAAGAATGGCAGCATCAAATTCATGATGGATCCACCCAGAAGACTAAAGAGCAACAATTCAACTTGGTGGAAGACCAGTTTAACGAAAATATCACCCGGGAAGCTGGAGATGGTTCAGGGAAATATCTCATGAACCATCGGTAATTGTGTTTTGTTTTTTTCTCCACTAGCAACGTTCTGAGGACATAACGATTCTAAGGAGAGAGTGATGTAATACCCCGCAAATTAGCATATAGCTATTTTTGCATTGTAATCTGTGCACGTATGAGTATTGCACACTGTTACCGCTAAATCTGGTGTGGGGGTAAACAGATAGTATTTGTGGATTCTTGAAAAACTTGAATAGCAAACCTGAAACCTGTTCCGCTGGAGTTTGACCGTTGACTCCCGCTGTTCACCTGCAAGAAGTGCGGGACACCGGGGTTGATCCCGGCAACGCACCCTCCGACGCTCAAGTCAGTAATCAGGAAGGTTATGAGAGAGCGTAAATTGGCAAAAGATTGATTACCTCTTACTGGTGGTGGATGGGGGGTATTTATAGCTGTGTTCGGGATCTAATTAGGAATGTAATCCCTGTGATTAGATAAGGAATGTAATCCCTAATTCCCGGTGGAAGGATAGATGTGAATCAGGGCCGTTTGATTAATATTAATCAGAAACCCTAATTCTATCCTGCTGGACCGGGTTAATCACGGGTTAAAACCTGTACCCAGTTGAGGTGGATCCGTTCGCGGGTTATTGGGTCTTTGGGGAGAAGAACCAGTAACCGCGTCAGACCCATTTGTAGGTGAAATTACCATTTTACCCCTGGGCTTTAAGATTCGCGCCCGGTTTGGACGGTTCCGATTTAACCCCATTTTAGCCATATCACGAGCCCCCCACTCTCGAAGATTGAGTTTGATCAGCCTTTGAGGAGTAGTTTTACTGTTTTAATGGCTTGCGGAGTTGTATCGGAGTCAAAATGGGAGATTCCGAATCTTTGTGCGAGGTAGCATGGTGATTTTAAAAGTTAGTTGTGCGCTCCAAGTTGTTCTTGAGTTCTCCCGAGTTTCTGGCGCCTGTTCTTAATTTTTATCTATTTTTCGGATTACTTATTTGATTTTGCGAAGTATTGATTCGTCGTTCGGGGGTCTTAATGAATCGCTCTAAGCAATAATTATTTACTCAGGAGCTCAAAAATATTCCCCCGAATTTATAATTATTTCTTAGAATTCTTAATTAATTTCCCCAAATTTTTAATCATTTTTTCGCAATTTTCAAATAAATAAAAAGATTTTTATAAATAAAAACTAACTATTAATATTGAATTACGACGTGGCACGATCTGGACCCTTCATCTGGGCTGTGCGCGCTTTTCTTGGAGATCGGACGATCCGAGTGGGTCGCTAGTATTTTCTTCGTACGTGAGGGTCGGTACTTCGACACCTCGGCTCGACTCCTTGGCGGATCGGCTCGGAGCGCTGGGATCTGCCGGGCTACGTGGCACGATCCTGAGCGTCCATTATGGCGCAAATCCCCACAAAACACTATCTTGTCGTTTAGTGGACGTGGCGTGATCTGAGCCGTCCATCAAGTTTTGACACAAATTTTGGGACGATCCGATGGTGACACTGGCTCGGCAGAATTTTTCTCCATATGTGGAGGTCGGTACCTCGTCCCTTCAGCTCGGTAGCTCGGTGAGGCGCTCTGGTGGCTCGGCAGCTCGCCCTCTGTCCGAGTAGCTTGGTTGCTCAGCCAAGTTGTTCAGTAGCTCGCCTATGCACTCCGGTGGCAGGCAGCTCAGAAGGAACACATGGCCGTATCTGGAGCGTTTATCACGACGCGAATCACGAGGACGGAGTTCAGATCACGAGAAAAAGTTATCTTATCGTTTTGTGGGTGTGGCATGATCTGAGCTGTCCATCAAGTTTTGACACGAATTTTGGGACGATCCGACGGTCACACTGGCTCGGCAGAATTTTTCTCTATATGTGGAGGTCGGTACCTCGTCCCTTCGGCTCGGTAGCTCGGTGAGGCGCTCTGGTGGCTCGGCAGCTCGCCCTCTGTCCGAGTAGCTTGGTTGCTCAGCTAAGTTGTTCGGTAGCTCGGCTATGCACTTCGGTGGCAGGAAGCTTGGAAGGAACACGTGGCCGTATCTGGAGCATTTATCACGGTGCAAATCACGAGGATGAGGTGGGTCAGATCACGAGAAAATGTTATCTTGTCATTTTGTGGGCGTAGCGTGATCTGAGCCGTCCATCAAGTTTTGACACAAATTTTGGGACGATCCGACGGTCACACTTGCTCGGCAGAATTTTTCTCCTTATGTGGAGGTCGGTACCTCGTCCCTTCGGCTCGGGAGGATGGTGGCTCGGACGAATGCTCGGAAGTTCGGTCCGAGTGTTAGGATCACATGGTGAGATCTGAGCTGCTCATCACGGCGCGTATCACGAAGTTGGGGGTCCAGATCACGAGAAAACGTTATCTTGTCGTTTTGTGGGCGTGGCATGATCTGAGCCGTCCATCAAGTTTTGACATGAATTTTGGGACGATCCGACGGTCACACTGGCTCGGCAGAATTTTTCACCATATGTGGAGGTTGGTACCTCGTCCCTTCGGCTCGGTAGCTCGGTGGAGCTATTCGTTAGCTCGGTTAAGTAGAATGGTGGATCAGTGGCTCGTCGAGGTGCTGGTCGCCGAGTGATGGAGTTAAGCGAATCGACGAGCTCTCGTCTTGAAATGCCGCAACTCTCCGTTTTGTCGTTTTGCCTTCCTTTAGTGGGCCCTTAAATGCTTAGAGAGCCCAAACGTCGCTCTCTTGGCTATAAGTCTCCACTCCCCTCACCCCCTAGCTCATTTCTCGCTTTCACTCCAAATTTTTACTTTTACTCTTAGTTTCGCTCTGCTAGCGGTGATTTGTGCTTCAAGGCGGTGGTGCTAGCTGTCGCGTAGGCCAGGTGATCTCCGGCAAAAAATTCCGTCCGTGAACGTCACTTTCAAGTTTACGTCACATCAAGGTCAGTGTTTTTGCCTTAGATATTTATTAGAGATATCAAGAGTAAACTCAGGAAGTGAGGCATCGTCCTCTGGAGGTAGTGGTGCCGAGGAGAGAAGGCAAGTAGTGAGCCGGAGAAAGGGGAAGGAAGTGGTAGGGTTGTCTGCGGCCGAGAAGAAGAAGGTAGTGGCCCGGTCTCCTGTAGTCAAGGAGATCGTGGAGCCTGAGAGGCGAGTCCCCGAGTCAGGCCGGTATCCTGGTGTGTTGTCCGGTCACGCCGACATTAGGCAGTACGAGGGTGATCTGCTGAAGAAGGCGATCGTTGGTCGGTCGGCAGCTTACGAGGAGAACGCCCCGAGGGAGGTCACCGAGGTGGATGACCTTGCTTCGGTATTATCCGAGAGGGACCTCCTCCGGATCAGAAAGGGGTTCGCCATCCCTCCGGAGTACAGTCTGATCCTTCTCGGCCCTGGGATGCGAGCGAACACCGTGCTGTCGCCGGACACGTGTGTGTTCGACTTCGACTCTTTGAGCGCCGGCTTGCGTTTCCCTTTGCATCCCTTCGTGTTGAGGGTTCTCCACTGGTATTGTCTAGCACCGGTGTAATTTATGCCGAACACCTGGCGCCACGTGCTCGCCTTCTTGCTACAGTGTCGCATCGCCGAGGTCGAGCCAGACGTGGTAATCCTCCGGAGCCTGTATCGGATCAACCGGATGTCGAAAGCCAAGCCTCGCTACTACTTGTCACCCCGAAAAGGCGTTAAGCTAATAGAGAATCCGAATTCTATCAAAGGTTGGAAGGAGAAGTTTTCCTGTTGAAGGGGCCCTCGACGTTGGACTTTCCGACTCGGTGGAAGGCAGAGGTGCCGAAGTTTGCAAGGGTCGACCTGGTGCTGACTGCGGCCGAGGAGGAGGTGGCGGCGAAGCTCATTGCTCTCCCAATGTTAAGCTGGAGAGAAATGATTGAGGAGGTGCTACACGGGTCGGGCCTTAGTCCGATCGACCCGAGTATGCTCCAGACATCTCGTTGCATTTTTTTAAATTAAATTCCTTGTGCGATTTTCTAACTTGTTGTTTGGTTTCGTTGTTTGGAACAGAGGCACCGAAGATGGACTTCATGGGAATGATGTCTGAGCGAGGTAAGGTCGCCGATGGTAGGAAGAGGAAGAAACCGAGCACCGAGCTCACATCGGGTCGACCTTCCAAGGCCCCCTCGGTAGTTGCCGACCCTACCCCTGTTCCTCAGGCGCCGTCTCCGTCAGTGGTCGTCCTTGTAGACCCGTCTGCCCCAGCCTCCTCTACCCCGACCAGTGAGACCTTTTCGATTTCGGCAGCGCTGGCTCTGCAGGCCCCGCCTCTGATGCCTCAGGCCGAGCAGATCTTGACCGAGGCCCACAAGAAGCTGTTCGTCCCCGACTGGCGGGTGAAGAACCACGACGGCTTTCTTGGTGACTCGCAGATGTGCATTCAGGTCGTCAAGCATCTTGCGACCCCAAAGGACTGAGCCGCTCTGAAGGCGGGGACGACCGGGGACGGCACCTTCGAGATCGCTCGGTCGCTCATGTCGGTAAGTATTTTTCTTTTAAAATTTCTTCAAGTCCACAGCTCGGCTTTTACAACCACCTAACGCTCATTCATTACAGGCTGCTTGTCACTTCGGCCACCTTGTTCAGGAGTTTGCCGAGCAGGAGAGGGAGCTGAAAGCCCTCTGTGATAAGGACAGGGCAGAGAAGGCGAGGGCGGTGAAGCAGCTCGAGGCGGAGCAGCGCTGCTCGGAGGGCTTGGAGGTTCGGGTTGCCAATCTTGAGCCGGCCTTGGAGCGAGCGAAGGAGCAGCTCGCCGCAGAGGTTGCCAAGGTTGCTAAGGCTGCCGAGGAGCTGGACACATCGGTGAAGGCCCTGGAGGCGGCGAAGGCGGAGAGGGACGCCACGGCGGAGGTGGCCAGGAAGGAGGTCGAAGCCGAGGCGAAGGAGCACATGGCTAGGAACATGGAGCTGTCCTATGCGAGAGCGCTTGACCACGTCGAGGCTCGCATCCCCCGGCTTCGAAAGAGTGAGATATCGCCTGTGGCCCGGCGAAGAGGAGGAGGGCGAAGAGGAGGAGGAAGGAGAAGAGGAGGAGGGTGATCAGCGGGACGGGGATGTGCCTGCCGACCCCGAGACTGTGGCGGTCGACCCCCAAGCCGGGGCGACGGGGGGCGAGGGACCATCTGGCGAGGCGCTTGTGACCGAACCGTCGCCCCAGGTGGATCCTTGATCTCCCCATTTTTTGCATAAATCCTTTTTTTTGTAAAGCCTTATAGCGGACTGGCCATTGCTTCTTTTTTATATGAATGAAAGATTTCTTTTTTTTTGAATTTGTCCAAGTGTTTGGCTCGGAATTTGTCTTCCAATGGAATGCTTTGGTTTTTCAGATCGTCGAACTTCTTTCGAACGCCGTAGCGGCTCGGCGGCGCACAGAATTATTTAAGCGATCATGCAAAGCTCATCTCGAGGGCGAGATTGAGTTGATTAGGAGGGTGCTATTCAATGTGGAGAAGACGAACAACGAGTTATTGGCTGAGATTCGTCACTTGCAGATAGTCGAAGGAGAACTCTTGGCGAGGGAGGATGAGTTAACCTTAGTGCTGGCCGAGCACGACAAGCTCGCTTCGAAGGTTGAGCAACTATGGAGGGTTACGGTCGACAAAAGCATCGAAGTGACCAACCTTTGCCGAATCATAGCTGACTGTGCCGGGGACGCAAGCTCGGCGAAACTTCCTTGTTTCAAGATGTCAGTGAAAGACGATACTTTGAAGGATAGGATCTTCGAACTTGAGGAGGAAGTCGCTTGCCTCAAACCTCAGCCCGTGAGGATTAACGTCCGAAGCACTTCATGCACCTGCGAGGAGAGTGAGAGAGGAATCTCTTTCTACGAGCTCATGACTTGTCCACTTGTCGTTGGGCGGAGTTCGGCTGATGCTCAGAGCGGCGTGGCTGTTTCGTCTAGTGGAGCCTCGATCGGAGCCACAATTAGAGGCAGTGCCGAAGAGGCATCTCGGTTCGCCGGCCTAGAAACGAGCTCGAAGGTTAAGCGGCGCTGACCTCACGTGTCTTTGAACCGAAGCGTTCCCCTCTCGAGGAGGCGTTGAAAAAGTCGTATTATGCTTTTTGAGTTTTTTTTTGTAGCACCTTCTTTTAGTAGCTTGGTCTTGTAACATCATTGAAGTTGTTTAATAAAATTAGGGTTCGTGTGCTCGGAATGTACTGAGGTCACGTCACTTTTGAAATGAACCATAAGAACCAAAAGTTAGCTCCTTTGATTGTCCTAGTTGTAGAATTTTTGCGGGAGCAATTCCGCAGTGACGAAGTGAGGAGGGAGTCTTTCGGTGGTTGCGGGAGCAATTCCGAATGGTGGACCACTTCTAGCTCGCTCAACAGCGAGCTGGCGAAGCGGAGTCGAGCCAAGTATTGGACTCCGAACTCGTCGTTTAGAATTTGTCAACGGTTGTGGGAGCAATTCCGAATGGCGAACCACTTCTAGCTCGCTTAAGAGCGAGCAGGCGAAGCGAAGTCGAGCCAAGTGTTGGACTCCGAACTTGTCGTTTAGTTTAGTCAACGGTTGTGGGAGCAATTCCGAATGGAGAACCACTTCTAGCTCGACTGAGAGCGAGCGGGCGAAGTGGGGTCGAGCCAAGTGTTGGACTCCGAACTTGTCGTTTAGTTTAGTCAACGGTTGTGGGAGCAATTCCGAATGGAGAACCACTTCTAGCTCGACTGAGAGCGAGCGGGCGAAGTGGGGTCGAGCCAAGTGTTGGACTCCGAACTCATCGTTTAGAATTTGTCAACGGTTGTGGGAGCAATTCCGAATGGCGAACCACTTCTAGCTCACTTAAGAGCGAGCTGGCGAAGCGGAGTCGAGCTAAGTGTTGGACTCCGAACTCGTCGTTTAAATACGAGGAAGGTAAAAACGGAGAGATACAAGTAATTCACAAGTAAAATATGAAAAAATATCCTTTATTGAAAACTACTAGTCGACTGCTTCTAAGTTGTGAGCCGTTATTACATTGGAGAGAACAAAATCAAAATACAAGTGAAAGGAATGGAACGGTTCGACATCCGAAGGTACTTAGAAAGGCGTTGATGCGCTCTCTTGGTACTTTAAGAGATGGTCGGCATTCCAAGTCCTTGGGATCTCTCTGCCTTCAAGATTTTCTAGACGGTAGGCTCCAGGCCGAACTACTTTGGTGATCTTGTAGGGTCCTTCCCAATTTGGAGCTAGCTTACTCTTCTGACTGGGGAAGGAGATAGCTAACTTTCTGAGGACTAAGTCCCCTTCTTTGAGGTCGGTAGGACGGACTCTCTTATTATAGGCCAGCTCGATCCTTCTCCGATAGCTTTGTTGACGAATGATAGCTCTCTCACTGAGCTCATCGATTAAGTCCAGATTTGCTCGGAGCTCTCTGGCATTCTGCTCTTCTTTATAAGCAATAAGACGAGGTGAAGGTATACCGACTTCCAGAGGGATCACAGCCTCGGACCCATAGGTGAGGTTGAACGGCAACTCTTCTGTGGGAGTTCGTTTCGTAGTGCGGTAATTCCACAGTACGTTCGGGAGCTGATCAACCCATAAACCTTTAGAGGACTTATCCAGCCTCTTCTTAATACCGGAGAGGATCTGTCGATTGGCGTTTTCCACTTGGCCATTTGTTTGAGAATGGGAGATAGAGGAGAAGCACTGTTGGATGGCGAGGTCTTCACACAGAGCTCGGAAGGTAGCCCCTGTAAACTGTGTTCCATTGTCGGTTATGAGGACTCGAGGGATGCCGAACCTGCAGATAACATTCTTCCAAAAGAACTAGAGTACTTTGTTCTCAGTGATTGTGGCCAAGGGCTCGGCCTCTATCCACTTCGAGAAGTAGTTGATCGCCACGACTAAAAATTTGAGTTATCTGGGAGCTGGCGGGAAGGGCCCTAGTAAATCCATCCCCCACATTGCGAAAGGGATAGGACTTGATAGGGAGGTGAGCTGAGCTTGTGGGAAGCGACGGATGTTGGAATACTTTTGACAAGAGCTGCATTGGCGAACGTGTCGTTCGACATCTTCTAGGAGAGTAGGCCAAAAATATCCATAATTTAATACCTTCCGAGCGAGGGATCTTGACCTTGAATGCGCTCCGCCTATGCCTTCATGAAGTTCCTGCAAGGCATATGTGGCTTGTTCCGGGGATAGACACTTCAAATAAGGCATGCCGTCCACTTGTGTGACGGAGCGTTTATAGAGGACCCCCTCAATAATGGTGTACCGTTCGGCTCGGGTTCTGACTCGGCGAGCTTCCATAGGGTCTTCGGGGAGGAGCCCATCCCTTAGAAATTCTACCAGGGGTTTCATCCAATTGTCTTGAAGCTGAACAGGCAGTGACTCTATCGAGTCTGAAGTTTATTCTTCAATGCTCGGCCTCAGGAGCACTTCAATAAGAACGGTCTGCTCAAGACCTTGGAGGGAGGAAGAGTTCAACTTGGAGAGGGCATCTGCTTGGGAATTTTCCTCTCTGGGGATTCGCTGGATAAGTGCCTCTTCGAATAGAGCCATGAGATTTTGGACCTTGGCTAGATACTTAGCCATTCGGTCGTCTCGCGCTTCATACTCGCCCAAGACTTGATTTACGACTAGCTGAGAATCGCTAAAGATACGGAGGCATTGTGCCCCTGCCTTACGAGCCATGCCAAGGCCGGCTATAAGTGCTTCATACTCCGCTTCATTGTTGGAGGCCTTGAAGTTGATGCTGAGGGAGTATTGGAGAACGAAGTCATCTGGGGCTGCCAGAATGACCCCGTCTCCGCTTCCCTCGTTGCAAGAAAATCCATATACGTATACCGACCAGATAGGAAGTCCGTTTGTTGCTTGGCTAACCTCAGATATGGTGCTCTCGACGATGAACTCGGCTAAGGCCTGAGCCTTGATTGCAGTCCGAGGCTGGTAGGTTATATCATGCTGGCTCAGCTCGGTAGACCATTTCATGAGACGACCGGAGGTCTCCGGCTTGTGAAGGACTTGCTTCAACGGTTGGTCAGTAAGAACGACCACCGAGTGAGACTGGAAATATGGACGAAGCTTTCTCGCGACCATGACTAAGGCGTATGCCATCTTCTCTATCCTTAGGTAGCGGAGCTCGACATCCCGAAGTACCTTGCTCACGTAATAGATGGGCTTTTGAGTCCTATCTTCTTCTCTTACGAGGATAGCGCTGAGGGTCTGCTCAGAGGTGGCTAAGTAGAGGTAGAGGGTTTCCCCGGGAATAGATTTGCTGAGGAGAGGAGGATTAACTAGGTAAGCCTTTAAATGGTCGAATGAATCTTGTTGCTGCTGACCCCACTCGAAGCCTTTAGCCCGCCTTAGAGCTTTGAAGAAGGGAAGACACTTCTTCCCTGACTTAGAAAGGAAGCGACCTATGGCAGCAAGGCGGCCTGTTAGCTTCTGAACCTCTTTCACATTCTTCGGGGGAGCCATGTCCAATATGGCCTTGATCTTCTCGGGGTTAGTTTCGATTCCTCTTTGGCTGACCATAAAGCCTAGGAATTTCCCCGACGAGACTCCGAACACACACTTGTTCGGATTGAGCCTCATATCGTGCTCCCGGAGTACATCGAACGCTTCTTGTAGATCGGCCACATGATCGGCCCCATGGATGCTCTTCACAAGCATATCGTTAACATATACCTCCATATTTCGGCCGATCTATTCTTGAAAAACCTTGTTGACGAGGCGTTGATAAGTGGCACCTGCATTCTTCAACCCGAAAGGCATTACCCTGTAGTAGTAGAGGCCGAATATGGAAGTCTACTAGATGACATGTTGGTCAAGAGCACCCGAGGGCAGGAACATGTGCTCGTCCTCCAAGAAGCCTTTGGGGTGCTCAGGAGGCACAATATGAGAATGAACCCGAACAAGTGTGTGTTCAGAGTCTCATCTGGCAAGTTCTTGGGGTTTATGGTCAGCCAGAGGGGCATAGAGGCCAACCCCGAGAAGATCTAGGCCATTCTCAAAATCGCTCCTCCCTCCAGCGTCAAAGATGTACAGAGGCTTACGGGGCGCCTCGCAGCAATTGGACGATTCCTCTCCAAGTCCGGAGAGAAGTGCCTCTCCTTCTCCAAGGCTCCCAGGGGGCTAAAAGGCTTCGAATGGGGGCAACAACAACAAGAGTCCTTCGACCAACTCGAGGCGTATTTAGCTAACCCCCCGCTCTTGAGCAAGCCAACGACTGGAGAGGTCCTCTACCTCTATCTCGCTGCTTCGGAGCAAACCCTCAGCGCAGTCTTCATAAGAGAAGAGGAGAGAACGCAGAGGCCCATCTATTATGTGAGTAAGGTCCTCCACGATGCCAACTCCATTACCCGAAGCTGGAGAAGGTGGCTCTCGCCTTGGTCATGGCGGCCCGAAAGCTCCGCCCCTAGTTCCAATCTCATTCGGTGATCGTTCTTATCGACCAGCCACCCAAGCAAATTCTCCACAAGCCCGAGACCTCCGGGTGCCTTATGAAGTGGTCCATCAAGCTAAGCCAACATGATATCAGCTACCAGTCGAGAACAGCGATCAAGGCCCAAGCTCTGGCAAAATTTATTGTGGAGAGCACCATCCCCGACACTTCCGAGCCATCTGTCGACCCCTTGGTCTGGACCGTTTATGTGGATGGATCTTCTTGCACCGATGGAAGTGGGGCTGGCGTTATCTTGACTGGCCCAGACGCTTTCGTCATCCAATACTCCCTCTGCCTAAACTTTCTGGCATCAAACAACGAAGCAGAGTATGAGGCCCTCATAGTGGGGCTCTGCATGGCTCGCAAAGCCGGGGCTAAGCGGGTCAGAGTCTTCAGTGATTCGCAATTGGTTGTCAACCAAGTGTCAGGGGAATATGAGGCAAGGGACGAGCGTATGGCCAAGTACTTGGCGAAGGTTAGGGAGCTTCTAGCCTTATTCGAAGATGTCCAACTCCAGCGGGTTCCTCGAGAGGAAAATGCACAGGCGGATGCTCTCTCTAAGCTCGCCTCCTCGTCCCTCCAAGGTCTAGAATGGACCGTCTTGATAGAGGTCCTCCTCAGACCAAGTGTTGACGAAGATAGCCTAGAGCCGATGGAAGCCTACCCCCTAACACTTGGGGAGAACTGGATGAAGCCCCTCCTTGAGTACCTCAGAGACGGAGTCCTTCCCGAAGATCCGAGAGAGGCGAGGAGGGTCAGAACACGAGCTGAGCGGTACTGTAACACCCCGTAATTTTCAAAGTGACATATATATATATATATATATATATATATATATATATATATATATATATATATATATATATATATATATATATATATATATATATATATTACTGGATGAAGCCCCTCCTTGAGTACCTCAGAGACGGAGTCCTTCCCGAAGATCCGAGAGAGGCGAGGAGGGTCAGAACACGAGCTGAGCGGTACTGTAACACCCCGTAATTTTCAAAGTGACATATATATATATATATATATATATATATATGTTGAAATAGTAAAAGGAAAGGTGGCTGTTTATAAAAAATAAAAATGGATTTGAAATTGAATGGAAATTGGGGGGGGGGGGCACTTGAATTGAAACGGAAACAGACTAAGTGTTGTTGACTTGGTCATCAGGTAGATAACGTGGGGAATTATTCATGGGGCCCACCTGGTAATTAAAGAGAGTCAGAGGGTGCTGTGTGCTTCTCTGTTATGTGTGATGTGCACGGGTGTGGGATTAGAGAGAGATGGTAGAATTAATCCCACATCGGATATAAAACTAGTATAAAATAATAATAAATAACAAAAGCCTATGATCAAGAGTCACCTAATCAGTTAACCAACTTTTGAGAGGCAGCCTGTGGTGGGCAGTTTTACTACATAGTATCTAATTTGTCTTATAAATTGTATAAATTGTCTGAGCTAGGGGCATGAGCGTTACAAATGGTATCAGAGCTGACTTTCGACACTGAGTGTGGGGCATGTCGACATAGTCGGCGGTGGATCTCCGTGGCTATAGACCCAGACGACGATGGATCTCCGTGACTGTGGTTGCTTGTTATGATTAGTCTGACGGTGGACTCCGGGACTATATACCCAGTCGGTGGTGGATCTCCGTGACTGTGGTTACCCAGGGAGGGCGGATGGAAAAAGCAGATGCTCCATATCGGCTAGAAAGGAGATCCTGCACTAGATTGTGCATGCCCGTGCTCAGCAAAGATGCTGATTTCTGAAGGGGGGTGTAACACCCCGTAATTTTCAAAAAGACACACACACACACACACACACACACACACACACACACACACACACACACACACAGATATATATATATATATATGTTGAAATAGTAAAAGGAAAGGTGGCTGTTTATAAAAAATAAAAATGGATTTGAAATTGAATGGAAATGAGGGGGGGGGGCACTTGAATTGAAAAGGAAACAGACTAAGTGTTGTTGACTTGGTCATCAGGTAGATGACGTGGGGAATTATTCGTAGGGCCCACCCGGAAATTAAAGAGAGTCAGAGGGTGCTGTGTGCTTCTCTGATATGTGTGATGTGCACGGGTGTGGGATTAGAGAGAGATGGTAGAATTAATCCCACATCGGATATAAAACTAGTATAAAATAATAATAAATAACAAAAGCCTATGATCAAGAGTCACCTAATCGGTTAACCAACTATTGAGAGGCAGCCTGTGGTGGGCAGTTGTACTACATAGTATCTAATTTGTCTTATAAATTATATAAATTGTCCGAGCAAGGGGCAGGGGTGTTACAGGTTCACACTCCTTGACGGAGTCATGTATAAACGCTCTTACACTCAGATTGATGGCTAACCCTATCTGAGGTGCATCTCCCCGGAGGAAGCGTTCTATGCCCTAAAGGAGGCCCATGACGGTCTGTGTGGTGCGCACTTGGGAGCGAGATCCCTCGCCCGAAAACTCTTGAATTACGGCTACTTCTGGCCCACACTCCTGAGTGACTTCGAGGAGTACGTCTGCCAGTGCGACTCCTGCCAGAAATTTGCCCCGATTTGTCGCCTGCCCCAAGCACAACTCACCACCTTGGCAAGTCCAATCCCCTTCACAATGTGGGGGATGGATTTGCTCGGACCCTTCCCTCTAGCGCCGCCAGCTGAAGTTCTTAATCGTAGCGATAGACTACGTCTCAAAATGGATCGAGGCTAAACCTCTTTCAACAATCATCGAGCACAAGGTCCAGAAGTTCTTTTGAAAGAACATCGTTTGTCGGTTCGGGGTACCCCGCATCCTCGTAACCGACAACGGGACTCAATTCGCAGGAGCGACCTTTCGCAACTTTTGCGCCGACCTCGGCATTCAGCAGCGGTTCTCCTCAATAGCTCACCCTCAGTCCAATGGCCAAGCGGAGAATGCAAATCTACAAATCCTCTCTGGCCTGAAGATGATGCTTGACAAATTCACTAAGGGGCTGTGGATCGAACAACTCCCGAACGTGCTTTGGAACCATCGCACCACCAAAAGAACCCCGATGGGGGAGTCCCCCTTCAACCTCACAAATGGATCCGAAGCTCTCATCCCCTTAGAAGTGGGCCAGCCCTCACCCCGACCGATAGCCTACAGTAAAGCACAGAATACGAACCAGCTTCGCAACTGCCTAGACCTCATAGAAGAGGTCCGCGAGAGGGCTGTGATTCGACAAGAGACCTACCGCCGTAGGATCGCCTAATCTTACAACAAGAGGGTATGGCCAGCCAACCTTAAAGAGTGAGACCTAGTGCTCTGAAAGTTGTCGATTTCCAATCCAAGCAAAAAGGACAAGTTGGCACCCAATTGGGAAGGACCGTATAGAGTCTCTAGAGTTATTCGCCCAGGTGCGTATCAACTTGAGACCCGGGGGGCAGGAGAATACCGAGGACATGGAACGTGGAGCACTTGATGAAGTACCAAGAGGGTGGCTAAGCACCGCTCCAAACAACTTCCCCAAGAGCGCTCTATAAGACATGTTTGAAGTTTTTACTTGTATTTTTTTTATCAAAGTGTAAAAGCAGCTCGCAACTTAGAAGCGGCCTCCTAATTGTTTTCAATAAAAGTAATCTTTCCTCGCAAGTTATCCATTGTTGAGTAGTCTAACTCTACTTCGCAAGTTCTCTATTTTTGGGTAGTCTAACTCTACTTACAAAAATTTTCGCAATAAAACGACACGCTTGGAGTCCAACACTTGGTTCGACACCACTTCAAATACTTGCTCTTAAGCGAGTACGAAGTGGTTCACCATTCAGAATTGCTCCCACAGCTGCTGAATTTCTTTGAACGACACGCTTGGAGTCCAACACTTGGTTCGACTCCGCTTCAACTACTTGCCTCTAAGCGAGTACAAAGCGGATCACCATTCAGAATTGCTCCTGTAGCTGTTGATATTTTCTATAGCCGCGCTTGGAGTCCAACACTTGGTTCGACTCCACTTCAACTACTTGCCTCTAAGCAAGTACGAAGCGGATCACCATTCGGAATTGCTCTTACAGCTATTGATATTTTCTAAACGACGCGCTTGGAGTCCAACACTTGGTTCGACTCCGCTTCAACTACTTGCTTTTAAGCGAGTACGAAGCGGATCACCATTCGGAATTGCTCCTACAACTGTTGATATTCTCTAAACAACAAGTTTGGCATCCAACACTTGGTTCGACGCAACTTTTGCTACTCGCGAACGAGTAAATGTAAAGCGTCCCACTATTCGGAATTGCTCCTATAACTGTTCACAACTACAAATGCTAGCAAAACACACAATTCCAAAAGCAAGTACTATTTCATTAAAGTTTGAGAGACAATTCTAATTATAGACCAACTACTCATCTTTACATTGAGATACAAAACTTGTGAAACCAATGATTACAAGAACATAGAGAGCTGCTTCAGCCCCTCCTAGGGGCGGGGATACTTCGGTTAAGAGACACACGAGGGCGACGAATGCTGTGCTGCCGACGCCCTACTTTCGCGGACATCCCTAGGCCGGCGAGCCGCAAAGCATCGTCCACACCAGATCTAACGGTGGCCCCAACAGATGCTCTGCTCACCACTTTGCGCATCTTCAGGGTCTCGATGTATGGGCGACGAGCAAAGCATGAGCTCACGAAACGATATCCTCCTGTTATACTCCTCCCGAGTGCAAGGGGTAGTTCTGACTGTGCTTCCCTCTGATCGCGGTCGAAGACGAGCGACCTCTGCCTCGAGCTCGACAATTCTCTCTTTAAGCGAGTCGTCCTTCACAGTTATCTTCAAACGAGGTAGTTGCATTGAGCCTGCACCACGAGAGGCATCGGTGATCATCCGCCGAAGGTGAGCAACCTCCATGCTCTTATCGAAGGTTACCTTCTTCAGCTCGTCCCTATCCGCTGTCACCTTCTCTTAAGCTTCAAGCCGAGGTTGGCAGCCACCGACGAGCCCACATCATCATCTTCGGGGGTCATCTCGTTAATCCTCTCCTCCAATCGTCTCCTCTCTTTTTCTCGATGAACGAGGGTCGATCTCAGGTGATTCAGCTCACACTTTGCTTTACGAAGATGCGACTCCACTTCGCGAAGCCGATCTTGGTTCCTCGCGAGCCCCAATCTCGTCGCCCCTAAACCAGCCTTGAGACGTGCCACTTCGGCCATCCGAGGTACTTCGGCAACTTGTAGCACTTCGACGATCTGAAAAGAGCCAGAGCACGAAGCTACTAAGTTTACACGACTCATACCCAACGACTCAGAAAAACAAGACAATGTTTGAAACTTCTCCAACACTTAGACAAAAAAAGAAATTTATCATTGAAAGCAAAAGGCGGTGGCCAGTCCGCAACAAGGCAATACATAGAGAAAAAAAAAACAAAACAACAAAGTCAAGGAGCCACCTCGAGGTGCTGCTCCGAGGTACCCTTGCTCAGCAATGTCATGAGCGCCCCTTCGGGATTCGCCGCCTCCTCTTCGCCTCCTTCGGCTTCTTCACCATCCCCTTCGGGCTCGACCTCGGCTAAGGGAATGAACTCCTCACCTTTTACCGAGTCGTAGAGGTGGTACCCCGAGCTGTCGAAGTCGGGGAAATGAGCCGCAACATGCTTGAGGGCCCGAGCGTAGGCCTCCTCCATGTTGGCCATCATATGGGCCTCCGCCTCGTCTTGGATGGCCTTCCTCATTTCGTCCACCTTGGCCTCCCGCTCCTTCACTGCCTCCTCTAACGCCTTTAGGGCCTTTGCCAGCTCCTCCTTGACACGAGCCTTCTCCTTCTCCAACTCCTCGACCTTCACCGCTTCGGTCGCTGTGCACTCGAGCGCCTTGGCTAGAGCAGCCTCTAGGAAGATGACCTCGACAGCTCGGAATGCCGAGAGCTGTTGCTCGGCCTCGAACAACTTCACTACCTTGGCTCGCTCTGCCCGTTCTCAGTCATTCGACGACTTTAGCTCTTTCTCTTGCTCGGTGAACTGTTCGAGCATGTGGCTGAAGTGGCAGGTGATCTGAGAATAGAAGGCGAAGAGCGTGAGAATCAACAACCATGTACTCTGAAAACGGAAGGGCAGAGCAAGACCACTTACCGACATAGTGGCCCAAGCGATCTCCAATGCGTTGTCGCCGACCAGGCCAGCCTTCAGCGCTGCACGATCCTTTAGGGTTGGCAGGTGGTGCACGTCCTGCATACTCATCGTCGCGTCACCGAGGAAGCCATCGAGCTTCATTACTCTCCAATCCGGGACGAAGAGCTTCTTATGTTCCTCGATGAGGATGGCCTCTGCTTCGACCATAAGCGGCGACACCTCGCGGGCCAGTGCAGCTCCGACCGAGAAAGCCCCGCTCGAAGACTCGGGGGCCGCGGCTGAGGGGAGTGTGACCTGTGGAGTCAAGGGGGAGTCGCTGACCAAGTCAACGACGGCCGTAGGAGCCGAGGGTGTCTGAGCTACTCGGCCAGAAGGAGGTCCCGTCGTCGTCCTCTTCCTCTTCTTGTTGTCCTGTGCCTTCGTCGCTGCCGCGCTCCTCTTCGCCATAAGAGCCTTGAAGTCCATGCCGGGGGCTTCTGAAGAAGAAAAATTAGAGAAAAAGTTAGCGATAGAAAAAACATATATAAGCAAAGGAAAAGGAAGCAAAAATAGATGGAGCATACTAGGGTCGATCGGACTGAGCCCCCCACCGAAATGGACCTCCTCGGTGATATCTTTCCAACTAAGGGTCAGAAGACCGAGGATCTTTGACACGCCCCCCCTCCTCTTCCTTAGTCAGCACCGGCTCGGCCTTCGCCCACTTCGGAACGTCCTCCTTCCACACCGTCGGAAAGCTCCACGGCTCGGGGCCTCGGATCAAGAAATACTTCTCCTTCCAATGTTTGATGGAGTCCGGGTTCTCGATCAGTTTGACCCCCCTCCTCGGCGATAAGTAGTACTGATACTCCATCTTGCTCATTCGGCAGATCCGGTAGAGGCTGCGAAGTATGACGAGCTGAGGTTGGATGCTCACTGCCTAACTTTGGAGGATGAAGGCGATGACGTGCCGCCATATATTCGGCATGAACTACACCAGGCTCAAGCCATACCATTGTAGCACCTCGACTACGAATGGCGGTAGTGGTAGCCGAAGGCCGGCATTGAGTGCGTCATATGGGAAGACGCATGTGGCTGGCGACGTCCCTGTGCATGCTCGAAAGTCCGGACCGGGGAGGAGCAAAGTGTACTCCTTCCGGATCCGGAACCCATTCCTAATTCGATGAAGATCTGCCTCGGCCAGAACTGAGGGGATCTCGTCCACCTCAGAAGGGTCCCTCGGGCTGTTCTCCTCATAGGCGACCGATCTCCCTTGCACTGCCTTCGATAGAATGTCTCCGGAGTAGCTCCTCACCATCCCGAGGTTTGACAGTGTCGACGGTAGCCGACCCAGTGCACCGGCACTCCTCACACTCTCCACTATTGTCTCGACAATGGCCGACCTCGCCACTTCCTTCCCCTTGCCCGGGGGGACCACTAAGGCTCTGTCGGTCTCTTGGTCCAAGGTGGAGGTCTCATTCCCCGACGACACCCTAGACATCTCAAGTTAAGGTTAAGATAATTTACCTTGAAGTGACGTCTTCGGTCGGAGTAGCTCGCCCGAAAGTTTATCACTTGGCCACAAACGCTAGCAGCGCCGCTCGAGAGCAAAAAATGAGTTGAGTGAAAAGTGAAGTGAAAGTGAAAGGTAAGAAATGAAAAGATGGGGAGGCGGTGAAAAATTATAGCTTTAAGGCAGATTCGGGTGGGCTTTTGAGTGCCTTGTGTAATACCCTGATTTTTCAATTAATGGAAAATTATTATTTTGCACGTAGTGTGCACGTGCAATATTTTGGGTTGAATTATTTTTATATAAATATTTAATTAGGTGTTCTCAAATTATTTTGTACAAAAAGCCTTTCTTTAAAGCCTTATTTTGATTTAATTAAAAAGGCCCTTTTCTTAAAAGTCCAAATGTATTTTATTTTATTTATTTTAATAAACTATTTTGGCCCAAAAATAAAGCCCATGAATTAATCTAATTTTTATTAAAACTTGTCATGTAGAAGACTAATTTATCATTATTTTATTTTTTGTACAAATTAAAATGTACAAATTTGGCCTAGTTGCATGCACGTGCACTACACGTACACGTGCATTGCACACTTTCTTCCTAGGCCGGCATGCATGCTTTTTGGAGGGATTTTTGAATTAGACATGGTGATCATGGAGGTAGTTTTATGGATGTGGGTAGTTTTCATAACTCCTATTTTAATCTAGACCCTCCATTCTACAACCACCGAATCAATCTTGGCCCTCCATTTCACTCATTTCCTAGTATAAATACCCCCCTCTCATGGCTATTTTCATATGCAATTTCATATTTCCAAACTATAGTCTTATTTAATATAGTGTGAGTTATAAAAGAAAGAGTGAGAGTTGAGTGCTTTGTTGCTTGGTGGCCGGCTACTACAAGGAGAAGAAGCATTCGGTTGAGCTTGGAGCTTGTGCACGCTTTTGGCTAGGAGGTGGTGCTTTCATTCGCAAGGCTTGTGTTGCTAAATTTGTTTAGTTCTCTCCATACAAGGTGGGTAAAACATTTCATATTTCTAATATAGGAGTGTATGCTAGATCTCATTAGCAAATTGCATGAAAAATGATTAATAAGAATACGCCTTTAATGGAATAAATGATCTCTAGTTGATTGAATTAATGATATGTGAATTATATGTGATTGTATGCCATAAGAATGTGATTACAAAGTGAGTTGATTATCCTTGTTCCTAATTAGAAATAATTCATGGAGATTGTTAGTAAAAAAAAAAAACATTTTTATGGAAAGTTAGTTTACAACTTGATTAGCATGTTAATGAACAAATTGCATGTGCTTATTAATGTTAATTGAGTTGTAGATAAAATTTCTTCATACTCATTAGAATAAATGGATGATGTTAGTATTGATGTTTGAGAATGCTAAATGATAGTTTAATTGGAAAAGTTGAAACATGCAAATTGATTAAGAAAGAGCACGCTTTTTAAAGGAGCAACTTTCTTGTATGTTGATGTGTGAACCTAATAATTGATAAGTGACATTATATTTTTGTGATACACATGATTGAACTAGAAGTATATGGTGATTTAAAGAAAACACATTTTTGCCATCACTAATTGTATGAAAAAGAAAATCCATATCTTGTTAGTGCTAACTGTGAAGAGACCTCCTTAATTATTGTGAGAATGGGTAAATTAAAAAGAAGTAGATTTGTGTATGTTAGAGGAAAGATTAATATCAGCAAATTTGTATAAGAATTTTGGTTGGAAGAGACTTGGAGACTAATTGTAACCAATGTCGAAAATAAAGAATATAATGGTCTTTGATTAACAATTCATGGATTTGTGTGAAAAGAAAAAATATATTTTTATTAGTGCAAAAAATTATTTTAATCTTACTGACATGAAGATCATGTAAGAGAAAGATAATCTGAATTTTTTCAGTACCCTTCATAAAAGCAATATGAGACTAAGTGTATTTGAACATCGAGTTGTTTTAACCACAGTATCAAAATAATTTATTTGGGCTTTAAACTAACACTTGGGCAACCTGAGCTAGTAGCTCAGGCGGTCAGCGTTGGCGATTGGCTTCTCTGGGTCGAACGGTTCGAGCCCCAGCGATTACAACATTTTTTCTATAAAATTTTGAGAGATTATAGCTCTCGGCCTGAAAAGTATATGTACCATTTGACCCCCTTTCATATCGCTAGCACAGATTGGCCGGTTGGCGGGTGCTCTTGGCTTGTCTCCCGTTGTGCCTGGGTTCGATTCTCCCCTTCGGCACTTTAAAAAAATATTTTTTTAGGAGTTTTTGATGTCCAAAAAATGTGGAAAAAATATGGTAATTCTCATAAAAATGCAAGGAATTTTATAAGATTGAGTTGAGTATTATTTGAATGAAATACAATATGGTTTGTGAACAAAAGGCACAATTAGAACTATGATTCTAAAATACACACTTGTGAAAGATTATAGTTTATAAAGATAAAAGTGAAATGGACTATTAGAAAGTAGTTGGCAAAAAGAACCTTGTTGTGTGATATAATACTATTGATTTCTCACTTGAGAATATTGTGCAATTATGAAGTATTGAATGTTCAATAGTGATGTGAAATTCAAACGTGAAATTAATTAAGTGCATGCAATTTATGTGCAAAAGTGAAATCATGAATTGAAAAGAGAATGTACATGTGAGTATGAGAACTCAACATGGAAATTTATAAGTTGAAGATTGTGAAATGAAATTTGAAATAAAGTAGCTAAGTCTCCCCGGCATCGAGAAATGAAATGAAATAAAATTAGACCAAGGTTGGTCATGATGAAATAAATGAATAAGCCCGGTTGATGGAGAGGCTAACTCTAGAGATGAATTTTGTTCATGATTTTTAAATAAAACTAAGGATTAGTACATAGTGGAGACGTGATGAAAGTAGAAGAAAAACACGGGTATGGGGGCCAACGGATTTGCGGCGAGAGGGTATTCACAGGTCCTTCACGATGCGTCGTGACATGGCGTGGATACTGCTCCCGAGTACCGTCCCGGTGGCGACGCTCGTGGGATGTTCGAGTGGCTATGGGTGGTGCCATTGTTCTATGGCGGAGGCTGAATTGTCCATAGGTTGCCTGCTCGATGCGTCGTGTCAGTGCGTGGGATTCCCCTCCAGGCTGCTTGGACATGGGCTCGTAGATCATAGGACATCTAAGACACTACCGTAATTACAGTAGTAGACTAAGACATGACGGGGGATTGAACCCTATAAAGATGAAGAACGAATAAGGGCTTGCCCTCGGACCTATGTAGTATGGGATGCATAGAATCCGAACAAGTGCGCATTAGTGTCATGTAACATTAATAAATGCATCAAGGATTAAGTGCACAATCACAACACAACATCAATAGGGTAGTCCCTTTAGTTTGAATGTGACAAGTTTGTGTTTGCTAAATATGAAAAGTTAAGTTATACTATTTCCGGCATAGAGAGGATGGCCGTGTATAATGTTCGTCGGTTGAATAAACTGACGTACCTACAGTCTTATATGCAGGTAAATGTCATGTTAAAGATTAAAGAGGAATGGATGCTTAAAGATTATATCACGCTGTTGTACTTGTATTTAATTGTTGTATTTTACTTCCGCTGTGCAAAAAGAAAGATGTAATTATGATGTAAACTCTGATGTATGATGAAAAATTTTAATTTCCCTGTAAAATTGTACTAAAGAAAGTGAAAAGATCCTGTAGAACATCTCGAATTCAGTGTATTTGGGATTCGGGGCGTTACACCTTGGGTCCCCATAGCAGCCCACCAGAATCCTAAATACCAAAATCCTCGAGATCCACGTCTATTGCCTCAGGATTTGCACCAGGTCTTCATCGGATGACCCAGATCGTGCCATGTCGCTCAGAACCCAAATCCGAGCAACTGTGACACTGAGCTGCGTATTGGAGAAAAACGACTTTCTCTTCGTGATTCGCGGCTGATCTTATTCAGACAGCTTAGATCTCGCCGCGTCGACAGAAATCACATTTTCACGTGATCCACGCCTTTTGCCTCGTGATTCGTGCTTGATCTTCATCAGACGGCCCAGATCATGCCATGTCGCTCGAAACCCAAATCCGAGAACTGTGACACCGAGCTGCGTATTGAAGAAAAATGACTTTCTCCTCGTGATTCGCGCCTGATCTTAATCAAACGGCTCAGATCTCACCGTGTCGACAGAAATCATGTTTTCTTGTGATCCATGCCTTTTTGCCTCGTGATTCGCTCCTGATCTTCATCAGACAATCCAGATCGTGCCACGTCGCTTGGAACCCAAATCCGAGCAACTGTGATACCGAGTTGTGTATTGGAGAAAAATGACTTTCTCCTCGTGATTTCTGCCTGATCTTAATCAGACGGTTCAGATCTTGCCGCGTCGACAGAAATCACGTTTTCTCGTGATCCATGCCTTTTTGCCTCGTGATTCGCGCCTGATCTTCATCAGACGGCCCAGATCGTGCCACGTCGCTCGGAACCCAAATCCGAGCAACTTGACACCGAGCTGCGTATTAGAGAAAAATGACTTTCTCCTCGTGATTCGTGCCTGATCTTAATCAAACGGCTCAGATCTCGCTGGGTCAATAGAAATCACATTTTCTCGTGATCCATGCCTTTTTGCCTCGTGATTCGTGCCTGATCTTCATCAGACGGCCCAGATTGTGCCACGTCGCTCGGAATCCTAATCCGAGCCACAGGCACACCGAGTTGTTCATACGGAGAAAATGCTGCCGAGCCATGAGAACCGTTTGATCATCTCAAAATTCGTGCCATAACCTGATGAGCATCCCTGATTCAGCCACGTGGCCGAATACAGATACACCGTCAGATCGTCAAGATATTCGTGCCGATGCCAAATGGACGCCCTAGATTGAGCCACATCGCTCGGAATCCCTATCCGAGCGACTAGCACACCGAGCTGCTCATACGGAGAAAATATTGCCGAGCCATGAGAACCGTCTGATCATCTCAAAATTTGTGCCACAGCCTGATGAGTGTCCCTGATTCAGCCACGTGGCCAAATACAGATCCATCGTCGGTTCGCCAAGATATTCGTGCCGATGCCAGATGGATGCCCCAGATTGCGCCACGTCGCTCGGAATTCCAATTCGAGCGACTAGCATACCGAGCTGCCTATATGGAGAAAATTCTGCAGATCTGCACGAGCCATCGAATCACCTCAAAACTCGCATCACGACCCGATCAAGGCTTCAGATTCGTCCACGTCGCTCAGCACCGCCCTACCGTCTGATCGTTCAGAATTTCGACCACCACTGATGGACGCCTCAGATCATGCCACGTCGTAAATAGGTTGAATAATCTTATTTTTTATTTATTAAATTCGAATTATTCATTTGAAAATTGCGAAAAAATGATTAAAAACTTAGGAAAATTATTTAAAAATTCTAAAAAATAATTACAAATTCGGGGAAATATTTTGAGCCCCCGGGTAAATAATTATTGGTTAGATTAATTAATTAATGCTCCGAAAAAACGAATCATCACTTTGCAAAATTGAGTAAATAGTTCGAAAAAATAATTTAAAAATCGGGAAAATCACCAAAAATCCAAAAGGGCCTAAGAGCAAACTTAGGTACATTAAAAAATCGGAAAAAATCACCAAAAATCCAGAAGGGTCTAAGAGCAAACTTAGGTACATTACTAGCTTAGAAAAGCACCGTCACCCCTCAAACGAGATTCGAACACCCTTTGAGAACTCCGATAAAGCCGTACACGCCATTAAAACAACAAAACTACTCCCCAAAGGCTGTAACACACAGCTTTGGGTGTGGGGGGCTCGTGATATGGCTAAAAAAGGATTTAGATCGAAACCATTCAAATTGGACATGAATCTTAAAGCCACAGGGGCAATATAGTAATTTCACCTACAGACGGGTCCGAATTGAGAACTGGGTCTCCTCTCTTGGACCCACGAACCCATGAACGGATCTGTTTAGCTGAGAGCGGGTCTGAACCCGTTAAGGACCAGTTCAATAGGATATAAGGAAATCCTGGCTCGTCCTTATCCACTGGGGTGGTTTCAACCACTTTTATCCAGTCACACCGGGAAGTAGGCATTCGTTCTTATCCCGAAGCAGATCCCCACGGCGACTATAAATACCTCCTACCTCCTGCCGTTACAAGATGATCACTCTTTGTCCACCTAAGCTCTTTCCCCTTTCTTTATTGAGTACCGACAAGAGCGTCGGAGGGTTCGTCATCGGGATCCATCCCGGTGTTTCGAACGTTTGTGCAGGTACGTGGGAGCACCCAGGAGTCAACTTGCCTATAGATCGAAGTAAGATTCAACCTATTCGAGTTTCTAAGAATCTACAAATTCTGTCTATTGCCCCCACACCAGATTCAGCGGCAACAACTATAAAGTACCCATAATGCACATGATACTTCAATTGAAAGGCTGATATAAATTTAACTTAAAATTTATGGCGGAGATTATATCTTGTGTGTTTTTGTTATAACCTATTGCAATATCATAGTAGAAAATAATGTTGTTAAATATTTTCAATTTAGATGACAGTATGATAAATTTAAAATATTTCAATAGAATGTAAAAAAAAGATGAAACCTAAAAAATTATAAAAAAATATTTCAATAGAATGTAATAAAAAGATGAAACCTAAAAAATTATAAAAATTAATTTTGAATGAGGTAGTTCATACTAATAATCTCATATAAAATAGAAGGTAAATTGATTTTTTTTATTTAAACAAAGTAGTCAATTGAATTTGTTGAAACAAAAAAAAAATTGTTTCCGACAAAAAAATGAAAAACCCAAAAGAAATGGACCATATTATGACTTCTAATAAAAACCAATTTTTTATGATAAAATTGTATTTTATTTTATTAATTAGTTGATGAAAAATAAAGAGCACAAAAATAATAATAGTAATAATAATAAAGAGAGAAGAACATAATAGTTATTTGACGTGAAGGAAAGGAGATGCAGCCTCACAAAAATTTGAGAAACAAAGGGTAAAATGTGGAAAAAGAGTTTTGGACTTATTTATAAGAAGTACAACTTTGAAAACAAGAAAAGTATAATTTCACTAAAATCAAATTGTTCCTCTCCGACTAACCACCCCTTAGTGTTTTACAATTAGGGATGGCATTGGGTCGGGCAAGCTTGGGACTGGCCCGGCCCGCTCGGTCCTTGACCCGGCCAGGCCCGCCCAAAACCAGGCTGAACCGGGGACAACCTGTCCAAAATTGACAGGCCGGTTTGGTTCAGAAAAACCCAAAAAAAGCCCGACCTTGGCCCGACCCGCAATCGATCCAACCAGGCTCGGTCAAACCCGGGATCGGGTTGAACCGTCCCGGTCCGGGCCAGGCCGGCCGTTGGAATTTCTGTGATTTTTTTCCCAAAATTTTATTTTTAAATATTGTGTTTGTGTAATTACTAAAATACCCCCCAACGGATCTATACTAGCTAGTTTTGGGGGGTATTTTGGAAAATTCAAAAAACCCATAATCTATATATACCACCTTATTTCATTCAATTCTCTTCTCAAATTCACTCAACTTTCTCTACTATCTCTCAACTTTCTCAACAAATCAACAACAATCAACAACATTCAACTACTTTCTTGGTTTGATCAACATCAACAACGTCAACAACATCCAACAACAATCAACAACATCAACAACAACAGTACAAGCTCTCAACTCTCTCTACCTGTATTCTTCAATCTACATTCTACAATCATACAATATTTTTGTATTTGTATAATTTTTTGAATTATCATAGTTGTTTGTTTTCATTTATTTCTCTTAATTAAATTGAATTTTGTTGTACTTCTTCTTATTATTTTTAGATTTTTTAAAAATTTGGTAAACATACACTAGTTATTCCAATTAATTGTTGTTGTTTGTTGAAATATATTTTTTTTTTTAGATTTTTTTTATTAACATACACAGGTTTATAGTTTTTCTTTTGTCGAATCATTTTCTATAACATACACTAGTTAATCTATCTTTACTTATTTTATAGAATTCATTTTAAAACATACACTATAATTAATTTTTAGAACATACACTAGAAATATTTTTTTAACATTCCAAACATACATACACTGGTCTAGATGGCATCTAACCATTAACGTGGTAGACATAGTAGCCAAGAGTCCACTAGTAGTCGTCGCATTCCTTCCAATCCAATTCCATATGTAGTGAGTGAAGAAATACTTACACGGATCAAGTAAAAGTAGAAGACATAGAAACACAACCATCGGAACAATGTCATTCTCAATTCCGTAAAACAAGAGAGAACACTTCTGAAGCACACAAATATTTTGAACTATGTCCTTTCACAAAATGATAAGAGTATATGACTAAAAATTTGTAAGAAGTGTCAAGCTCCCTATAAGTTTAAAATAGGATCGGGAATGGGTAGACTTCAACGCCACTTAAATAAATATCAGCCCAAAATATCTAAAGACAATCTCACACAACAAAAAATACACCCTAAGACCAGTCAAGTAGATAGTCATAACTACGATCACGATATCGTTCGTAGGAAAATAACTAAGTTAGTAATTAGAGATGAATCATCTTATTCGTTGGTGAAAGTAGGAATATATAGACTTTTGCACAAACTGCATTAAATCCCCATTATAAAAAAATTGCGAGGAATGTAGTTAAGGGTGATTGTAAATTAGTTTACAATGAGACTAAGAACTTTTTAATAGCAACACTAACATCACTAAACACTAGAGTTTCTTTGACATCGGATGGGTGGGTAGAGTGAACGGCGTACCAATGATGTGTGTAACATGTCATTGGATAGATTCCAATTGGTTACTTCAAAAGATGATAATTTCATTCGGATTTGTTAGGTACCGACATAAGGCTGAAATAATTGCCACACACATCATAGAAGCATCTAATAATTTCGATTTTTTTGATAAAGTTTTTTCTATTGGTTTTGATAACCCCTCTAATAATACTAAGACAATCGCTAGTTTAAAAGTTACATTAAATCCTATAGAACCGGAAATTTTTTATGTTAGGTGTGCTTGTCATATTTTAAATCTTTGTGTACAAGATGCACTATAATATGGACACGATAAAATTGAGGCAATGACAAAATTGTGTTCATTTTATTACGTTGAATAGTTCAATATCTCAAGTTTTTCATGATTGGTGTCAACTTAGGAAATTTTATTTAAATGTTTTCCTAAAGATGTTAGACATAGTTGGAATTTTACTTATGATTTATTATATGTTGTTCTTCACTATCGTTTTAATCTTAGAGAATTTTGTGTTGCAAAATGTATACAACTACATCTAATGGTATTTTCCTTGCAATTGTCACTATGATGACAACAATTGAATATTTGATAAATGACCATTTTTATTGGAGAAATGGTTTATGCCGCTTATATTAAAATTTTAAAATATTTTTATCCACTTCCTATGTTATAGTGTTGGTAGTGTTGAAAACAGATTTGGGGAAAATAATTGTTATTCATATTACTTATTGTTTACTGTATACATCTATATATAATGATTACATTCTTGGAGGAGAAGAAAGGAAATTGAGAGAAGATTGAGGGATGAGAGATTTGGAGAATCTGTTTCCTATAGATTATGAAACAGAATATACACATTAGCACTTAATATATTTCAACACTCCCCCTTAAGTTGGTGCATAGATATTGAACATGCCCAACTTGTCAACAAATTTCAAGAAGAGACAACTCGAAACTGCCTGGGTCAGGATATCTGCAAGCTGATCTTCTAACTTCACTTTAGATATCTCAATGACTTTCTCATCCAATTTCTCCTTGATGAAGAATCTATCCACCTCTGCATGTTTCGTCCTATCATGTTGAACTGGATTGGCGGCAATATCACATGCTACTTAACTATCACAATACACCTTCACAGGTTCATTCGGATCACAACCTAAGTCCTGTAACAAGAGTTTTAGCCATAAAGCTTCTGCTATACTTAGAGCTACTCCGCGATACTTAGCTTATGCACTAGAGCGTGCAACAATATTTTGCTTCTTGCTTCTCCATGTAACTAGATTTCCTCCAACAAATGTGAAGTATCCTGAAGTGGAGCGCCTATCAATTATAGATCCTGCCAAATTAGCATCAATATATGCCTCAACCTTTAAGTGACCATGTTTCGCAAATAGGAACCCTTTTCCTGGAGCAGACTTAATATATCTCAGAATTCTCATCACTGTATCTATGTGATGTTCCTGAGGTGCATGCATAAAGTGACTTACCACACTTAAAGCATATGATAAATCTGGCCGTGCATGTGCAAGATACAACAATCGTTCAACCAATCTCTGATATCTTTCCTTATCACAAGGCACATAATCAGATTCGTTGCAAAGTTTCAGTCCTTCTTCTAATGGTGTACCAATCAGCTGACAAGCAGACATTCCAGTTTTGTTTAATAAATCGAGAGCATAGTTTTTTTGAGACAGAAATATACCATTTCTCGAGCGAGAAACTTCAATACCAAGGAAATATCTCAAAGATCTAAGATCCTTCATTTCGAACTCTTGTGTTAAGTAGCTCTTCAATGTCATTCTCTCATCAGGATCATTCCCAGTTACTATCATGTCATTCACATATATAATAAGAGCAGTAATCTTACCTTCTTTCCTTTTTAGGAATAGGGTATGATCTGAATTACTCTGACAATATCCGAATGTCCTCATTGATTTTGTAAACCTCCCAAACCAAGCTCTTGGTGACTGTTTGAGACCATATAGCGCCTTCCTCAACCGACACACTTTATTACTTTGTTGGACTAGTCTATTTGATCCTGGCGGTAGATCCATGTAAACCTTTTATGTCACTTCCCCATGCAGAAAGGCATTCTTCACATCAAATTGCTCCAATGACCAGTCAATATTTGCAGCAAGTGATAGTAGAACTCGAACAGTGTTGAACTTTGCCACAGGTACAAATATTTCGTCATAATCAATTCCATAATTTTGAGTATACCATTTGGCAACCAGCCTTGCCTTGTACCGCTCTATCGAACCATTCGACTTATATTTCACCGTATAAATCCATCTGCATCTGACCGGCTTCTTCCCTGCTGGTAATTCGACTATCTCCCAAGTGTCATTCTTCTTCAAGGACTTCATCTCCTCATCCATAGCTACTTTCCACCTTGGATCGGCTAAGACTTCCTACATACTGTTAGGAATAGATACAATAGATAATTGATTCAAAAATGACTTATTTGATTCAGAAAATTGGTGAGTGAACACATAATTATTCATGGGATACTTGACTTTACTAGTGGGATCAAGTTCATAAGTGGGTTTTGGAATACCTCTAGTAGTACAGTTTGGGAGTTCTCTTCTTGGAGCTTCGGACGGCGATGACGATTGGTTTTGGGCGTCTGCTGGGGGTGGAGATAGATCTGATGGTACTGGTGGTGGAGATGGTTCTGATGGTGCTGGTGGTAGAGATGGCTCATCTTCATGGAGGTTCGGCACTGATTGCAATTCTTCATGGAAATCTTCTTCCTGAACCAAATCTTCATTCGAGTGATCGTCATTACTTACATCCCGATTTTCTTCCCTAATATCCGATTGTTCAGTCTGAATGGAAACCACTTCATCATAGGCAAGAGTTTGAACTTCACTTTGGTACTCCCCCTGAAGTTCAACCTCAGAGGAAAAATACATCTCATCTTCATGGAACATAATATCCATAGTCACAAATATCTTTTGAGTTGGTGGGTGATAGCACCGATACCCTTTGTGCATATCCCACAAACACACATTGGAAAGTTCAAGGAGTTAACTTATTTCGTTCATGTTGATTAAGATGAACAAATGCAACACACCCAAACACACGATATGGCAAGTTGATAATTTTTGGTGCATTCACAGCTTTAGTTAATTCTTGAAATGGCGTGAGGAAGTTTAGGATATTAGAGGGAACTTGATTGATTAAGTATGCAGCTGAAGAAAATGCTTCCCCTCAATAAACCATGGATAAGAGAAGCACAGACCACCTCGAGTAAGTGTCTATTTTTTCTTTCTGCAACTCCATTCTGTTGAGGTGTATATGAGCATGTAGTCTGGTGAACAATTCTGTGTTCCACCAAATATTGTTGCAGATTCGAACTCAGGTATTTTTGCCATTATCACTCCTAAAAACTTGAATCTGTGATTTATACTGAGTCATAACATGCTTGTGAAATTTCTGAAATAAGCCACTAACTTCACTTTTCGACTTCATTAAACAAATTCAGGTCATACAAGTAGAGTCATCAATAAATATCACAAACTATTTGTCTCCTCCAAACGTAGTGTTTTTAGATGGACCCCAAACATCAAAATGAATAATCATAAATGGAAGAGAGCTTCTACTTGGATTTGGAGGAAACGAGACACGGTGACCCTTTGCGAGTTCACACACATTACACCGAAAGACAGAAATATCCATCTTCAAAAATAAACTTGGAAATAATTTCTTTAAATAACCAAAAGAAGCATGTCATAGCCAAATATCTGATTTCTTCTTCTCACATTCAGATCCTTCCACACTTAGAGCTTGAGTCAATTTGTTTGAACTTTCAGATTCTAAATCTAGGTAATAGAGCTTCCCGTGTCTAACCCCATAACCAATCGTCTTGCGAGTCCGAATATCCTTAAACACACAATGTGAAGGCCAAAAAACTACAATACAATGTAAGGCAGTAGTTATTTGAGCAACAGATAACAGATTAAAATTCAAGGATGGCACAACTAGGACAGTATCTAAGGTTAAGTTATTTGTGAGAGGTATGGAACCCTTACCAGTAACAGTGGTAGAATCACCATTGGCAGTGGACACAGTTGATTTGGTGGATGGTTGAAAATTTTGGACTTGTCTAGAATCGAAAGTCATATGGTTGGTAGCACCCAAATCAATTATCCATGCATTATTTATAACAGAGGTAGAAAAAATCTTACCATCATTACCTGCAGCAGCACGATCAGCAACTCCAACTGCGACACTGGGTTGATTGCAAGTCTTCTTCCAAATATCCCTGCTATGATCTTAGTTCTCCGGATAGCCGACAACCTTATAACAACGAGCTTTCGTGTGACCGATCTTGCCATAATGAATACACTTCCTTGACTCATATAGATATTGTCACATAGCAACACAACAAGGAGAACTAGTTGTCTGCCAAGTAGTGAGCAGCAAACACCAATGGAGTACAACAGCAAATCATATCTAACAAAATTAAATCAAGAGATCACAACAGCAACAATCGGCACAACAGCAGCACAATCTGGGTCGACAGAGCAACAATCGGCAAAACAGAGCAACAATCGGCACATCAGCAGCACGATCTAGGTCGACAGAGCAACGATCGGCACAACAGCAGCACGATCTGGGTCGACGAAGGCTTTAGGAGATGACGGATTCGGGGGTCAGGGTCGAGGCCTCGACGACGATAGAAAGGCGCGGCGGGGCTTCGGAGATGTCGGGACAACTACAGAGAGGGACGATGACAACGAGTAAGGAGGATTTTGATGGGATCGACGATGGGATCTGTTGGACGACAGAATCGGGGTCGATGGCAGGTGTAGGCAATGGTTTTGATCTGGGCAAAATCAAAGGCGAAAGGCGAAATCAGATTTGGGAGGTTTTGCTTGGGTCTGGTTTGTGTATGGTAATGGCAGTTTTGAAGTCGAAGCTCAAATTGAAGTCAAACTCCAGTAAAGAGGATCTGATCGGGATCTCCAGTGAAGAGGAGAATGGAGAACGGTCAAACTCCAGTGATGAGGTAATCTGGTCGGATCTGGTTGGGGTCGAAAATCGACGAGGACGTTGGGGATCGGTGACGAAGATTGGTGACGGGATCAGCAACGGGATCTTTGGACGGGATTGGATCAAGATGGAGGTGTCAGATCTGATCACCTCCTCTTCTTCTTCTTCAGTTAGCTTAGATCTGGTTAGGCTCTGATACCATGTTGACAACAGATTTGGGAAAAATAATTGTTATTCATATCACTTATTCTTTACTGTATACATCTATATATAATGATTACATTCTTGGAGGAGAAGAAAGGAGGTTGAGAGAAGATTGAGGGGTGAGAGATTTGGAAAATCTGTTTCCTATAGATTAGGAAACAGAATATACACATTAGCACTTATTATATTTCAACAGCTAGTGTAATAAATCTCATGATTAAGTGAGAGGAAACAAAAAATTTAATTGAGATTATTTATACTTATGCTCCACACGATGAAATACAAGATTTTGATCATGTTGTTTTCACTATAAATTTTGAGCATATTTTGACTAGTTTATATGATAGTTACGATAGACTTTATTCATCTAACACTAAACAAACACAAAATATTAGTTCTTCTTCTTCTATCTCTAATATTATAATGGGATAAGGCCTTAGTGTCATTTGTAAATTTGTAAATCTACCAACGCGTGCATTGCACGTGCATAACTAATATGAAGGAGGTCTTAGGTTCGAGTCCTCACTACGTCAAATTTTTTACTTTATTTTTTTAAATATATTAAATGTGCATCACTCGTGTAAATTATTATCAATCTATCCATCGATCTATAATATAATATATAATCTCTAATATTATAATGGGAGAAGGACTTAGTGTCATTTGTAAATCTATCAACACGTGTGACGCACATACATAACTAATATGAAGAATGTTTCAGGTTCGTGTCCTCACTATGTTAGAGTTTTATTTTTATTTTTAAAAATTTATTATGACGTGCATCGCACGTGTAAATTACTAGTATTATCAAAGGGAAAATGTCGTGCAACTAGTAGTATTTTATATCTCATAAAATTAAAAAAAAAATGAATCCACCAATTCACCAAATGAGTTGAATTGGTATAATGCACAACATCCCATTGATGATGTAGTAGAAGTATTTTATTTTTGGAAAATCAATGAAAATATTTTTACTATTCTTTCTCGTATGGCTAAAGATTTGTTAATTACACCAGTGTCAATCGTTTTATCGGAAAGTATTTTTTCTCTTGGTGGTAGAATTATGAGCCCGAAAAAAGAATTTGGAGATGTTTGTATGCGCCAAAAATTGGATGAAAGTGGAAGAGATGACCCAAGATTTACATGAAGTACACAATGGCTCAATAAGTAACGGTGAATGGACATCTTGTACAATAAAGTTTGGATAATGTATTGTAAATAATTGAGAAATTTAGGGGGACACAATGCTCAACAAGTAACGACGAATGAACATCTAGTATAATAAAGTTTGGATAATGTATTGTAAATAATTGGAAAATTTAGGGAGATGAGATTCTACTTTTAGGTTAAGTAGAAGTGTACTACAATAGTCTAATGCCTTCTATTCAATCTAAATAGAGGTCATCTCGATCTCTAAATACAAATGTTTTCTTCATATTGTAATTTTAATAAAATTTGAACAAAATGTTACTAATCTATTTGATTATATATTAAATTTTGTAATTCATAAAAGAAATTTAATTTATGAATATCTCTTTTATCTATATACAACAACAACAACAACAAATCCTTTTTCCCAACTAGTTGAGGTCGGCTACATGAATCTTGATTTTCCATTATGCTCGGTTTAGCGCAATATCTTCTGTAAGGTCACAAGCTATCATATCTTTTTTCTTCATGTTCACCTAAGTTAGTTTAGGTCTTCCTCTATCCCTAACTCTATCCTCAATACTTATCAAATCACTCTTTCTAATGGAGGCACTACGTGGTCTACGTGTGACATGTCCAAACCACCTGAGGCGATTCTTTCTTAACTTATCTTGGATTTGAGCTACCTTTAACATGTCTCGTATATGCTCGTTTCTAATTATATCCTTCCTTATTTTACCACACATCCATTTTAGCATCATCTTTTATCTATATGTTCTTAACAATTCTAAACAATTTTCCATCTCATTTATCTCTGTATAATAATTAAAATAATAATAATAATAATCTACCTCGGCCTCGGTCCCTGAGCTGTTGGGTTTATGTCTTGCATACGATGTTGGATAAGAAGACGATAAGATGATGGAGGGATCGAGACGATTAGAAACAGAGTGGAGGCGAGATATAGTCAGCGGCAGCAATAGCAGAAGTTGCGATCGATCGTCCCTCTTGTGCGGTCGACCGTCCCTGCACGAAGTCTTCCAGAAAGTAGGACAGTCGACCGACTTGTTGGTGCGATCGACCGTTCGTGGCACTGATGGGTTTCGGGCTTGAGTCTGGCTGATTCGTGAAAATCCCAACTTGCTCTTCAAGTTAGATCGTGTGGATCCTATCATAGATTTATCTCTTATGTACTATCTAATGGCTATTGTAACAAGATATTAACTGAGGATTTGTCTCTAGATCTATATAAACAATTGTAACGACTCATAGATCCATATGATTCTATTGAGTGCCGAATAGAAGAAGAGAGTACTTCATAGAAAATGATGAGAGAGTTCTCCATTGTAAGCAGCATCAAGTTCTATTAGGCTTGAGAGATGGTCGTGGTGAGAATTGTAGTATTCTTTTATCTTCTCTAATTGAATAATATCTCGGTTCTTCCTCCCCCGAATTAAGGCGAAAGCCCCAACAGGGACAATTCTTGTATGCTTTGTGTGAATGGTGTGATCTAGTCTTGCTTGGTGGTTTGTGTTGATTGTGTCAAAGACTCAACAAGATCCTCATAATTTCTAACAAGTGGTATCAGAACAATCAGGTTCGTGGGTTTGTTCGAGTTCCTTGGAGATGGCAGATCAAAAGACGAAGATCAAGCGATTTGATGGTAAGATCAACTTCAATCTATGGATGGTGGACATGTATGATGTTTTGGTTCAGAAGGACTTGCACCTTGCCCTAGAAGAGGTGAAGCCAACCGACATAAAGCAGGAGAAGTGGGATGAGATTTTTTTAAAGGTCTTCTGGTTGCAATTGGCGGACGAAGTCAAGTGTAATATTCTTGAGGAGAAAAGTGCGGCGAGTCTATGAGCGAGACTCAAATCTGACTATTGGGGGTCGTCGTTGCTAGATCGGTTGTATTGGAAGAGAAAGCTGTTTAGGTTCTCAATGAAGGAAGGTACCCATCTTCAAGATCATATTGTGGAGTTCAATAAGGTAATATCTGAACTGAAGGCGATTAATGCTGATGATCTTAGTGAAGAGGATAAAACTTTTAACTTGATTTATTCACTGCCAACTTCTTATGATCACTTGATAACTATCATGCTACATGGAAAATCAGCCAAGGAGACACTTACTGTAGCAGGGGTGATTAAGGGTCTGAAATAAGATGAACTAAGAAATGAGACTCATAAAGGAGGGTTTATTTCTTTAGGGTGTTTTGCGGTGGATGGTGATACTTCAATTGGAAGGATGCGGCACACAAGGGTAAGATTCGTTGCCATTACTGTAGAGTAGTTGGGAATTACAAGAGAGACTATCGCAAGTGGTTGAGTCAGAAAAGTGCTACTAAAGAAGGGGAACAAGCCCATATAGTCAGCGCAACTCAGTCAGGTAACAATGATGATTGTTGTCTTCTTGTTTCAAGTTCTTCAAATGTGGATTCAAATTGGTATCTTGATTCGGGAAGTTCTTCTCATATTTGCCCCGAGAGGGAAATGTTTTCTACTTACAAGTCATCAACAGGCCGTAGTGTGAGAACGGGGAGTGGTGAGATTTTTGAAGTAGTGGGTGAGAGAATAGTTGAATTGGAGATGCCAAATGGTAAAGGGTTCACACTAGAAGAGATCATGCATATTCCTTCGATACAGCAGAATCTTATATCCTTTGGTACTATTGATGCTCGTGGCTACAGGTACACAACTCGATGTGGAGTTTTGACAGTTTGAGAGAGTCTTCATAAAGTAATGAAGGGTAAAATGGGGATTGAGCAGGGTCAGCACAATCTCTACCAGATTTGTGGGAGCAGAAAATCTCGGTCGAGTGTATGGAAGCCCATTGTTCCTAAAGCATCATCTAGTAAGTCGTCACTAGAATTACCGATGTAAGACTGCACCATTCGAATACCGTTGGAAGGTGGAGAGAGCCTTGATGTAGGTGGAGTTCGTGTGGAGGGTGGCACTTTCATGATTACATCTACAAGGGTGTACCCTTGAGGGGGGCATACAGTTGGTGGAAAACAGGTGGAGGTTTGTTCAACTAGCAAAAGAAGCCATAAAAACATGTTGCTTACGAAACGGAGAAGAAAGGTCTAGATGAGTTTTAAATCACACGGGTATGGACTCATGCATATGCAATCCAAGGTGGAGATCGTTGGGTTTATGTCTTGCATACGATGTTGGATAAGAAGACGATAAGACGATGGAGGGATCGAGATGGTTGGAAATGGAGTGGAGGCGAGAAATAGTCAGCGGCAGCAACAGCAGAAGTTGCGGTCGACCGTCCCTCTTGTGTGGTTGACCGTCCCCTGCACGAAGTCTTCCAGAGAGGAGGACAGTCGACCGACTTGTTGGTTCGGTCGACCGTTCATGGCGCTGATGGATTTCGGGCTTGAGTCTAGCTGATTCGTGAAAAGCCCAACTTGCTCTTCAAATTAGATCGTGTGGCTCCTATCGTAGGATTATCTCTTATGTACTATTCAATGGCTATTATAACAAGATATTAACTTAGGGTATGTCTCTAGATCTATATAAATAATTGTAACGGCTCATAAGCCGAATAGAAGAAGAGAGTACTTCATAGAGAAGTGTGAGAGAGTTCTCCATTGTAAGCAGTATCAAGTTCCATTAGGCTTGAGAGAAGGTCGTGGTGAGAATTTTAATATTCTTATATCTTCTCTAATTGAATAATATCTCGGTTCTTCCTCCTCCGGATTAAGGCGAAAGTCCCAACCGGAACAATTCTTGTCTGCTTTGTGTGATTGGTGTGATCTAGTCTTGCTTGGTGTTTTGTGTTGATTGTGTCAAAGACTCAACAAGATCCTCATAATTCCTAACAAGACTCAGGGGCTAGGTCCGGGCCGGCATTTTCCCGTCGTGGCCCGGCCCACACCTTCTTCCAGCTCGGCCAGCGAAAGCCCGTGTCAAAACATGTGGGGTTTTGACTTGGTCCGGCCTGCTAGGCCCGAATGCCACCCCTATTTAGAATGAATTTTTTATCGTAGGATATGAAGTTGGTTATTCAGATATTTCGGTTGTGTAGCAATTTAATTTCTATGTCAATTAACATCTCAGAAGATCACGGACATCTATTTCTATTTGAATTTGCCACCATTTGTAGTCACGGACGTAGTGACACCATTATTTCTTCTCTTTTAAAGACTTTCAAAGAGCCAAAATTCAAATGAATGGCACAGCTTTCTCATAACTAAACTATCGTTGTTTATTACTAGTCAGCCGGACCGCTGAACCAATTTTGTGGACTAACAATAACAAATACCATGATCTTTTTTTCTTTTCTTGGCATTCGGCCAGAGCCATCTGTGGGAAGAGAGAATTTTGCACATCCCTAATTAATTATATCTAATGCTGAAACCGGATTTTTAAACCTTTTACTAAAAAGTAAGAAGTCTTACTAACTGTACTCGGCAATCAACCCCTTTGATAGAACGTACTCCCCAAATATGCAATGCTGGATACTCTTACCTCACCTTTCAAGAAAATTGTAATCTATCAAAAATCCAGAACGCAAATGACATTGTTTCATTCCGCAAAAGATCTCATCCAGAAGAAACAAATTAACACTTTAACAGGATTCTCATGAACGAGACTTCAACAAAGAGGCGACCTTCGTCATGTCCCCTCTTGATAAAAACGTCATGCAAATAGGCGGCTTGACCTTGAAGAATGCAATGATAGCTGCAGGCAGAGACCAAATGCTGTACCCACATATCATTCCAGAGGCGACAGCAGGAGCATATGCATCAGCATGGCCCTTGTTCAGCTTCTCCCATATGAAGAGCAGCTCGCTACCAATGCACATGTCGATGGTGAAGAATGCGCCCACGAAGAATGGGACTGCCATTCCCATTGGCGTCGGAATGTACTTCACTATTCTCCACTTGTAGTGACTGAGCAATTTCAGGACATATTAGCTAATGCTGAAGACAACTTGGACAGAATAATTTTTTATTATAAATAAATGATAAGAAATGATCCTGACTTATCAATCACTTACCAGGCTGCCAACTTGAAGCCATCCATCAATATAGCCGCAACAAAGAACACAACACAGAAAATCCAGCAATATTTGAGCAACCGCTTCTGACCCTTCCACACTAATCAGCGCAATCTATATAATAAAATATAAAGAAAGCTATCAAGTGGTTCTCCTTCAATAGTAAGGAAATCAATGATTCACATCTAAGCTCCCAAAACACATTTTTTTCTTCAAAAGTTTTCTCCCAAAACCCAAGTTCAAATCCCCCAAAACAACTCCTTTATTTATTTAATTATTTCTCTCTCTCTCTTTTTCTCATTCTCTCTCTATTTACTCAGACATTTAGATTTTTCAGATTTTAGGTTTGTAAATTTTCAGATTTTTTATGTTTTGTTATTGCTCATGTTACATTGATAATAGCAAATATCTCCTCAATAGTTAAATTTTATCATTTTCCACCCTCAAAGTTCTAAGAAATTGAATTTTATACCCCCATTTATAATTATTTTTCAACATATACTAATAGAAACATGGACTTTTATTTACAACTAATTATTGTCATACTAATCAAACTTGAGCTACATAACTGTTGTTTTACTGTTTACAAGGCTTTTCATATGATGTATTGTTCCGAAGACGTGCCGTAGGCACGTGTCCACGGGAAAATCTAGTCTCTCTATAAACTCCAGCATAAGGGACAGGATACTCCGATCCGACCTTCCCAACTCCATCTACTGACCGGTAAAAGATCCAAAACACGCATGGCGCAATCACACACCCCATTGTTGTCCCCACAACCTGACTCACAAACATCGACCGGGGCGATGCCAGTGTCAAATACCATGTCTTGAAGTCCTGCATCAAGTCAAACGCAGTTGACACAATGCCCATCATGACCCCACAAGCTGCCAAACCCACAATCAGACCCCCGTGTCCCATACCTGAAATTAAGGAATTTTTTCCCAAAATGACCCATTTTTTGAAAGTTTTTCCCAAAAAGCCCTACTTTTTTTAAATTCCCAAAACACCCCACTCGGTCTTTGAAAGACCGAGTCTAGTTAAAAGATGCGCGGTCTTTCAAAGACCGAGTCTTGCACTTCGAAAAATCAAAGAGCAAGACTCGGTCTTTGAAAGACCGCACGTCTTTTAACTGAGTCTTGTACTTTGGGGATTTTAATACGCACAGATCTCCTTTCTTCTTCTTCTCTCTCTCTACTTTAACCTATTCATTTCTCTAACCCATCTTCCTAAATCTAGGGCGACCTCCTACCCACAAAATCTCATCTCAATCTAAATATATTTACCAATTCTTTCCTAACCCTCTTACCTTCCACTATAAAAACCCTAAACCCATCTTTTGAAAGATCCATATTTTGGATTTTTGCTAACTTTGAAGAGGATAGCAACTTCAACTATTTTACCCAAATATCTACGGCTCTATCCTTGAAGCTTGGGAAGGTATGATGAATATTAGCCTTTTCTTCAACTATTTTTGCGAAATTTGAATTTTTGCTTAATTTTCTACTTTTTTTATAGATTTTGTTTGTGGTTAGATAATAACTCGCATGTTCGTATAAATATACATAGGTATGGATCTTGAGATTCCTATTTGGTTATACTTTGGTGGTGAAATAATTCGTGATCCAAAGATTGGTAGTTGCTATAGTGTGTTGGATCCAAAAATAGTTTGGGTACCTCGTACCATTACATTTGCAGAAGTAGTTGAGAAAATTTATGAAGTTACTAATTGGGATAGGAATCAATGGAAGATGAAAATTTTAGCTCGATACGCAGCAGGTAGAGGAGATGGTCAGTATTTTATGATAGTGCCCGTATCTACTGATAATGCGCTGAAGTCAATGATTGCTAGGACATTTGATCCCAATTGTGCTTGGTCTACATTAGGGTTATATATTCAGCAAATTCAAATTTTGAATGCTCAGCCACATGATATTCCCAGTTCAAGCTTCATAAGGGTAGTACCCATACAGCAGTTGAGGTCTAACCCCGCTCAATCTTCACAACCAAATCAACCGTCCTCACAAGAAAACACCTTCACAAATACAAGTAACCCGGATTCTACAGATGTTGAGTTCCCATGCCAACCTAGTCCGGTTCCTGACTATGTTCCAAATGACAGTGTATTTGAACTCTTTCAAAATGCAGTGGTTAACAACAGCTTATTAGACGATGATGAAGAAGAGAAAGAAACAGACGATGATGAAAGTGTAGAAAATGATGATGGAGAAGAATATGATGATGTTACAAAAGTGTAGAAAATGATGATGGAGAAGAATATGATGATGTTACAAATGTAAATCCTACGATCAACAATTCTAACGAAGTGAGAGCTACTGATAGCTATGCTAATGTTAATGCTTCTGTTACGGAGGAGATGGCTCAAGGTGCTAGAGTACCCCCATTTCCACAAGAGTCTTCTGGTTCATCCAATGTAGACGAATTTTACGTTGGACAGGAGTTTGTAAGTAAAGATTCCATTCAGCAAGCTGTGAAGGTATATTCTATCAAGAAACATCGTGAATTTATCACATTGAAAACAACACCATCACTGTACACTGTTAAATGCAAAATGGCACCTAGAAAACGTACAATTAAGGAGATCGTACAAGGTCCCCCAGGAGTAAGTGATGGTGGATGCCCTTGGAGATTATGAGCTATTATTCCAAAAAGGGGGAGAAATTTTGTTGTAAAGAAGATAGTTGGGTCTCATACTTGTACGAATCCCACGTTGAATCAAGACCACTGTAAAATTGATGTTCAGCTTGTTAGTAATTTGATTGTGGGTGTGGTGAAGAAGGATATTGGTTTATCACCACGGGCAATTATTGAGATTGTGAAAATAGAATATAATTATCAAATTTCATATAAGAAAGATTGGAAAGCAAAACAAAAGGCAATTGAGAGGTTGTTCGGTACCTTCGAAGAAGCATACACGAAGTTGCCTTTTCTACTAACAGCAATTCAAGCAGCAAATCCAGGAACCATTGTCCATTGGGATAAATATGAGTCTAGTCCTAGCGAGGAAACATTCAAGGAAGTATTTTGGGTATTTGGTCCTTCGATTGAAGGTTTCAAGTCTTGCAGACCGGTAATTAGTGTAGACGGAACTCACTTGTATGGTAAGTACAAGGGTTGTTTGCTAATTGCTGTTTCCTCGGATGAGAATGGTTGCTTATTTCCATTTGCATTTGCATTGGTTGATGGAGAGAGTATAAATACGTGGACATGGTTCATGAGTTGCATCCGGTATTATGTCACCGATCGCACTGAGTTGTGTGTTATCTCGGATCGTCATGCTGGTATATTGTCTGCTATGGATTTGCAAAATGGATCTTGGAACGAACCGAATGCATTTCATCGATATTGTATGCGTCATTTTGCCACAATTTTTTTAGTAAATTTGGTAGCAAGGCATTGCAGAAAAAGACCAAAATTATAGCGTGTCAAAACCAACCCAAAAAGTTGTGGCCAAACTCGCTGAACTTGAAACCGTCAATGTCGAGCCGGCTAATTGGTTGGAAGAGAAGCCGGTTGAGAAATGGGCACTTTATGCAGATGAAGGTCGAAGATATGGAATAATGACTACGAACCTGTCAAAATGCTTCAATTCAGTCTTGAAAGGAGTCCGTAGTTTACTAGTAACTACAATTGTTGAGATGATCTTTTGACGCCTCAACTCTTACTTTACTACTCGTCGACAGGAAGCTAGTAAATTTTTATGTGAAGAGAAGATTTTTGCTAAAAGTGTACATGATTTGATTGATAGTCGCCGTGAAAGGACAAACCAACATGAGGTTACAATGTTTTATCATCAGCCTGGAGTTTTTTCCGTGAAAATGGGTATACGCATGGTAAATGGAGAACGGAAGGGTGGGAACTTGCACACCGTAAACTTGGGTACGAAAACATGCACATGTATGAAGTTTCATCTATTTCATATTCTCTGTTCTCATGTATTAGCAGCCTGTGCATATCGTGCAATCGATCACAAGCCTTATGTTGAAAAATTTTACCTTGTCACGTCAGTAGCACAAACTTGGGCTTCTATGTTTAGTCCTATTCTAGATCAAGCGTATTGGCTTACTATCGACGGTCCACGACTCGTACCGGATGCTAGTTTGCGACGTTCACAGAAAGGCCGACCGAAATCCACGAGAATACGCAATGATATGGATGTGAGAGATAGTTCTAGCATGGGTACAAGAATGAAATGTTCAAGTTGCGGTTTGGAAGGACACAACAAGCGTCGATGTACTAACACAGTATCTCAAAACAATTAAAATTTGATTATGTGCTTTCTAGTGTGTTTGTAATATTTATATCGAACTAAGCACTTAGTTTGGATGTGTTCAATTGTCGAAAATGTATGAATGATTGCCAAAGAGAGTATTATATTTGAATCAAATTGTCATGAAGTTTTTTTGCAAAAAAATCAATCAGCTTCAAGACTCGGTCTTTCAAAGACCGCTGTCATTTTAACTAGACTCGGTCGAGTCTTGATGCTGATTGCAAAATATATCTTGCAGGCGCAAGACTCGGTCTTTCAAAGACCGAGTCTAATTAAAATGACAGCGGTCTTTGAAAGACCGAGTCTTGAGTTCAATCTATTTCAGAGGCGAAGCTGCTCTCTGGAAATGAGTGAACATCACAGTCGGTTTTTGAAAGACCGTTTTAAATATAACTAGAGTCTTCAATCCTTGTGAAAAAAATTTCACAGATAACTAGACTCGGTCTTGGAAAGGAGATCTGCGCAATTAAAACATCAAAGTTAAGACTAGTTAAAAGACGCGCGGTCTTTCAAAGATCGAGTCTTGCTCTTTGATTTTTCGAAGTGCAAGACTCGGTCTTTGAAAGATCGCGCATCTTTCAACTAGACTCGGTCTTTCAAAGACCGAGTGGGGTGTTTTGGGAATCAAAAAAAAAAGTAGGGCGTTTTGGGAAAAACTTTCAAAAAATGGGTTGTTTTGGGAAAACATTCGAAATTAAGAAACACACATTAACATTAAATTAAGGCTAAATATAATATAAAAAAACTCACTCAAGTATGTTTAAAAAAACCGCACTCAACTTTTTTCATAAAAAAAATCTCCCTCAGCTATGTTTTCAAGGCGTAAGTGACTGAGGTTTTTATTTAAAAAATTTGTATTCAAAACATAGTTGAGGGAGATTTTTATAAATAAAAAAAAGTTGAGTGTAATTTTTTTAAACTGGGCAATACTTCATTGAGGTTTTTTTTTCAAATTTAGCCTTAAATTAACAGAAATGTACTATGTTATGGGTGACTCAACTTTTTTTATTAAAAAAAAAGGCTAAATATAAAAAAAGGACACAAAGTTTTGGGCCAGTTTAAAAAAAGGACACTAAGATTTTTTGTTTAAAAAAAGAACACAATGTTTCAAAAAACTCCACTGGGTTAGTTAGGGTTAGTTCGGGGGGGTTAGTTAAACATCTGATTAGTCAAGTTATGTTTTTTTAAATACAAATAAAAGATGAATGTGATTTTTTTAAACACAAATGAAAAATGAAAGGGGTTTTTTTGAACCCTACCCTAACCCAACCCTAACCCTAACCCTAACTAACCCGGTGGAGTTTTTTGAAACTTTGTGTCCTTTTAAACAAAAAAATTTTAGTGTCCCTTTTTAAAACTGGCCCAAAACTTTGTGTCTTTTTTTTATATTTAGCCAAAAAAAAAACCTTCCACAACTATGTTTTCATGACAAGGGTGACTGAGTTTTTTTTTCTTTTTTTAATTGTATTCAAAACATAGTTGAAGGAGATTTTTATAAATAAAAAAAGTTGAGTGCAGTTTTTTAAAACTAGACAATAGATTTTTCCATATTTATCCTTAAATTAACAAAAAAGTAATGTTTTATATCAGTAGTATGTACTACCAGTTTTATGAGAGAGTGATAAAAGTTGAATCATGTACTTGTTGTAAAATTATTTCTATGGTGAAATACCAACCAAAAATTTTCAGTTAAAGAATATCCAAACAGGCAGAAAGTTTTTTACGAAAGTCACCAGACTTTCACAAATATGGATGTTAAGGGTAAGTCTAATGGATTTGCCCCTTGATGTCACAAACCACACGTTATAAGGCTTCCCGGCATCACAAGATTTATTCTCCCTGAAGGTAGGAGGCAAGTCACAAGTCATTTCTCTATTAGAGAGTAAATATTCCGTCACAAGCCATTTTTATTTTGGATTACATAATTTTTGTGTGATATTTATTTCAATCAACGCCGAAGTATTTTATGCCAAACACGTATTTTGTACATGTTTTGTATATAATATTATTACGACATTTAATTTTCATATAATAAAATATTTCTATTAAGACAATTAAATTTTATTTCATTAAATAAACTTAAATTAAACAAATTACATGCATTATTTACACTAGGGGTTGTATAATCGTCCTGAAACTGAGATCTATAGATAGCATTGGTATCGGGTCGGGCCCTTCACTACCCGGATCCGGACCCGGTCCCTTACGGGTCAAAAAATTGGACCCGGACTGGTCCGGGTCCGGATCCGGGTCCTATTAAAATATTCCAACCGTTCGGGTAGGAGCGGGAGTGTGAGCGGCGAGCGGATGCGGCTAGTGGAGGATTTAGAATAGAGGATAGAAGAAAAAGGGATGAGTTTTGAGTTTGGAAGAGAAAGATTTAGAATTGAGGAGGAAGGAGGGGAGGGATGAGGATAGAATATTTATTTTTATATTGATTTTTTGGATTTTTTTTTAAACAGGTCCGGGTAACAGGTCCGGGTCGGATCTCTTTTGAGCGGAGCCGGATCCGGTCCCGGACTCGGACCCGAAAGTACAACGAGTGTCATTTTAGGACCCAGACTCGGACCCGGATAGGCCTGGTCGGTTCCGGTTCAATGCCGGATCCGGGTCGGATCCGGGTTTCGGGTATTTATAGCAATGCTATCTATAGACCTCCTCTCCACAATTTTGGTTATAGTCGTAGGCACTGTCATGAATACTATTGTCATCGGATTGAGCATGATTATGAATTATTTTTCACTGTTCTTCCTACCAGAATGCGGCCTTATCGGGATCATTATAGTGGTGTCATATATCATTACTCGATCCTCTCTTGCTTGATCATCTCTTTGCTCCTGTCTCCTCTGATTTGTCTTCTCCTATTGTATCGACTTAGCAACCAAGTCATCGGTTCTCTTCGACTCATTATTTGATCGTTCAACTAATTTTTCGACCGCCTCTGCAATTCGACTGCTCTCGCCCGGTAAAGCCTTCCCTTTCTATCGAGCAGCCTTTTTTTGAGCCTTCATTCCCAAAGGTCTTGCAGAAGTGGGTGTCGGCAATAGTGCATGATCGTCGTCACTAGCCAAATCTATGGGACTTGCTTCCATCGAAGTTGGTTTCATCGCAAGCATCTTTTTCCCCTTCTTTTTCTTCTCGGCCGGCAGGTTGTTACCCTTCTTGCCTCTTGCCGCTTGTGATGCTGGCTTTCTGGTGACCATTAGACTCCTTTTTTTTTGTACGTTTTTGCCCCTATTGCCGCTTGTGACGTCCCAAGAAAATCACCATTAGACTTGCTCTAAGCAGTGGTAATTGTACTTCCGGCAAAGTTGAAAAATAACAGGAAAAATACCTTACAGACCAAAGGGACCAACCGACCAACTAACCAGCTAATCATGTTGACATTTTCAACCACATGAAAGATAAGGTTGGCCCACCACAGTCCCTTAATCTCGTTAAAGGCCAAACCAAATGGATAGTCCTAAATAATCTTCTTTTCCGGTGAAGTCATTCTCATAGTTTGTGGCCCCTTCGTATCTCTATCCTTATCTCAGAGTTGAATGGCTCAATTCAACTCATGTTTGGTTTTATACATGAGAAAGGTGGATTCTTCATGTCTCAAATTGTTAAAAAAAAGGAAACAAGAGAAAAAAAATAGGTTAGATGGACAGCTTCTTGAAGCTTTTCACTATGACAATTCATGTGTCTATGGATACTGCTCTCTTGTGTTCCTAGTGGCTAGTGGTTCACATATCTTCGATGTTTTTAAATCTTATGTGAGATTAATCTCTAGATGTTTGCAGAGCGAACCGGTTAATATGTTAAGATGCAGACGTTTTTGGTTTGTAAAAATCAGTTACTAAAAAGTTAATGTACTCTATCAATATGACATAATTGTCATCCATTTCGACTAAACAGAGAAGAAGATAAAATCCGTAGAGCTCTATCACACATTTTAGAGAGCCACATTGCAGCTCTCTAGATTTTTTGGATAAGGTTCCAACTCAAGATAAGTAGTAATCTACTAAGCTAGAATTTTCTTCCTATTTGGTAACATCCAAGTTAATGATATGTGCCAAATGACACACTAGTAAGTGAGAGCTAGCTAAGATAATTGAGAAGGTAAACTAAACTACAATGTAGAGACTATGTTTTAAGAAAGCACACGGCTCTTAGATTATAATATGCAATAATAAATTTAATTTTTTATTTTCATAATTTATGCAATACTGCAATAATAGATAGAAGATAGAATCTATTGTGTTTATTATATTTGATATGGTCAAAAATAGGGTTAAATCGGAACCGTTTAAAGTGGGCACGAATCTTGAAGTCACAGGGGCAGAACGGTAATTTCGCCTACAGACGGGTCCGGATTGGGAACCGGGTCCGTCCTCTTGGACCCGCTAACCCATGAACGGATCTGACCAGTTAAAAACGGGTCTCAACCTGTTAGGGACCAGTTCAACAGGATTTGAGCAGATCCTGGCCTGTCCCTATCTTAAGGGGATGGTTATAACCAACTCCAACCCGCCACACCGGGAAGTAGGGATTCACCCTTATCCTGAAAAGGATCTCCATGGCGACTATAAAAAACTCCATACCTCCTACTGTTAAAAGTGATCACTCTTTGCACACTAAAGCTCTTTCTCTTGATTTTTTTTGTGTATTAACTTGAACGTCGGAGGGTTCGTCGCCGAGATCCATCCCGGTGACTCGAACGTTTGTGCAGGTTCAAGGGAGCACCAAGAAGTCAATCAGTCAACAAGGAAGAAGAAGGGTTCCGCCTGTTCGAGTTCCCCACGAACCTGCAAATCTCATCTATTGCCCCCGCACCAGAATCCAGCGGCAACATATTGGCACCGTCTGTGGGAAATCACTCGACAAGCAATCTCGTCTTCCTCCTTCAACCCACGTTACTCCCAGCCAAGCCTCCCATGAAGAAACCCGCAAACTCCAATCGAAGAACAACCTCTTCTCATCCTCCTCCTCCTCCTCCTCCTCCTCCTCCTCCGCAGGGGGATCTCCCTCATCCCAACTAACCAACCCTGCAGCTCGATCCCCTGGCTCCGCAGTCCATCCAGCAGCCTTTGGGACTCCAAGCCACGGTGGGGGAGCACTCTCGACGAAGTCGCCCCAAGCAACCTATCCATCAGGTTCGAGTCTCCATCCACAATGCCGACACTGACTCCATGGCTTCCTATACTCCCCCCACTCCAAAGGATCTGCAGAACATGATCAGCAATCAGCAAACCGAGCACGGACCCGATCTTCGTACCCATCTGAATGAAAGGCAGGCTGAAGAGGCAAACCCTCGCCGCGAGCATACCAGGGATCGTTCGCCGTGCCGATCCAACCAAGGAGGGTCCAACTCTCCCTGCAGGCGAAGAGATTCGCCCTAACGTCGCCCAAGATGGAGCCGCTCCCCGGTAGGCCGCCCTGCACCTCGGGTCCATCATGAGCAGGAGGCCCCATCACAAGGGTAGAATTCTAGCAATTCCGGGAAGCAGTCCTCCGGGCTCTCAACGCTGCCCCCAATAATGGCCATAGGGCTCCCAGTCCTCGACTGGCTCCTCACCATCCTCGCCACTCCCGAAGCCCTAGGCCTGTTGCGAGCCATCGCCGCCCTTCTCCCGAACACCGCAGCCGCTCCCGAAGTCCTAGGCCAGCTGCAAGCCATCGGCGCCCTTCTTCCAATCACCACCGCCGCTCTCGAAGTCCGCGTCCTACCCTGAGTTACCCCCGTCGCTCAGTCAGTCCACCGCCTACTGTGAGCCATCACCAGCGCAGTCCCAGCCCTTCTTAGCATGGGGATGAGTCTCGAGGCTCAGCCGGACATGGCCGAGGGGAGGACTCGGTCTACCACCGTCTCCACGAGATGAAGAGGTGCCTCGACCAGCTCAACCGAGATGAAGAGCGACGAGCAAGAGACCTTTGTCCGAGCAGGCCCCCGATCTCCCGCGCCATTATGGAGGCTCCAGTTCCTGACAACTTCAAGCCTCCACATTTCGAGACCTACACCGGGGAGTCGGACCCCGCAGATCACATTGAGAGTTTCAAAACTCTTATGATGATTCACCATGCATCCGATTCCCTCCTTTGCAAGAGCTTTCCGGCCACACTTAAGGGGCCGGCTCGGGAATGGTACTCTCGACTTGCGCCACACTGAGGAACAGTAGGGTGTCGCTTGTCTTCTTGGTTCCCTTATATTTATTCTCACCCTTACACATTGCGAATCCTGCAGATCTAGCATAGCTCTGATAAAATTTCTCTACTTCCTCTAGAGTGCAAAACGTCATAAATATCTCTAGTTTGAGGTACTCGTTAACTTGCGGCATAGATTCACCACCTTCTTGTGCACACACAAAATTACTGCCGACAGCAGAATTTCCTTCAACATTCTTCATATCTAACATTAAAAATAATACAACAATTCTCAATACACTAGTCACTGAATAAAACTATTCATATATATAGATACGAAATAAGATACATTGGAAAACTACACAAACGGCAACGAAAAATTCTGAAACATTGCAAGTAGGTCGGATTCACCATACACAAGCCAATGCAACTTCTAAAGGTGAGTTTCGACTCACAATTTGCGAGATACGGCCGTGTATTGCTTTATTTGATTTTTTTATATAAAGTGATACATTGTCGTATCTTGCAAACCGTGAGTCGAAACTCACATCTAGAAGTTACGTTGCTTGTGTATGGAGAATCCGACCTACTCACAAATTTTTAGAATTTTCCGTTTATGCATTTTCTACATTTTCGGGCTTAAAATAACCAAAATTAGTTGTTTTTATGAAAATATACAAAACCTCACAAACGACATCTAAAAATTCTGAAACTTTGTGAGTATGTCAGATTTACCATACACAAGCCAACGCAACTTTTAGAGGTGAGTTTTGAATGACGGTTTGCTAGATACGGCCATGTATTGTTTTATTTGGTTTTTATTGAAATAAAGTGATACACTGCCGTTCTTACAAACCGTTGGTCGAAACTCATCTCTAGAAGTTGCGTTAGCTTGTATGTGGTGCATTCAACCTACTCGTACAGTTTCTTAATTTCTGGTTGCCGTTTGTGTGGTTTTCTATATTTTCGTACTCAAAATATCCAAATTTAGTTGCTTTAGTTGTTGTTACAAAACATACAAAACCTCACCAACGATATCCAAAAATTCTAAAACATTGTGAGTAGGTTAGACTCACCACACACAAGCCAATACAACTTCTAGAGGTGAGTTTTGACTCACTGTTTGCGAGATACGGCCGTGTGTCACTTTATTTGGTATTAATTGAAATAAAGCGATACATTGTCGTATCGTGCATAACGTGATTCGAAACTCACTTCTACAAGTTGTACTAGCTTATGTGTGGTGAATCTGACCTACTCACCAAGTTCAGAATTTTTTGTTACAGTTTGTGAGGTTTTCTACGTTTTCTTACTCAAAATATCCAAAATTAATTGTTTTAGTTGTTCTTGTTACAGAAACATATTAAACCGCACAAATGACAATGAAAAATTTTGAAACTTTGCAAGTAGGTCATATTCACCACACACAAATCAACGCAACTTCTAGAAGTGAGATTCGACTCACAGTTTATTAGATATGGTCGTATATCACTTTATTTTGGTTTTTCATGACAAAAAGTGATACACGGCCATATCTTGCAAACCGTGAGTCGAAACTCATTTTGACAAGTTGTATTATCTTGTGTGTGTGAATCCGACCTACTCACAAAGTTCCAAAAAAAAATTTGGTCGGTTGTATGGCTTTACTAATATCGAATAATAAAAACTACGACTACATCTACAATTTGAGCGAACAACAACAACAACTACGTCTACAATTCTACTGTCTACAATCATAAAAAAAAATAATATACAAACAACTACATCTACATTATTACACATCACAAAAATAAATTCAATTAATTAAAAAATAACAAAATCTACATAACTACATCGACGAAGCCAGGATTTAGTAATTACTTTGCACAATAGAGATTTGTATAGCGTATATGTTGTCAATGATGTGTTCGGATTTCAACGACGAACTAGGGTTTTGAGTTCCCGATTATCTTTCGAAGATTGGAGGAGGGTGGGTTTCGGTGGGTTCAGGAATGAGAGAGAGATTAGGGATAGTGAGAGAGAGTGAGAAAGAGGGTCGGAAGGAGGTAGGTGTCCAGATGAGGTGAGGGAGGTGCCAGAGGTTGGGGGGTTTGGAGTTGGGGATTTTTTTGTGATCGGGTTTCGATGGATTCGGGAATGAGAGAGAGTGTGGGAAAGAGAGGTGGTCAGTGGTCGGTCGAGATTCGGAGGAGGTGGCGCTGGAGGTCCGGAACGGGTTTGGGTTTCGGTTGGGGGTAAAAGATAGGAAGAGAGAAGAGAGTGTATGTGTGTGTGTGTATAAGAGAGAGATGAGTTGAAGGGGTATAATGGGATAAAATACCTATCATACCCCCTCACAACTTAAGTGAGAGGGGACATGTTTGGGCGGGGTGCATCTCAGCCGTTGGATCGTGATAAAGTCGATCCAGCGACTGAGAGAAGAGTTTGCAACGGGTCTGTGCAAACACATTTCATCTCTCTCTCTCTATATATATATATATATGTAATATATATATATTTATATGTAATATTTGGTTTTTGGGTTTAATACATATATTATGTTCCTCTATAATTTCTGGCAACAACAATCATTTATTTTGTGAGAACATTGTAATTATCATTATTTTCCTACGAGTGTAATAGATGGAGTTGGAAAGCACATATGTCAAGCCACAATACTCATTTCACATAAGATTTGGGAAGTATGGAGGAAGATATTTGGTTGTATTTTGAATTTTGAAATTTAAATAAGTGTTGAGGATCGTGGAGGGCAAAATTTTGATGATATTTAAATTTTAAATTAGATTTTTGAAATTCAAATTAGATTTGGGGAGTGGTGGGCGTGATTGTGGGCTTTGAAGTGGGCTCTTGACTGAATTTAAGGAGTCATCTTGAGTTGCATAAAATAGTTCTTTATTGATCGATCTTTGGTGAAGGTGCGAATCCTCACCGGTGCGGTGTATGATTTTGTAGACATTGTTATGGTTGATGTGCAAGTTGTGGATATGGTGGTAGATGTACGAGCTGTGACTATTGTGTTAGATGTGCAAGCCGTAGCCAGTATGGTTGACGCGCGAGTCGTCGCTAGTTTGGAGTTTGAGCAAGTTAATGCTTTGGTAAGAGATGTGTAAGTCATTGCAGGTTTGGTGATGGCCAAGTCGTCACAAAGATGGTGTTCGGGCTAGTCATCATCGATGTGGCGAACGAGAAAACTGCCACCGTGGCGATGAATGTGCTTATCGTTCTGAGTTAAAGAAGGGACAAGTCATCACTGGAAGGGTGGTTAGGCAAGTCGTTATCAGAATAGTGATTAGACAAGTCTTTTCCGGTGTGTTGTACGGACAAGGCGTCACAGAATGGGGTTCGGAAAGTCGTCGCTGGAGTGGTGTTCGGGTGAGTCGTCGCTAGAAGGTGAAGTGGCAAGTTGACATTAGGATGGATGTTCAACGAGTCGTCATTTGGTTGATCAATAGAAACTTAAGATGTGCGACATCTGATGGATGGGAGAACATGTTGCAGGTGTCTTTATCTACAAGTTTAGGTTGGGGGGATAAGCTAATGTTGTAGGCTTAGTTGTGTAATGATTTTTTGCCAAACAAATAAATAAAATAAATAAATAAAATGTTGAATATAAAGCCAAGACTTAGTATTGCTATTATCTTGTACGTTGTTGTAGCAATATTATATCTGTTAATATCTTTAGTTAGGATATTTATCTCTCCGTTATTCTACCTTATCTCTTGTATACGGTTAGACTAATTTTGTTAGGCTGAGATTATCTTCCAGCTTTATTTGTATTATATATACTTGCACTATTCATTAATGATAATATAACTTTCAAATCTTTCTCATGGTATTAGAGCAGGTTTGATTCTCATCGATTTTTTCAAGCATACTAATCGACTACCATGTCTTCCCCTCACATCATTCCTAACGATGTCGATCCCAAACACCCACTCGTCGTTGTTACGGTCTCCAATATCCTCAAGCTTACATCCACAAATTATCCCTCGTGGAAGGTTCAAATTGAGGCCACCCTTGTCGGGTATGGGCTCTTCAAATTCTTGGATGGCACCTACCCTGCGCCTTCCACCACCATCACCAAGGAAACGGTCTCTGAACCCAATCCGGCTTACCTCACATGGGTTCACCAGGACAAACTCCTCTTATGCGCCCTTATTGGTACCTTGGAACCTACTCTTGTTCTGCTCATCTCTCGATCTCGCACCACTCAAGAGGTTTGGGATACCCTTGCTCACACCTTTGCTCGCCCCACCGTGGCCATCAAGCAGTTGAAAACCACCTTTAAGGCTTTCACGAAAGGTCCTCAATCCATTACAGAGTACATGCACTCAATTAAAGCATGTACTGACCAATTGGCTCTCCTTGGTAATCCCATAGATCCCGAAGACATCACTGACAAGGTTCTCGAATCCCTCGACTCCACATTCCAAGGAGTTGTTGACGTTGTTCATGCTTGAGATATGCCCATATCATTCGATGAGCTTCATGAGAAGCTACTCAACCGTGAACTTACGACCAAGTCACAACCCATTCTTCCAACCTTACCTGTTTCTGCACACGCCACCACTACTCACCCTAACTACAACAACCAGCCCACCCCTACCAACAACTTCCGCCCCAACTCCAACCATAAGACTAACCACTCCAACTCCAAACGTCCCAACCAAACTGGATCCCGTGGCTACCAAGGCAAATGTCAATGGTGCCACACAACAGGTCATTCACTCCATTTATGCTCCATCTTCCAGGAGAAATACTCGGCCATTCGCCCATCGCCTCGCCCCACCTACAACCAATTGCAACCCCAAGTGCATGTAGCCACCGCACCTACCTCCACCCATCCCTCTCCTTGGCTCTTGGACACCGGCGCATCCCACCATGTTACTCATAACCTAGCAAACCTATCCCTCCATCACCCCTACGATGGCACTGAAGAGATTATCAAAGGAAACGGCACGGGTATTCCTATCACTCATACTGGTTCACTTTTCATTCCTACTTCCTCTTCCAAATCTTTGTCCCTGTCTAATGCTTTATGTACTCCCACTATGACATGTAAAATTATTTTCATTTCACAACTTTGCTCAGAAAATAATCTCATCATTGAATTCACTTCTAATTCTTTTGTTGTGAAGGATTGTCTCATGGGGGCACAACTCATTCAGGGTCCAACTAGGCACGCCATTTATGAGTGGCCATCTCTTGCACCTATTCTCACTCTTTCTAGTGTCAAAGCATCGGCTATATGTTGACATCATCGTCTTGGCCATCCCTCTTTATCCATCTTCAAAAGTATAGTTTCAAATTTTAGGCTTGCTGTTTCTAGTGATTTCTCTTTTAATTGCAATTCATGTCAATGTAATAAGAGTCATAAGCACACATTTAGTCAATCAACTTTGATATCAGATGCTCCCCTTGATCTTATTTACACTGATTTATAGACTTTTCCATTATACTCTATTGATGGTTACAAATATTATGTTATTTTTGTTGACCACTTCACAAAGTATATTTGGTTCTATCCTCTTAAAAACAAATCTGATACAAAAGCAGTGTTTATTAGATTCAAAGATTTAGTGGAAAAAATATTTTGAGAAAAATATCAAAGATATATATTTCGACAATGGGGGGGAATATCAAGCCTTAGCAACTTTTCTCACAATTGTTTGTGTTTTCCATCTCACTTCTCCAACTCATACTCCTGAACATAATGGCTTTGCCGAAAGAAGGCATCGTCACATCGTTGAAACGGACTTATCTCTCCTTGCCCATGCTCAACTTCCTCTCGAGTTTTGGTCTCATGCCTTTGCTACAGCTGCCTATTTTATCAATAGGCTTCCCACGCCCACTCTCTCAAACTCATCTCCCTATCATTGTCTCTTTGGTACTCCTCCTAACTACCTCAAGTTAAGGAGCTTCAGTTGCTTGTGTTATCCTTGGTTACGACCTTATACCACATACAGATTGAATCCCAAATCTATTCCTTGTATCTTCATTGGGTACTCTAAGACTCAAAGTGCTTATTATTGTCTAGATCTCACCACCCACAAAGTCTACACGTCTAGGCACATTTGGTTTATAGAAACTGAATTTCCTTATACTCGTCTTAGCACCCACACTCATCCTACTTCCATACCCAATCCGGACCATTGGTGTCCCTTGTCGCTACCCATAATTCATCCAATACCCGTCCATAATCTCCTGGAAAATAACAATGGTCTAGCCACTGTCACAGTGCCAAACACCTCCTCGATCTAGCTAACCCCAACCGCTGTCCAAACTAGCAATCTTTCTTAAGCTCTCCTGTGGCCCAACCTAGCCCAGCCACATCTTCTATGGAGCAGCAGCCCACTGCCCCGCTAGTTATTACACCCCAGCCCAGCAGCCCACAACCACCCTCCCCATCCGTTCCTCCACCTCTCGGCATCATCACTCACTACAGAAATAACAATTACAAGCCTAACTCTAAGTACAACCATCATACCACTCTACAACCTAAACAAATCGAACCTACTACCGTAGCCCAAGCTCTTAAAGATCCTCTTTGGCAGCAAACAATGATTGCTGAGATCACAACATTACTTAAGCTTGGTACTTGGGACTTGGTGTCTCCCGAAAATAGTCGTAACCTTGTCAAATGCAAATGGTTATTTCGTATCAAATACAAACCTGATGGGAGTGTAGATCGTTATAGTGCTCGTCTTTTTGCAAAAGGATTCCAACAATGCCCTGGTATTGATTATACAGAAACCTTCAGTCCGGTTGTAAAACCGGCCACCATCCGTACTCTTCTTAGCCTTGCAGTTACAAACAAATGGCATCTTCGGCAACTTGATATTAATAATGCATTTCTTTATGGAACACTTCATGAGGAGGTATATATGTCCCAACCCCCTGGTTTTGTGGATGCCGCCTTTCCTACTCATGTTTGCAAATTGCGCAAGGCAATTTATGGGCTCAAACAAGCACCTCGAGCATGGTACACAGAGCTAGCCAACTTTCTTCTTAGTTCGGGTTTCAAGCGATCAGTTGTTGATGCTTAATTATTTATCATGCATTATTTCGCTTCACCTATTTATCTCATTATTTATGTAGATAATATTATAGTAACTGGTTCTAATGCTACTAACCGAAATGTTTTCATTAAAAGATTGGCTAGCAGGTTCTCCTTGAAAGACCTTGGTACACTCTTTTATTTCTTGGGAATAGAAGTCACGCCTATCTCCCATGGTCTCTTTCTCAGTCAAAAGAAGTATATGGTTGATCTTCTTGAGTGCATGCATATGCTCAATGATAAGTCGGTTTCGAATTCCATAGTGGTCAACAATGCTTTAACTCTCAGTTCTGGCGAATTACTTGACACTCCTACAGATTATAAAGCAGCAGTTGGGGGGCTCCAATACCTAATGCCCACTCGTCTCGATGTTGCATTTGTGGTAAATATGCTATCTCAGTTCTTGTAACACCTGTTTTCTGTTTTCTGTACTTTGGGTGTATTTTCTTTTTCCGTGTATTATCTGGGTTTGGGTTTTTTATAAAAATTTTCTTTTTCTTAAATTCGTTCTATTTCAAATTTATTTTGAATCTTCTGTTAAAATCTGTTCTTTTCATTAATTGTACTTATTGTTATTTTCAAATGAGTCTTATACTATAATACAAATCCTATTATTTGTGTTATTATTATTATTATTATTATTATTATTATTATTATTATTATTATTATTATTATTATTATTATTATTTTGAAGTACAAACCCAGTATATTATTTGTATGTGACTATCCTAATTGTTCGTGAAAAGTTAAATATTAATCTAATTGTATTTTTCAAATTAATTTTATTGAACCCTGTAAAATAATGTTTTGCAACCTATGAGAAATTGTGAACTTTGTATTTTATAAATCTTATTTATTTTTTCTATTGAATTTTTAAAACCCAATACCCATTAATACCCAATAACCATATAGCTCTTATTGGATATCTTATACTCTTACCCGTTATTATCCACCCGTTACCCCCCTTTAACCTAAACCCTACCTAATACCCTATATATACTGTTTACCTTCACCATCCTACATATTTACCCAACAGTTGCCTCTTTCCTTCATAACCCTATTCACTAAAACCAAACCCATCTGTTCTCTATGCTCTCTCTCTCTCTCTATCTCCCATCCTGGTGCTGCCTCCCTTGGGTGATCCCTTGCGCCGCTCAGCCGCCCTCGACGTCAGCACAGTAGCAACTTCGGCAGCCGCCTGTGCTTCCTCTCCGACGACGATAGACAGCATCCACGGCGCCACCCTCCAGCAGCACAACCCCCCGTCAGCGACCCCTGGTCCCCTGCCTCTCTGCACCGATAGCAGCAACCCAGCGACAGCGCCGCCATTGCGCTGCCTATCCAGCGTCGCCGTCTTGCTGCGCCTCCCTGCGTCGACCGTAGCAGCAGCTCCTGCACCCTCTGTCCCCTGTGCCCTTACGCCCTTCGTTGCTATCCTCCGCCTTATTGCCAGCCAGTGACCCATCCCGGTAGTGCACCGCCTGTCTGCTGTGCCGCCCGCCTGCATCGACAGCCAGAGCCGAACCCATTGGCTTTTACAGTTTGACTAGAGTGATTGTAGACCGTCGATCATCGTGATCATCTTGATCATCTTGATCATCCGATCAGATTATGGCCGTCTGATCTGATCCGATCATCTTGATCGTCCTCTTGATCATTGTGGACCGTTTGATCTTGTTGATCTCGATCTTGATCATCTTATCCTGTCCGTTCGATCTACATTTGGTCATCTTGATCTTGATCTTCGATCTCAGCCGTCCGATCGTGTTCGCTATCGGTTGTTCCTTGTGGTCATGATCTCGATCGTCTTCATCTTGTTCGCGATCAGTTGTTCATCTTGTTCGTGATCACCTCGTCCATTCGTTGGTATTGAGTTCATGCCTGGGAATCTGTTCTCGTTATTCTCTTTCTCTCCATCGTTTTCGTCATCTCTCAGGCAAGTAATTTGTATTCTTTTCTTTGTGTAATACAAGTATTAAATACCGCCTGTAGTATAGTTGTGTTCTAGAGACAATTCTTGTGTGAATCCCCTGTTATATCTTGTCTCTATTGTGTTGACCCGCCCGTAGTTGTCTCATTACACACATGACATTAAATAACTTAGGGATGACCACTTCTTGATGTATACATGCATGTTGTTCGTATGATATCGTGTGCTCGGTTGTGTTATTAGTATTATAACTTGTTGTAGACTTGTTAAATACCTTATACCATGTTGTTTGGACATCTAGTACACCCTATTTCACTTTTTTTATATTTTGGATGAGTTTCATATGAACAAGTTGATTTTGTACATGAAGGATATTTTCTGTTTTGCCGATTTCTCATTTTTTCAGTAATTTAGATCATATTAAGGTCAGTATATGAAAATATTTTATGAATATGAATTATAGAGAATCCTGTCTACTTTCCAGATTTTTTGACAGATCTCAGTTTCGATTTATGAGTTGCGAGTTATGACTATTTTACTACAGATGTGTTTAAAATTTTAGATCGAATTTTATATGAATTATTTATGGTAATTTATTTTTCTACTGATGTTAAAGGTAATATTCTGATCCAATATTTTGTTGAATACAACTAGACTTGATTGGTATTAACCCCTAATTTTTTTGGATTTAATTGATAACTTTTACAAACTATTTTATGCTTGCAAACAACTACTTTTCTTGCAGAATTTTCGAACTGTTCAGTGAAGAAAAATAATTTCAACCTGATTCTATTTGCTTTATATAAAAACTTTGTGAATATGAATTGTAGCATATTGTATTTATTTTATCACCCTTTCAATGGATCTGAATTTTGATTTGTATTTTTTGAGATATTGCTGTTTTAGTACTGCTGTGTTCATGATTCCAGATTTACAAAACTATCGTATCTTGTTGCTTTCTTATTTTACTTGACTACTCTATCTATGTTGAAAAATTATGAAACTTTATTTTCTGTTACTAAACATACTAGGAAATACCGCAGATTTCTCTTGGATTTAATCAGTGAGTTTTGATGTCGTTTTTCTGTTTATGAATACAAACTTCTGATTTATGGCTGAACATGTTTTCTGGATACAAATCTATTTTGAGACTTGCTTTTGTGAAATACCATATGACTTATATATATTTGTTGGATTCGTTCGGGAGTCTATTTTTCAGATTCTCTGACAGATCCAGGTTTTCAAATTTGTAGCAACGGGAATTCCAGATTTAGTGCATTACTGTCTTGCTATCCTGAACTAGAATTTTCGTTGTCTTATCCTGTTATGTGTTGTCTTTCACCTATACATGTTTATCTCCCGACCTGAACCTGTTACTCATTCATGCCTTGTTACTCTTGCTCTGTTTTGTGACACGTACATGCCTATTTAATAATAATAACAAGTAATCAAGCCGGGGTTAAGGGAAAGACCTTAGTAGTGGACAATATAGGCATGTGTACGCAGAAGGGGGCCCGTGTGGCCATTACCTATTGCCATGCTTCATGATTACATGATTCATGCCTGTTATTATATGTTGTCATGTCTCATGATTACATAATTCATGCCTGTTATTACTATCTGATTATATGTTGCTATGATTAGTGATGATTCATGTCTGTTATTACTATATATTGCCATGCTTCATGATTACATGATTCATACCTGTTATTACTTGTCGCCATGTTTCATGACTAGATGATTCATGTCTGTTCCTGCTTCCGCGATTTCACGACTATGTGATTGTGCCTGTTACCTGTTACCTGACGCCTGAGTACACGGTCCTATAGAAACCCACCACTAGGCCTAAACGAAACTTGTTTGAATGTAGCAACTATGTGGTAAAATTTTGGGATGCATGAAGTGCTACCTAGATAGTAATAATACAAGACTTGACATACATGATACCTGTTACATGATACCTGTTACATGATTACCTGTACATGCTACTTGACACATGTTCATCTGTTACCTGATACTTGACACTGGACACTTTCCACTTGAACATGATATTTGATACTTGATACCTGATACATATTACCTATACCCTGTCAGCACATTACATTACTTGATTCTGCTCATGATTCATGTTGTTTGTTCTATTTTGTTATTATGTCTATTCCATACTATTTGTTTATTTTTTCCATGTACTTGTGCCTGCACTACAAGCGGCCTGTAACTTGCATTGACAGAAATTTGTTTTCTTTTCCTCCTCCTGTAATTTATTAAATTGCAGATTTTGGAGATCAGCTGCTAGAAGGAGTAGGTGATATGAGATTCTAGATGCTGGAGCTTTGCTATCATGATTTTCTGCTATCATTATTATTTCCTGTTGCTTATTTTGAATAATTATACTTGGTTACTTGGATTATTTTGTATTGGGCAATGTGACCCAGGATTATTGGCTTGTTCAGATCTGGTTTATTTGAGATTAATATATTTTGTTTCAAGTAAATTCTTGTTGGTATATTGATTCATATATACATGCGTGGTTGACTTCTCTTGCTTCCTACTCTGATTATTACTGTGAAATGTTGTAAAGATCCTAATAGCTTATGGATAATGAAAATCATTCGCTAGGCTTAGTCACGAATCCGTATTCTGTATTTTCTTTTTGTAAAGCGAGGCGTGATAGTTCTTGCACAAGCCAAGAAGTGCTCATTGGGATGATCTTAAATGACTTCTTCGATACTTGTGTGGCACTCTCGACAAAGGCTTCACGATCTTTAGTCACTCGACACTCAATCTTCATGCTTTCAAAGATGTTGATTGGGCTGGAAACAATGACGACTACACTTCTACAATGGGTCACATAGTCTTTCTTGGTCGCACCCCGATTACTTGGAGCTCCAAGAAGCAAAAGTCTCTAGCACAGTCATCTACAGAAGCCGAGTACAAGGCTGTTGCCTCTACCACTGCCGAACTCTTGTGGGTTCAAAATCTCCTTGGCAAACTTGGTATTCAGCTTACTAGTACTACAGACATTTATTGTGACAACTTAGCTGCCACGCATCTTACTGCTAATTCGGTTTTCTATTCCCGAATGAAGCATCTCACACTTGCCTATTACTTAATTCGTGAACAAGTTCAAAATGGTACTCTTCGTGTCACTCATGTCCCAACGGGTGACCAACTAGGAGATTTTCTTACGAAGCTGTTCCCTCGATCTCGGTTTGAAATGTTGTTATCCAAGATTGGCCTATCCGATAGGATGTCATCTTGCGGGAGCATGTTGAAGATAAAGCCAAGACTTAGTCTTGCTATTATATTGTACATTGTTGTAACAATATTCTAGCTATTAATATCTTTAGTTAGGACGTTTATCTTTCTGTTATTCTACCTTATCTCCTGTATACGGTTAGACTAAGTTTGTTAGGCTAAAATTATTTTCCAGCTTTATTTGTATTATATATACTGGTACTATTCATTAATGATAATATAACTTTCAAACCATTCTCAAAAAATACTCACTTGACATAAGTGACATAACGATATTCCAACTCTGATAGTTATAGCTATCATGCCCATCAATCTATCTATTAAATTAAGTTCTTAATAGTTCATGACCATATACTGACATTTATTTACTGCATCTCATTATAACTAACATGTGTTAGGATTGTGTCTTGTATACTCGTTGTTCAGATTAAAAAAAGATAATATGAAGTACGGAGGTCGAAGCGTCGAAGCGAGTAGAAGGAGAACAGCAGCAGCAGCAGGTGCAGGATAGTTGCGGTCGACCGATCATGGTGACAGTCGACCGCACCCCTCGACCGCACCCCCGACCGCTCGTTGTACTGGGAAGTCAAAGAGTGGTGCGGTCGACTGGTCTTGTTGAATGGTAGACCGCTTGCGGTACTGATTCGTTTTTGGGCTTCGATTTGTTAGGTCAGTTCAGCCCAATCTTCAACTCCAAGTTAGATCGTGCGGCTCCTATTTAGTTACTTCTTTTCCAGGTTTTATCGGACGACTGAGGATCAGGATTAGACCTAGGTTTCTCTATATTCTTCTATATATATTATAAACTCCTCCAATATGAGAGGTAATACTTCATAGATTCTGTTCTCCATTGCAAACAGAGGCTCGGGAGAGAGATAGTTCTTGGCGGGTGAGTTTAATTCCTTGTGTCAAGTGAATCAGTAACTCCTTGTAATCTCTTCTAATTGAATATCAGATCTCTCTATATTTTCCCCCGGATTAAGCAAAAGCTAACCGGGATAAGTCATCGTTGTTGTGTTTGTGTTAGTTTGGTGGATCTACTTGCTTGCTCAATTTATTCGCCTTGTCTACTTTAACTTCCTCATTGCTCTAATTAGTTCTGCTGCGACTAGAGGGCATTTGTTGACTCCCCAATCCTAACAACTGGTACCAAAGCTTCAGATTGCCAAGTTCCTTGGTTAAGATGACAGGCCATAGTATTTTGAAGATCAAGCAGTTTGATGGTAAGATCAATTTTAATATTTGGAAGACTGACATGTATGATGTTCTTGTTCAAGAACGGTTGCAGTCAGTAGTAAAGAAGAAGGAAAAGCCAACTGATATAAAGGATGACGTTTGGAAAGATATTCGTGAAAGAGCCATAGGTCTAATCCGACTATCCTTGGCGGACGATGTCAAGTGCAGATTTCTTGCAGATACTGACGCGGCGAGTCTGTGGGAAAGACTTATAACTGACTACTCTGGTTCGTTATTATTAGATCGGATGCATTAGAAGAGAAAGTTATTCTGTTTATCTATGAAAGAAGGTACCGATCTCCAAGACCACATTATAGAGTTCAATAAGGTATTATCTGAACTTAAGGCGATCAAAGCAGATGTGTGTGAGGAAGATAAAGCTTTCAACCTGATATATTCATTGCCAGATTCGTACGAGCCTTTGATCACAACCATGCAACACGGTAGATTTGTCAAGGAGAGTATTTCGGTAGATGGTGTAATCAAAGCATTGAAGGAAAATCAACTTAGGAAGGAGACCTGTAACGCCCCGAATCCCAATTACACTGAATTCGAGATGTTCTGCAGGATCTTTTCGCTTCCTTTAGTACAATTTTACAAGGAAATTTGAACTTTTCACTTTACATCAGAGTTTACATCAATACATTACAATTTACACTGCACAACGGAAGTAAACTTTACAACAATGAAACGAATGTACAATAACATTGAATAATTTTTAAGCATCTGTTCTTCTTTAATCTTTATCATGCCATTTACCTGTATATAAGACTGTGGGTACGTCAGTTTATTCAACCGACGATTATTATACACGGCCATCCTCTCTATGCCGGAAATAGTATAACTTATTTTCCATATTTAGCAAACACAAACTTGTCACATATCAAACTAAATGGACTACCCTATTGATGTCGTGTTGTGATTGTGCACTTAGTCCTTAATGCAGTTAATTATGTTACATAACACTAATGCGCACTTGTTCGGATTCTATGCATCCCATACTACATAGGTCCAAGGGCAAGCCCTTAATCGTTCTTCATCTTTGTAGGGTTCAATCCCTCGTTATGACTTAATCTACTCCTGTAATTACGGTAAGTATCCTAGATGTTCTATGATCTACGAGCCCATGTCCAGGTAGCCTGGAGGGAAATCCCACGCACTGACACGACGCATCGAGCAGGCAATCTATGGACAATTCAGCCTCCGCCATGGAACAATGGCACCACCCGTAGCCACTCAAACACCCCACAAGCGTCGCCACCGGAACGATAATTCTGGAGTAGTGCCCACGCCATGTCTTGACGCATCAAGTAGGCAGCCTGTGGATCACTCTCACACCGCCAATCCGATGGCCCTCATACTCGTGTTTTTCTCTTACTTTCATCACATCTCCACTATGTACTAATCCTTAGTTTTTATCAAAATCATGAACAAAAATCAAAGCTCTAGAGTTAGCCTCTCCACTAAACCGGACTTATTCATTCATTCAAACATGACCAACCTTGGTCTTTCTTTTCAATTTTCATTTCATTTATTCCCAAATGCCGGGGGAGACTTAGCTACTCTTTTTGTTTCAATTTTCAATTCACAATTTCCAATTTGAGCATTTCCAACTCATAAATTCTCATGTTGAGTTATCATACTCAAAAAGTATTTCTCTTTTCCAATCATGATTTCTAATTCGTTCAAATAGTTCATAACTATACATGAAATTCAACTATTCATCATGTAACTCATGAAATGTTATTTTCACATAAAAACCCACATCATTAATTATTCAATCAAAGGTGAACATTTACACTTCGTAATTTGCACACTATTCTCAAATGAGAATAATTTGCATCACATCACACAAAATAATTTCTTTTTGCCAAATTAATTTTCTAATCCTTCATTCTTTTAGCAAGATATAATTTCACAAAAATATAAATATAAAACCATAGTTCTATTTACACATTTTATTCTCAAATCATGTTTTGTTTCATGCAAATAATTTCCAAATTATTTTTCATAAGTCCTACACATTTTTAGAAAAATAACCATATTTTTCCCATAATTTTTGGATCACTAAAACGTTAAAAAATAAGTTTGTCCCAATCTTGCCGAGGGCAAGATTCGAACCCAGCACGCAGAGAACATAGTCAAGGGCACCGGCCACTAGGCCAACTGCGCCAGCAGTATCAAAGGAAAACAGAGAGTATTTAATGCTCTCGGCCACTGATTCTTGTTTTAAAAATTCATGAAATAAAATATGGTGCCACAGGAATTCGAACCGGCCACCACAGGGAACCCAAGGCTACTGTTGCGATCAGAGCCGTCCCGACCACTTGAGCTACGCGCTCAAGTTGTCAAGAATGCAACTCAAAACTCATTTGAACCAATTCTCTCTGTTATTAAAACGTCTCGATGTTCAACTAGTCCTCATTTAACTTTGCTTTTATAAAAATACTGTAAACTTCCAGATTGATTATTTTTTGTCTAATTTACATATCTGTATGAAAAAAATATTTTTTTCAACAATTAAAACACATTTTCATACAATTAATTCGAATTCTACATTATAACTACCACATTCTTCATTTCAACATTTATTAACAAATAATACCACTAATCCCTTTATTAGCAACTTTGCATTAATTCTCTGCTTTTAACCTTTTACCAAACATACTAATCTATATCTTAATTCATTTATTTCAATATCACACAATGATCCATTTAATCACATGAAGTAGCATTGCCAATCTACTAACTTTGTGTATATAATTCGTGATGTAGATAATGAGACCTTCTTTAACAAACCATGGTTATAATTAATCCATACAAACTTAGAATTTTACTAATCAATCACATACAATTGCACACCCATATTCCAATCAATTCATAGGTCAATTTTCCAATTAAAAGTGTACTCTTATTAATATTTTTCATGTCTCATTCATTCAATTTAATCTAGCATGCATTCCTAATTAGAATATAGAAAATTTACCCACCTTGTATGGAGAGAAAAAATACAACTAGCAATCCCTAGACGAATGTCCTTGCGACGAATTGCTCCTCCTTGAACACGTGCACACAAGCCTCCAAGCACACCCAAGCAAACCGAGCTCCTCCTTCCTTGATGCCGGCCTCTCCCTCTTCTAGTTGCAAGCAAAAATCCCACACACTCTCAATCTTTTAACTCACAAAATCACTACTAGATAATATTATTTAGACTATAGGTTTGTAGAAAGTAATGGGCACAAGAATGACTAGCCATGAAGGGGGTATTTATACTAAAATCTTGATGGAATGGAGGGTTAGGATCAAGTAAGTGGTTATAAGATGGAGGGCTAAGATGGAAGTAGGAGTTACATTAACTACCCACAACCAAGTAACCACCAAGCATGATCTCCACTCAAATTTTGGTTTCCCTCCCAAAAAGATCAAAACCGGCCATCATAGGAGTGCATATTGCACGTGTACGTGTAGTGCACGTGCATGCAACTAGGTCCAAAAATTGTACATTTTATTTACAAAAATAAACTTTAATTTTGTATTCTACATTACAAGTCATATTAAAAAATAAATTAACTAATGGGCTTTAGTTTAATGGGCCAAAATAATTATTATAAAATAATAAATTAAATTAACTTTGGGCTTTTAAAAGAAAAGGTTTTTTGTCTAATTGAAAGAAAGCTTTGTTAAAATAATCTAAAAGCACATATTTAAAAATCCATACTCATCATAATGGAAATAATCATAATACTTAATTCAACCAAAATATTGCACATGCACACTACGTGCAAAATAAATAATTTTTCATTAAATGAAAAATCAGGGCATTACAAGACCCATAAATCTTCATCGTGTATTCCTACAAGTTGTCTAGCAGTAGATGGTCCTTCGAGGGGAAGACAAAGTGCTTTGCAAAAGGATTCGATCCGTTGCCAATATTGCAAGAGGCCAGAGCATATCAAGAAAGACTGTTGCAAATTACAGAATCAAGAGAGCGTCAAGAACGGGAGTTCAGCCGCTAATGTGGTTAGTGCCTTTGATTCAGGTGATTCGTGTCTTCTTGTTTCAAATTCTTTAAAAGTGGATTCTAGTTGGTTTCTTGACTTAGGGAGTTCTTCTCATATTTTTTCCAAGAGGGAGTTGTTTTTTACAAATAAGTCTACTATGGGGCGTTGTGTGACAACGAGAACTGAAGAGATTTGTGAAGTAGTGGGTGAGGGGACAGTTGAGTTGAAGATGCCAGGTCTATACATGTTCACTTTAAGGGATGTTTTGCATATTCCTCTGCTGAAATGGAATCTGATTTCCTTGGGAACTCTTGATGCATGGGGCTGCAGGTATACAGCTCGAGGTGAAGTTCTGTCTGTTTTTCAGAGTCGTCGTAAGGTGATTAGAGGTATAAGAATGGTTGAGCCAAGCCAAAACAATCTCTACAAGCTTTGGGGAATTCGAAATACTTGCACAAGTGTTGCTTCTTTTCCCATTATTCCCGCAAGCTCAGCTAGTTTGCCGCAACTAGAATTATCGAGACGAGACCACGACGTTCGAATATCGTCGAGAGGTGGAGAAAGCCTAAGGGTAGGTGGAGTTCGTGCGGTATTTGGCAACTTCGTGAGAACATCTACGAAGGTGGGTATTTGAGGGGCTGGACTAGATTTGGTGAGATTGGGTAGAGATCATTTCAATTAGAAGAAGAAGCTATTGTTCTAATTTTTTTTTGCAAGTGGAATTTGTTAGAGTTTGGAGATGAGTAATACATCATGTGATAACACTCGTATGCAATTCAAGGTGAAGTTTGATAGGATTATGTCTTGTATACTCGTTGTTCAAATTAAAAGAAGGTAATATGAAGCACATAGGTCGCAGCGTCGAAGCGAGTAGAAGGAGAACAGCAGCAGCAATAGGTGTAGGATAGTTGCGATCGACCGGTCATGGTGACAGTCGACCGCACCCCCGACTGCTCGTTGTACTGCGAAGTCAGAGAGTGGTACGGTCGACCGGTCTTGTTGGACGGTCGACCGCCCACGGCACTGATTCGTTTTTGGGCTTCGATTTGTTAGGTCGGTTCAGCCCAATCTTCAACTCCAAGTTAGATCGTGCAGCTCCTATTCAGTTACTTCTTTTCCAGGTTTTATCGGACGACTGAGGATCAAGATTAGATCTAGGTTTCTCTCTATTCTTTTATATATTGTAAAATTCTCCAATATGAGAGGTAGTACTTCATAGATTCTTTTCTCCATTGCAAAGAGAGGCTCGAGAGAGAGATAGTTCTTGGTGGGTGAGTTTAATTCCTTGTGTCAAGTGAATCAGTAACTCCTTCTAATCTCTTCTAGTTAAATATCAGGTCTCCCTATGTTTCCCCCCGGATTAAGCAAAAGCTAACCGGGATAAGTCATCGTTGTTGTGTTTGTGTTAGTTTGGTGGATCTACTTGCTTGCTCAATTTTTTCGCCTTGTCTTCTTCGATTTCCTCATTGCCCTAATTAGTTCCGCTGCGATTAGAGGGCGTTTGTTGATGCCCTAATCCCAACAACATGATCTTACACCCCTGTGATGTTTGAAAATTTCAAAAACACCCCCCTTAAATTTTATAATTTGGCTCCGCTAAAAATTATGAAGAAAAAAAAAATCTATATATCTATATATAGTTATAGAATTTTTCCTTAATACCTCCAACAAAATCGTTCTAGCTTCGCCCTTGATCTTTCCTTTTCTCTTGAGATTTTTAAACAATGTTAAACTATAGTTTCAAATCGCTTACAACTCGACGAAGTAGCCGCAACAGTAACTGCAATGGTAAACATCCTGGGCGTCAAAATCATTCTATGGATACCACCTTTAAACATTGTGTATCCCGTCTTCTCTCTCCACACCCTACAAGGAAGCAATCCATTGAAAATCCTAAACACACACGATGCAAGCACACCACGCAGCCCCTTTGCCACCAAATGGCACGAAACCTTTGGTGCCATGTCAAAATACTTCGAAATTGCATCAACTCAATATTAATTTAAAATTTTATGGTTTCAGAGATAGCTAGCATTTATATATCACCTCGGGAAATACAAGGATGCTGGTGATATGATGTAAGATGCTGACGAGGAAAAGGAGGGAGCAGAGCTGGAAGCGGGGGGCATCGTACGAGGTGTTTGAAAAAGTTTAAGTTCAAATTTTTTTGGTACTGGTTTTTATTTTGTATTTTTTTTTGGGGTGGAGGGGGGAAAGTTGCTACTGGGTTTAGGCAGAATGGGCAGGAGATCCAAACTATACTTTACCTGGACAATAATGCACATTTTGGCTTTGGTATTAACTGATACTGGGCAGTGGTTGAGTTTCTTGAAGGCCCCAATAAAATGTAAAGATGGGTAAATTTTACTAAACCATGCCTAGATCTACATTCATGTTGCGGATCGGTGTCCTCTGTCAAAATCTGGTATCACGTACTATCACGTAACTAGTTTTGGTTGTTTTTTGGCAATTTCTTCCTAATTTATACCAGTGGCTGATTTAGTATTTAATAAGCTTATTTTTTCTAATTAAATGTGCAGAAAAAAAATTTTAAATGTAGAAAGGGAAAATAAAATAAAAAGAAGGTGAAAAAATATTTTAGAAAGCTTTATTTTAATAACTGGAAACAAGTAAAGGGAAAGCTCAAACAGAGAGAGAGAGAGCGGAGGCTTTTTTAGATAAATGGAGAAGTATAACAGTCAATCTTAACTAAAAATAAAGCCGTTAAGGCATAGCAATGAACCACAACAACTTTAAGGGTATGGTATTGTAACACCCCGAATTTCATACAATGAAAAATTCGTGACACACCCTGAATCTTAACTTCAATTGAGTACATAAACATAATATAATACAGGAAAATGTAAAAATCTTACTACAAGTTCAAACTACTTTGATTGATAAGATGACGAGCTCGGGATGTGACACTTCTATGCAAGACCTCGACACCCTTACCTGCAAATCCACAATATGGGTTCGTCAGCTTGTTAGGCGGACGGTAAAAATTCTAACAACTTCAACTAACTCCCAAAACACGGCATAATAGAAAAAATAAATTTAAATCAATGTTTATGTTAAATGTAAATAAAAAATAGTCAATTATACAATGTTGTATGAGTGTAGAACTAATTTAGTAGAGTGTCAAACATATAACTATGTTAACATGCACAATTCAAATATGTTCTTCTTATGCACGTTTGTTTGCAACGATATGCCGCTCATACAACATAATTTTCGAATGCAAGCTACTAACATTTCTCCTCATTATAGGGTTCAATCCTTCAATCCCTCGCTATGCAATCATATTCATGTAATCTACTATGTTTTTGTCATTTATCTTGTGACTAGTGACGTTGCAGCACAGTCCATCTCCGCTACTGCAGTCAGACCTGTGGTCATTCCATTCTCCGGGACCTTGTGGTATTTCTCCGCTCCCCAGATCTGGACATTCCACTCTGTCCAGATCCTGCAGTTTTTCTCTGCTCTCGGACCTGGTCAGTCCATTCTTCGGGACCTTGCGGTATTTCTCCGCTCCCCGGATCTGGACATCCCACTCTGCCCAGACCCTACGGTCTTTCTCTACTCCCGAACCTGGTCATTCCATTCTCTGGGACCATGCGGTCTTTCTCCGCTGCCCAGATCTGGACATCCCACTATGCCCGGACCATACAGTCTTTCTCTGCTCCCGGACCTCACCAAAAGTTATCACGAATATAAGGCAATCATGCAAGCCTTCCCCTGCTCCGCCTAGAGACCCAGAGTTAAACTCTCGCTCCCTATTTGTATGTGATAACATAAAACATCAACGGACACTTAAGGGCTCATCCCCTAAGTTCCTACAGGACCCGACGGTCTATACATCCACCTCCCGTTCTTAACACTAGAAATTAATAGTAGAGACAACGCCGCACGTGTTTCCTTGACAGGTGAATACAGCTTCCAACTAGTGCATGTCCTTACAATCATCTATCATACAAAACGATATGATGCCCATACAACATATTTTCCGAACAACAACCTAATCATTTGCTAATGAGAGTAATGAGATTAATGGTACTAATCACCCAAGAATGTCTAGATCAATTTATATACTAGACTACACTAATTTCTATAATATACATTCCATATACATTTATGCATTTATGCATCCTGCAAAATCTTGCACAACTCGTGGTCTCACAACCTATTAAGATCACACTAATATTCAATTTAGCTCCATTACACTAACTCAACTTATTCTCAAAAGTTGATTAGAACTCCAACGCATAATCACGTGTAAATCACACCTCCATGATATTGGACCTTACTGGCCTACCACATGCCCACACATCATGGATTTAATGGTGTATCCTCAGTCACGAACCTCATAAAGTCGATCTTCCGTAACTACGGACCTTATCGGTCTACCCCTAGCCTACACACGTGGATTTACCGAGCGTATCCTCGGTCCCAAACATTCTTAGGAACTGCAGCTATTTACCGGACATGTTCGTCATTACTTCAGTTATATCTTCTTCTAATACAAATCTTAATTTAACTAATGCAATATCTTGGTCTAAATAATGCAAAATATAATCTGAATTTAACGGTCCCTATTTTGGACTTACATTTTACACAACCTGGAATCTTAGTAATACCGAACCTATTTCACTCATCCCTTGGAGTTCTTTAACTCTTACCGGACTCAGGCATCGCCTTAGTCACAATCTTTTCCTTGGATTTGTACAAGTCATTTTCTCGGATTCATGGACCTTACCGGCTTATCCCTAACCCACCAACGTGGATTTACAGGGCGTATCCTTAGTGCCATATATAGAATCCACCATCTCAATATTCATCTTTGTCTTTGAACAACAACACAGTAGTCTTACAAAAATCATATAAATTCTAGTTCTTATCAGAAAAATAGATTTCTTAGATTCATATGAAACCTAAGTGAGTCCACTACAACATTGTTTTGTCTAAATCCATATGCATACCAGGAGGTTCAGATTTCAGAAAACTACAGTTCTTCCTACTTATAAAAATTACTGAAAATTCAAATTCTTAGTTTTGAGTTTCTTCAAAATACTGCATATAAGAGGTTAAAATGGTCATAAGCTAGAAGGTGTACAAATTTCAAGAACCAAGGCAAAACTGTCACCCAGTCCTAAGTTCGAATTTAAAAAAAATACTAAACAGAATGTATTAAATAATAATAATGATGAATGAGCAAATGAGTAAAAAAAAAATTCAATCAATCTTTTTTACATCAAATTAGATATACTTTTAAAATTATATTAAGTATTGGATATATTTGTAAAAGTTATAATGTTAAAAATGACTATAAGGGGGCATTTAGTATGTGAGAGTATGCAATGGAATCCTTGATTTCTTCTAGATTACCTTGTTTGGTAAGTGACAAATATACTTTTGGAATGAATAATGGATTTCCGTAGGAATCAAAATTCTTTGTTGGTAAGGATTTACATTCTCTTCTAAAACCATGGGATTTGAGGATTCCCATGAGATTTCTATAACAAATAATAAAATAATTTTAAAAATAACAATTAATAAGAATTTCTGGAAATACAATGTATTATACCAAACACGGTAATGCTACATTCCCGATAGTCTTCATTTCCAACCTCACATTTTCAGGAATACTTTCATTCCCAGAAATCCTCCTATCCGTGTACGGGGTTTGTTAGTCGGAGAGAATTTCAAAAATAGGGTAAGATTTTAGAATGAGGGTAATTTCAAAAGCAAATCAAGGTAATTTCAAAAATCTTAATGATTTCAAATACATACCTAGTATGGTTTTGAAATTAGTCAACTTTGATTCCACATATTTTTTTGGGTATTATCGTTATATTTAAATATACAAGAATTTATAATAATGATAGTATAAAATTATTGTTAAAATCATAATTATCAATAGTGGACACGTGCGACGCAAGCTATGTTCTATAATATTTTTCTCTTTATTGTGGGAACGGAAGTCTAGCAAAATTTACTTTATTTGTGTATTTTTTATTCTTCTAGAACAAGACTGTAGCTGCAAAAAAAACTTTATTATAAAATACTATTGATATGGCTAAAAATGGGGTTAGATCGGAACTGTTCAAATTGGGCACGAATCTTAAAGCCACAGAGGCAAGATAGTAATTTCACCTACAGACAGGTCCGAATTGGGAACCGGGTCTCTTCTCTTGGACCTGCAAACCCATGAATGGATCTATTCAGCTGAGAGCAGGTTTCAACCCGTTAAGGACCAGTTCAACAGGATATGAGGAAATCCTGGCTCATCCTTATCCACTGGTGTTGGTTTCAACCACTTCTATCCAGTCACACCGGGAAGTAAGGATTCGTTCTTATCCCGAAGCAGATCCCCACGGCGACTATAAATACCCCCTACCTCCTGCCGTTACAAAGTGATTACTCTTTGTCCACCTAAGCTCTTTCCCCTTTCTTTACTGAATACTGGCAAGAACGTCGGAGGGTTCATCGCCGGGATCCATCCCAGTGTTTCGAACATTTGTGCAGGTACGCGGGAGCACCCAGGAGTCAACTTGCCTACAAGGAAGAAGTAAGATTCAGCCTATTCAAGTTCCTACGAATCTACAAATTCTGTCTATTGCCTCCACACCAGATTCAGCGGCAACAGATTGGCGCCGTCTATGGAAAGACACTCAAATAGCAATCCAACCTTCCTCCTTCAGCCAAAGATACTCCTAGCCATGCCTCCCAAAAGGAAGTTTGCAAACTCCAACTGAAGAACTACCTCCACTATTCCTCCTCATCCTCCTCTGCCAGAGGATCTCCCTCCACCCATCCAACCAACCCTGCCGCTCGAACAGCTGAACCCTCAATCCGTTCAGCAGGTTCTCGGACCCCGAACCACTGTTGGGGAGCCCTCTCGGCGCAGTCACCAGAAGCATCCTCTCCACCAAGTGTGGGTCTCCATCTACAATGCCTCTACAGATTCCATAGCCTCCCATAGCCTTCCAATGCCAAAGGATCTGCGGGACGAGCTCAATAATCGGTAGAACGAGCCAGGGCCCGACCTTCGGATCCGTCTAGATGAGAGGCGGACCCTCGATGCGAACCCTCATCGGGAGCACCTGAGGGATCGGTCACCACGCCGATCAGACCGCAGGGGGTCCAACTCTCCTCGGAGGCAGAGAGAGTCACCTCAATATCGCCCAAGGCGAAGTCGCTCCCCGGCTGGCTGTCCTGCAGCTCGAGTCAATCGTGAACAGGAGGCACCCGTCACAAGGACGGAATTTCAGAAATTCCAGGAGGCGGTCCTTCAGGTGCTCAACGCCGCCCTCAACAATGGCCATCGGGCTCCCAGTCCTCAGCCGACTCCTCGCCATCATCGCTGCTCCCGAAGTCCTAGACCGGCTCCGAGCCATCACGGCCATTCCCTAAGTCCTAGGCCGGCTCCGAGCCATCACGGCCATTCCCTAAGTCCTAGTCCAGCTCCGAGCCATCGCTGCCCTTCTCCTGATCACCACCGCCACTCCCGAAGTCCACGGTCTACTCCGAGTCACCTCTGTCGTTCTATCAGTCCACCACCTACTCAAAGCCATCGTCGTCATAGCCCCAGCCCTCCTCGACATCAAGACGAGTCTCAGGGCTCAGCAAGGCACGACCGGAGGGAAGACTCGGTCTACTGCCGTCTCCACGAGATGGAGAGGTGCCTCGGCCAACTAGATATAGACGAGGAGCAACGGGTGAGGAACCTCCACCTAAGCAGGCCCCCATTCTCCCGCACCATCATGGAGGCCCATGTCCCAGACAATTTCAAGCCTCCACACTTCGAGACTTATACCGGGGAGTCGGACCCCGCAGATCACATCGAGAGTTTCAAAACCCTTATGATGATCCATTATGCATCCGATGCCCTCCTCTGCAAGACCTTCCCAGCCACACTTAAGGAGCCAGCTCGGGAGTGGTTTTCTCGGCTTTCACCGGCGTCTATCTTCTTCTTTGACCAGTTCGAAGGCCTCTTCCTCATGCATTTCGTGAGCAGTCGCCACTCTGAGAAGACGAGCACCTCGCTGCTCTTTCTCAGCCAAAAGAAGGGCGAACAGCTGAGGGATTATGTCAATCAGTTCACCGCAGAAACCAGGTCCATCGCTTCCCTGGATCAGTCGGTAGCTTCGGCTGCCTTCCAATCCAATATCACAACCCCGACCTCAGGGCTTCCTTAGCCAAGAAGCCTCCTCGGAACATCTCCGAGCTCCTCCTTAGGAGCGAGAAGTACATCCGAGCTGAAGAAGCTCTCAATCGCCCCACTCTGGAGGGGTCTTCTTCCGGGAACAAACGGAAGACTACAGAGGAAGAAGGAGCTAAGAAGCTCCAAAAGGATAACGGGGGTCAGCGGTGTCCTCTCCCTCGCTTCGAGAAGTTTACCCCCTCTCAATGCGAGTGTCTCTGCCATCCTGATGGAGATTGGGAATGAAGGTCTCCTGCCGCCACCTCCGAAGATGAACACCCCTAGAAAGAAGAGAAACAGGGACAAGTGGTGTCATTTCTACCGGGATCATGGGCACGACACTGACGATTGTCGGGCCCTGAAGGACGAGATCGAGGCCCTTATCCAGAGGGGGCAGCTCGCTTGATTTGTAAGGAGGGACAGAGCCGATCCGCCTCCACCACCCAGGGAGGCTAACAGGCGAATAGAGTAGCGCACTGAGACTTTGGAGGCCGAAGTAGAGGCCATCTTGCACCTGATACACAGAGGCCAATTGGGGGAAAATTCTAACTCCTCTCGAAAAGCCTTCGTTAGGGAAGTCAACTCTGCGCAGAGCCATCCTCCCCCTAAGAGCCTAGGAGTCCCTGTGACGTTCTCCGACAGGGACTTGGAAGGCGCTCGCACGCCCCACTGCGATGCCCTCATCATTAACCTCAAAATGGCTAACTTCGATGTTCGTCGGGTGCTGGTGGACAATGGAAGTTCGCTTAACATCCTCTTCTTGGAGGTGTTTAAAGGTCTCCAGCTATCAAGAGACCAGCTCAAGCCGGCTGGCTACACCCTTCATGGGTTCACCGGGATTCCAGTGATGATCGAGGGAGTTATAACTCTCGAAGTCACCGCTGGAAAAGTTCCCGTCACTCGCACGGAGCCGATGGACTTCATGGTGGTAGATGTGAAAGCTGCCTACAATGTGATCCTGGGCCAACCAGGCCTCGATGCACTCCAAGCTATCCCTTCGACTTACCACATGAAGATGAAGTTCTCCACCCCTGCAGGGGTAGGAGAAGTGAGAGTGAGTCAGGAGGCAGCTCGTACGTGCTATATGACCTCAATGGGAGGCCCGGTACTCTCCCTAGAAGCCCTCGAGCTCCCACCGGAGAGTAGCCAGACTATCTCCGAACCAGTGGATGAACTAGAATAAGTGGCCTTCTCAGAGGAAGATGCCACCAAGATGTTCCTGGTCAGTAAGGCACTCTCCCCCTCCATCAAAGAAGACACCACAATCTCTTTTCCTGGACCGCAACCGACATGCCTGGGATCTTCGAGGATCTTCTAATGCACCATTTCAGTGTTGCCCCGAGTGTCAAGCCCGTTCAGCAGAAGCGATGCAAGTTCGCTCTCGAGCACCAATAGGCAATCAAAGAAGAAATCGAAAAGCTCCTCAATGCCCGATTCATCTAGGAAGTGAACTATCCCGAGTGGCTATCCAACGTGATGATGGTCAAAAAAGCTAACGGGAGCTAGAGGATATGCATCGACTTTACCAATCTCAATAAGGCGTGCTCGAAGGACCCTTTTCCCCTGCCAAGCATCGACCCCTTGATCGACGCGACCTCCGGGCATGATCTCTTCAGTTTCATGGATGCTTTCTCATGGTACAACCATATTCGGATGTTCCCTCCCGACATCCCGAAGACCTCCTTCATGACGAATCAGGGCCTGTATTGCTACAGAGTAATGCTGTTCGGCTTGAAGAACGCGCCCTGATCGGTTACAAAGGAGGTCTTCAGGATATCCGGGGGAAACATACGAATCTGATTGTAGCCGGAGAAGGCATCCATGAAGCTAAGGACTTCATGGCCCAAAGTTGCATCGATCAGGGTGTCGATACTTAGGAGAGGAAATGGATCTTTGGGACATGCTTTATTCAGGTCGGTGAAGTCGATGCATATTCTCCAATTCCCGTTGGCCTTTTTTACCATCACAACATTTGAGAGCCATTCGGGATAATTGACCTCCTGTATGAACCGAGCCTTGAGGAGCTTGTCCACCTCTTCTTTTATAGCTTGTTGGCACTCGGGAGCAAATTTGTGTCTCTTCTATTGAACCAGTCTGGACCCTGGTGCAACACTCAGGTAGTGGACGAGAAGCTCTTCGAAAATTCCAGGCATGTCGGCGGCTGACCAGGCAAAGAGGTCGCGATTCTTTCTAATACATTGAACTATGTCCGAGCTTAGGGCAGATGGGAGGGTCTTGCTGATAAAGAACTTGCGGCTCGGATCTTGCTCAGAGAAGAGCACTTTCTCTAATTCATCCACTGGCTCGGACGTTGGCCGGACACCATGTTGGGGGATTTCAAGAGTTTCGAGTGAGAGGACTGGACCCCCGGTAGAAGTCATGTTGCATTTGCAGGCCATTTCCTGACTACCTCTTACTTCCCCTACTCCTGCCCGGGTGGGGAACTTCATCTTGAGGTGATAAGCAGAAGGGACGGCTTCGAGAGCAACTAGGCCAGGTCGGCCTAGGATCACATTATAAGCTGCGGGGACATCGACGACCATGAAGTCCATCGGCTCGGTTCGGTTAGTAGGAGTTTTGCCAGCAGTTACGTCGAGGGTGATCACCCCTTCAATAGTCACTGGAACTTCCGTGAACCCATGGAGTGTGTAGCCGGCGGGCTTAAGTCTGTCCCGGAATAGTTTTAGTCCTTTGAAAGCAGCGAGAAAGAGGATGTTAACGGAGCTGCCATTGTCCACCAGGATCCTCTCCACTTTAAAATTCGCCATATGGAGGTTGATGACTAGTGCGTCACAATGGGGGTTCGGACACCTTCAAGGTCTTCATCTGAAATGGTGACCAGTACTCCGAGGCCTTTGGGAGGGGCCATGCCATGTACTGAGTTGACTTCCCTTATGAAAGCCTTTCGAGAGGAGTTGGAGGTACCTTCCATGGGGCCTCCATGGATGAGATGTAGGATGCGTTCCTCTTCGAACTCTGGAGTTTCATCTCGTTCAGGACGCTTGTTAACCCCCTGAGGGGGAGGAGGAAGGTCGGTTCGGTCATTTCTCCCGAATTTGGCCAGCTGCCCCCTTGGATGAGGGCTTCTATCTCGTTCTTCAGGGTCCGACAATCATTGGTGTCGTGGCCATGGTTCCGGTGATAGCGGCACCACTTCTCTTTGTCCCTCTTCTTGCTAGGGTGTTCATTTTCGGGACAGGAGGTAGCACCCCTTCCTTCTCAACCTCCATGAGAATAGTGGAAATGTTGGCGTTAAGAGGGGTGAATTTTTCGAATCTGGGAGGAGGGCGGCGCTAACCGCTATTATCCTTTTGGAGCTTCTTGGCTCCTTCTTCTTCTGTTCCCTTCCTCTTGGATCCGGAGGAGGTCCCCTCAAATTTGGGGCGGTGCTCAGCTTCCTCAGCCCGAATATACTTCTCGCTTCGGAGAAGGAGGTTGGAGAAGTTCTACGGGGGCTTCTTGGCGAGGGAGGATCGAAGACTGGAGTTAAGGACATTCGACTGGAATGTCGCTGCAGCGACCGGCTGGTCGAGGGAAGCGATGGACCTGGCTTCCGCAGTGAACCTTTTCACGTAGTCTCTTAGCTTTTCACCCTTCTTCTGGTTGAGATAGAGTAGCGAAATGCTGGTCTTCTCAGTTCGGCGGCTACTCACGAAGTGGGTGACGAAGAGGGTCTCGAATTGCTTGAAGGAGAATATTAAGAATGGGGCGAAGCGAGAGTACCATTCTCGGGCCGAACCTTTAAGAGTAGCGAGAAAGGTCTTGCACAGCAGAGCATCAGAAGCTTGGTTGATTAGCATGAGGGTCTTGAAGCCTTCGATGTGGTCGACGGGGTCGGACTCCCCAGAATAAGTCTCGAATTGGGGAGGCTTGAAGCCTATTGAAACGGGCGCCTCCATGATGGTTCGAGAGAAAGGGGGTCGGCTCGGTCGGAGGGTCCTTCCTCTACGCTCCTCTTCCCGGTCTAGCTGACCCAAGCGCCTCTCCATCTCGTGGAGACGACGATAAACGACATCGTCCCTTCAATGGTAACCGAATGAGTCTCTGGACTCATCTTCATATGAAGGGGAGTGGGGGCTACGATGGTGGTAGCTCTGGGAGTGGCGAGGGCTAGGAATGTGTTGGTAATTGCTAGGAGTTGGGGGAGGAGTTAAGGACCGATGGCGAGAACTTTGGACCCGGGGAGGAGTAGGAACCCTCTGGGCATTGTTGTTGTTGGGATGGAGATTAAAGGACTGTAAGATGGTGTCTTGGAACTGCTGGAACTCAGCACGGGTAATGGGTGCCTCATTGTTCCTCGGAGGTTGCCGACTAGCAGGAGACTGGGGTCTTTTCCCATGGTGACCTGGGGACTCTCTTTGCCCTCTGCGAGGAGGGGACCTTCTGTATTCTCGGCGATGAGGAGATCCCTCATTTGGACGGTGTTGGCGGGGGGCTCCCCCTCGGGCCCGCCTTTCATCCAAACGGCAGCGAAGATCCTCTTCTTTGCGCCGGTTGTCGAGGGTGTTGCGGAGGTCGTCTGATGCTCAGGGATTGTGAGATGCCATGGAATCAGTAGAGGGGTTGTGCACGGAGACGTGATTATGTTGGAGGGGTTGTTTCTGAGGATTGGGATGGGAGCCCCCCGCGCCGGCATTCTGAGGCCCGACTTGACCCCGAGGGGGTTGAAGATTCTGAGGAGGAGGTTGGTCTTGCTGCGGGCCCTGATTAGGCTGAGGAGAGGGTCCCATTGGCTGGACGGTTTGGAAAGGGATCTCCTGTTGTGGTTGAGGAGGAGTGGGTCCACGGTTGGACCCTCTTGATCTTAGCTTTTGGGGAGGCATGGCTGGACGGATCTGACCAGCGGGAAGATGAAGGGCTGCTGTTCGCAGTTCCCGCAGATGGCGCCAATCTGTTACCGCTAAATCTGGTGTGGGGGTAAACAGATAGTATTTGTGGATTCTTGGAAAACTTGAATAGAAAACCTGCAACCTGTTCCACCAGAGTTTGATCGTTGACTCCTGCCGTTCACCTACAAGAAGTGTGAGACACCGGGGTTGATCCCGGCGACGCACCCTCCGATGCTCAAGTCAGTAATCAGGAAGGTTATGAGAGAGCGTAAATTGGCAAAAGATTGATTACCTCTTACTAGTGGTGGATGGGGGGTATTAATAGCTGTGTTCAGGATCTAATTAGGAATGTAATCCCTGTGATTAGATAAGGAATGTAATCCTTAATTCCCGGTGGAAGGATAGATGTGAATCAGGGCCGTTTGATTAATATTAATCAGAAACCCTAATTCTATCCTGCTGGACCGGGTTAATCGCGGGTTAAAACCCGTACCCAGTTGAGGTGGATCCGTTCGTGGGTTATTAGGTCTTTGGGGAGAAGAACCAGTAACCGCGTCAGACCCATTTATAGGTGAAATTACCATTTTACCCTTGGGCTTTAAGATTCGCGCCCGGTTTGGACGGTTCCGATTTAACCCAATTTTTAGTCATATCACACATGATTATATATTTTTCTAATAATTATCAGTTTTTTATTGAGAGATATCAGACATATGAGCTGTTCTTAACCCGATGAGGTAAACTCGGGATATCTTCTCGATTAAACTGAAGTTTTGTCCCGATTGTTTTGACCAGACAATTTTCAGGGAAAAATTCTAATTTTTATAAAACATATATTTTATAGATTTTAAATTATATATATTGGTTATTTTTTTAAAATTGAGCTAGGGCTTGAATTGAATGGGAATTGAGATTGTGCGCTAGGGTTAGAATTAGGGTTAGGGTGTGGTGAACTAGGGTTCCTTGACCTAACCTAGGGTTAGGAACCCTAGCATCATATCATGGCTTGGATCTTGATGAAGATCCAATGGTGGAGATAATTCACCAAGTGAAGTTGACTTATAGGTTCCAAGAAGTTTCCATGAAGCTTCCCATGAGCTTCTAGAAGATGTGTGTTGTCTTCATCTCATCCATCTATTCCCACTCAACCCTAGATCCTCCCATCCTAGTCCTCCATCTCCTTGAAGTTGGCCGGCCCCATTTCCCCAGAACCCTAACTCTCCATCTCCTATAAAACCCCCCCATTCATCTTTTCACTTCTTCTCATCTTCTTGCTTTATTTTTTTAGTTTCAAAAAAATAATAAGGTAGAGAAGGAGAGAAGAAGATAAAGATGGAGTCATTGGTAGTGGTAGAGGAGAATAGTAGTAGAAAAGGAGAAGGTGTTGGCCAAAGCTACTACAAGATCAAGTGAGCAAGGGTACAAGCTTAAAGAGGAAGGAGCAAGTAAGCTACAAGGAGATTCTCTTGCAAAATAAAGATGTAGGTGATCTTCTAACTCAAAAATTTTAGTTTTTGTGTGTATTGTGAGTTTTGGCATGTGGTAATATCTAAAAGAAATCTTGTTGCCATGTAGGGGAAGTTAGCATGCTAAGAAAAATTAATTTATGTGGTAGAAGATATCCTTCCATGAAATTGTTAAGAGCATGTATAAGTAGGTGAGTTCGAGAATTTCTAGTTTTCAAATGGTTGGGAATTTTGGACTAAAATTTTCAGGACTTGTTGAGCTATGTATCTAGGGCTTGCATGATTTTTTTTCAAAATATTTGGAGCCCGTTTGTTAACCCAAACAATAGCCCAATTTTTGGATAATAAGTAGCCAAGAGAGCTGGTGTTGTGTGAAATTTGTGGTGTCTTTCCGATTTTGTAACTCAAAATTTGCTGGGTATTTTGAGCTGTGATTGTTTTTGGACACTCTTGTACGTGTCTAAAAATATAGTATTTAATTTCATAATTTTCCGAGGTCGTTTGATACCTCAAATAAATTGTAGAATATAACTGGTCTGGAAGTGGTAGCTGAAGCTGACTGTTTTTTGGACTGAGGTTCAAAGGGTCATAACTCCTTGTGTGTTTATGATATTGCTATGAAATTTTGGGAGTATATTATGGTAGAAGTCTAGTTGATGATTCTAAAATTTTAGAATTTTTAGAGGTCGTTTGATGAGGTTTCAAAATTATTTAGTAAGGGGTAGTAAATACCCTACTAAAAGAGCAGCTGAAATTGTATGCTACCTTTGAGGAGTCATAACTCAATGTGTGAGATGAATCTGAATACAAATTTTGGACACAATGGAATGGTATATGTTTGGATTAAGAATATAAAACTTCATGAGCATTGGACTTAAGGTGGATTTTTTATTGAATTTCAAAGTGAACTAGGTTCAGCCTAGTGCAAATCAACTAGTCTGTGAAGTTGAAAAATTCTGGAATTATTTGTTAAGAATTTGAGAATTTGACCAACTAGAGAGTCGTAGTAGGGAGTCATAGCTTTCTAACACAACTAGAATTTTGTAATTCCAATTTTTAGGTTGAGAGTTATAATTTTTCCAAGACTAGGACAGATCCAGTCTAGTCGATGCCCTGTTTATTGAAAAAAATCAAAATTTCCCTGTTTGTGCACCTGATGGAATTTTGGGTTTTTGAGGACTTTAGAGATGGAATATGAGGATGCATTCAACTAAGAAGTTGTAGTAGACACTCCAACCTTTTCATAGAATCCGGAATCGAGTAATTCTGATGAGTGAGCAAATTTTTATGATATTGGAAAGATGCAGCGAGTACATGAAGGAACGTACAAACTGAGAGTGTATGAGATTTTATGATGTCAAGATGATTGAATTTGAGGAAATGGTTAACTGAAGAGTTGTAGACTATGATCTTATCTTTCCAGAATGGGGGTATCAAGCAAATTTCGCATTGTGTGATGGAAGTTATGGTAGTTGCAAGTTTAGCAACCTGTTGTTTAGTTTGACTTCGAGCTTAAGTTAGCTTGGGGACTTGATTTCCTTATAAAATTTGAGGGAATCGTACACTAGGGGATTGCAGTGGAACTCCCTATCCCTCTAGAAATTCTGAGTGTGTTGGATTACGATGAGCGTAGCTTGGATCACAGCTACTGCTATTTCTTGAACTATTTCATCGGACAATTTATGAGGAACCCTCTGCATACCGCAGTGTGGTGATCATGAGCTATCGGGTTTTTAATGATGTTTTTAGTATTTCATTTGGAACTTAGACAAGTTCCTGTGTTTAGTACTCATGGTGGATATGAAAGAGTTGGGGTATTGCTCTGGTCGGTTTGTGTTTGGTGTCTCGATGCCGGAGTCTGTCAATGATAAAAAATTGATGGTTATGGATGTGCTTACGTTCATTTGAATTATATTGCATCCTTGGAGCACCATTGGACTACTCTCTGAGGGTCCCGAGCCGGAATTATTTGGTCGCTGACCTGTGAAGGTATTGAGAATTAGTGGAGGTGATTCCCATGATGATTGTTATTCCGACAGACCTGTTAGGCTTGACTTTGATTGTCTGACACCGTGTATGATTTTGGGTAGCAACATGTTTTCAGTAAACTGCATTGATTATATTTTCTTTATTTGTTTCGCTTGAAGGCTGAATTGGTGTTAGGGGTGATTCCCTATAATCCAACTCATTCCGAGAGTTGACACTAGGTGGTGATAACTATGGGATTGTCTCTTCCTGTTATTAGGGATACGTGTTGCTGTGCGTATCTTGCACTGTTGAAACCTGAAGTACCATGGTAAGAACGGGATATCGATTTCCTGGCGGATAGGGGATTTTAGACCTTCGAGACTGTCATGTTCTATGTTGTGGACACGAATAGACCCTAATGGATCTTCTGCGCAATGGATATGTTACTGTATGTTTGTAAGTTCATCACAGCTTTTGAGGATGGTCGGATGCAACAATTATTAGTGATAACGTGGTAGCTTCCGAATTATTATTTTTATATATCTCCTCAATTATGTTGTACTATCAGGAACAGGAAGTGTACAATAGTAGAATGCATTGCATGGCGAGGGTTCAAATCCCTGAAACTGGAGAAACAGCTTGATCTGGGACATATGTTGTATGGAATGCATGTATGTCCAGAGTCTTGCTGACATTAGATTAAGTGCATCTGTCGTGTACTCTGTTTTATGTATTAGACCTTAAGTCATGGCATACACGAACACTAGGAAATCAGGATACACGTTCTTTTCCATTCAAGATGAATTGCGGGTGTGACAGTTGGAGATCGCTGTTTTCTTATCGCCATTGCGTCAGTAGAAATATTGACGTGCCCACTTAATTAGGTACTGGATACCGGGTCAAGTGGGCAGGAGAGCCAAACCAGTAGGGTATCTAAATGGGGCGACAGTGTACATGTCTACCATTCGAGCGGGTGCAGAAATATCAGAGTCGTGCAGCAGAAGGCTCAAGCCGAGGGGCAAGTCCTACGGAGGCAGATAGACCACTCAGCAGAATTTCGGCAGTGACCAATTGATTCCTGATCTAGAAGACAACCGATAGCCTCATAAGTGAAATCAGGATATTTTTGTAAACAATTGTAATGAGTTTATGTAATCTGTATTCCTTGCTCAAGGAAAAATTAATATTTGTAACTAATGATGTAATAACTCTGATGGTAATAAAAGTTTTTAAATTTCCATGTTATTTACTGTGTTGAGATGCATTTGAAGAAAAAAATTCTGGTGGTGTTATGGATGTCCTGTAACGGGGATCCGGAGCGTTACAATGTTTGTACCACACTCGCTAACTGAAATAGCGAGTGTATTGGCTTGAATTAAAAAAAAATTATGGGGTTTAGACTCGCTATCTCAGTTAGCGAGTGTGTTTGTACCACACCCACTAACTGAGACAGCGAGTGTATTGGCTTGAAGAAAATTATATTTTTGTTTAAACTTGCTATCTCAGTTAGCGAGTGTGGTACAAACACACTCGCTAACTGAGATAGCGAGTCTAAACTTGGTATTTTTATTCCTTTTTTCTATTCAACCATACCCTCACTGTCTGAGATAGCGAGTGTGGTACAAACACAATCGCTGTCTGAGATAACGAGTCTATACTTGATTTTTTCCTTGACACTAATATTTTACGAATAACACTAACTAACTTGGTACAATATAGGTTATTTTAGGTTAATTACACAAATAAATTTAGTACTAATTATCCACACTTAGTACAATGTAGGCATAATTCGTATAACCAAAACACTCAATTTATTGTTGAACACATCTCAAATTAACTCACAATTCTAAATCTAACCCTACATCAAAATTAACAAAAATTCAAATAGCAAGAGTTATGAACAAATACCACACGAATACTGGGTAGAACGAGGATGAGATTTGGGCCACCAGGGTTTCGGAGTGTGGAGAGAGATAGGGGAAGAAGAAACTGAGATAGAGTGTGTGGTATTAAGTGAATTCTCAATCGACATTTTCTAACTCAGTTGGCGACCCTAGTGAAAACAGGGTCGCTAACTGAGATAACGAGTGTATACTTGACTTTTTTCTTCAGGTTTTTTCCCAAGTGGTGAAACCTAAAGAAAAAACCCCCAAGTGGTGAAACCTGAAGAAAAATGCCCCCAAGTATACACTCGCTAATCCAGTTAAAGACCCTGTTTTCACTAGGATCGTTAACGGAGATAGCAAGTGAGTTATTTTGATAAATACTTTTGAAAGTAGGTCAGTTTGGTAAATACTTTCAAAAAGTGGGTCATTTTGGTAAAAAATTCGATCTTGGACGATGGCCTCTTCAATTTCCTCCTAGTCGACTTCAAAAACCTTTCCGACGTCTACCACAAACAAAAAAATAACTCCCCCAACACAACCCCATCCCCTGTACTTTTGGAACTTAGGGATATCTCTATCCCCATGTTTTATATGTAGGTACCATTAGCATGAAATTGGAAGCATGTGGTAGAATATTTAATATTTATGCATATTTTGTAAAAAAAATGATTGTAAAGAGAAAATTGTATTTATGGTGCTTTTAAATACCGCTGTGTTGTAAAAAGAATTGTAATTTAAAGTGTATAATTTTCGCTGTGCTGTTGTATAGAGAGTTAATGAAATGAAAAGTTTTAATTTTTCCTGTATTTGGATACTGTGTTATGATTACAGTTGAAGTCGATTCTGAAAATTGTGCCACTTATTTTTTATTTTATTTATTGAAAATTTGGAGCGCTACAATATGAAAGAAGGCTGATTGAAGGAGAAGTGTGGGATCTCGGTTCCCCACTCAAGGAAGGGAGGGTTTGGTGTTCGGTCAATCCCTAGCTGTTAGGAAGGAAAGACTTATTCTAAGGCTAAAACGCCCGTCTTTGATTGGTTTTAGGGTTTTGGGTTCAGGATTGGAAGGAGTGAGAAAAATAAAGGGGAAGAAGAAGAGGGGGTCACTATTTATGTGAAAGTATTATTATACTGTTGCTGCTATTGCCAATAGTGGCATCAGCTTAAGGCTGCCTTTATTAGGTATATCGGCTTCAGTTATAAGATGTTTTCATACTTATAATTTTATTCTTATGTCAGAGAGCTCCTAAAGCTCCTAATTGTAAGTGAAATGTATATATGTCGTTATTGTCAATAGCGGCATTTGAAAAAGAAAATTTACAGGTGTTGCTATTGTCAACAACGGCATCAACATAACATATACCATTATTGTCAATAGTGTTTTATGCTAGTCCAAAAGTGAGCCAGTTTGATAAATATTTTTGATAGTGGGTCAGTTTGATAATTATTTTCAAAAAGTGGGTCAGTAAGGAAAAAAATTCGAAAGATTACTACAGAACTTGTTTAATGGGTAGAAAAAAAATGTTCTTAAAGTGAAAAGAAAGAAAGAAAGCAATAATGCAACAAAATATCAACACTAGTAATTGCATTCTGCATTAGAGTGATTTTTTTCGTGCAACCCCACAACCTTTTAAAGAGAAAACCTTGTGTGCTTTTTCACCAAATGTGTAACCCTTATTAAAGAAACACAAGTGCAAATGTGCAATCCATTATAATACTCTAACTAAAATACATAAACAAACCCCCCCTTAGTTGTGCATATAATACAAAGTTGATGCACACCTTCTCGCTCTTGTCAGTTCTTTTCTCGCTCTTGTCAGTTCTTTTTCCACTAGCTGGTGTTTGATTGGGTGAAGTAAGAGCATCCACAATGGTGTTTCTCATATTTGAGAAAATGGTACAAATAGAAATAGAAGATAGGTGTGATCGTTGCTGCAGTGGTCATTTTCTATATTTTGGCAAATTTTAAAACTTTTTTGAGCGGACGGGACATGTTGTCTCGTCCCATGAATCTTTTATAATTAAATTGGGTATAATATTTGAAATATTATTTAGTAAATTAATTAACTATTAAATTAATCTAAATTATATTTAAATAATCACTAATACCTTAATTAAGTGTTTAATTAAGTGTGATAGTGACCTAAACAGTAATTATAAATGGAGAAGTTCTCAAACGAGACATGTTATCCAACCAAATGTGAGTAATATTCAAAGGAATACAAACTTAAATGAAAACATAAAGAATAAAATCATAAATCAACAAGTGGAACTAGGCTAAGTGTCGAGTGTATGGAATGAAAACAAGATGCAAGCTTACATGAAACCATGGCAAGAAAACACAAATGCATATGCTGACTTCTAATGCATACTTGTCGGATTCTATGCATCCCATTCTACATAGGTCCGGTGCAAGCCCTTAACATTCTCCAATTTTTAGGGTTTAATCCCACGTTATGCAATTAACCTACTACGGTGAATACTTTAAGATTTAGATTATTCTGTGAGTATCTAGCCATGCCCCGATAATTCCGGAGGTCAATCTCTATCCACAGATAATTTCGGAGCTATGGCGTCCTCGTCACACGAATATCCCATGAGCGTCGCCTCAAAGCCCGATAATTCCGGAGATCAATCCCTCACCGCAGATAATTCTGAGATTATTTCACTCACACCTTGATAATTCCGGAAATTATCTCACACCGCAGATCATATGAGGCTCCCCCTACCCATGTTTGCTCTTATTTCATCACAACTCCAACTAATGCATGCCTTTATATTTATTATTGTTAATTAGAATCACAATCTCTCTAGAGTTTGTGTACCATACCGGACTTAACTTTTACAAAATTAACAACAAATGCCTCACTGGCTAAAATTACACAAAATCTCATTTGCTGGCATGCTAGGGTCCCACTCAACCTCTAGAGTCTTATAACTCAATATATCATCAACAATCTTTCGAGGGACCACATCATAACCCCCAAGCCTCAAATCAAAACCCAACTTGGTTTAATTATACAAACTACTATTCATTAATCACATTCCTTTTAATCAACTAATATTGCCATGAGAACTCGTTGATATGTATGGAAACACAATTCATCTATGAAAATATAGATTTTACAAAATCTGAAAATTATACGACTTTGTTACTTAAAACAGCACACTCTAAAATCATATCAAGGAACCCACCATAAAAATCTAAACGCAAATAAATTTATTTAAAGGGCTCATATTCAACAATTTCCGAAAACTATATTTTATCCAAAAATCTGAAAGTTACATGATTTCGTTCTTCAAAACAGTACACTCTATAATCGATATTAAATTCTGGAAAAAATAATTAAAATCCAACACATATCAAAGAACTCGCCAATAAAAATCTGGACTCTAAACAATTTATTTTAGACGGTATAAATTCAGTAGAAAAAACCGTTTTTTATTCAAAATCATAAACATATACAACATTGCTACTCAAAACAGTATAATCAAATATAGATTAAAAATTCCAGAAAAATTACTGTAAACTCAGTACATATGAACGAAACCACCATAAAAACCTTGGATTTAAAACATCAAATTAAAATACTTAAACATATTTAATTCTAGAAACTAGGCTTTTTAATAAAAGCTGTAATTTATATGATACTAGGTTTGCCCATTGACACGTGCCAACGGCACGTCTTCGAAATGGTGCACATTTTTTGATTATATAAAATAATTTTGGAGGTCCGGCAAATTAATTAAAGTAGCAAACATATTATATGAGAAACTTTTGGGGGTCCAGCTAAAAACATATTATAGATTTTTTTTGATTTTTTAAAATTATTTTTAAAGTTTTTAAATTTTTAATTTTTTTAGTTTTTTAATTTTTTGAAAAGAAGAGGGAGGGAAGGAGAGAAAAAAAAATATTAAATAAATTAGGAGTTGTTTTGGGTGGGGGATTTGAATTTGAGTTTTGAGGGAAAAATATGTTTTGTGAGGTTAGATCTGGGACTTTGATTTTTTGGGGATTGAAGGAGAGCCACTTGATAGCTTTCTTTGTGTTTTATTATATAGATTGTTATTCAAAACAGAAGATTTAAAACTCAATATTTAATTCTGAATTTTTTTTAAGAACAGTACATATCATAGATCATTCTATAAAAATCTGGGTTCAAAATCATTAATTTAGAAGCTTCAACTTAATTAAATTCTGAAATTTAGCTTTTAATAAAATGTGAAACTTTCTATATTTGAAACTCAATCAAAACTTAACCAAAAATTCATATTCTTTCCAATTATACATCCATACATACATCTACAAACTTGTACTAGATCTCTTCAAACCCTAGCACCCATCCCCTTCACCAAATTAAATTATTTAAATCACGAACATAACATCAAGCATGAATAGCAATTTCATGATCAAGTTCAATCTTTTTAAATTATCAATCAAACATTTAAGATCTAAAATATCTACACATCATACAAATTTATTTAACCAATTTCATAGATCTAAGATAGATCCATCATGCCATAATATTTTACATCACGCAAGATCACCATATATGTGAACATCAAACTATAAAAATTAGATTTTTATTTCATGATGCCAACGATTTTAAAAACACTTTTTCCCCATTCATCTCATGATGAAAATCAACAATGCATGCAATTCATTCAATAGATCCACATCCAAAACCTAGCACATCAATCTATTCTACCATGGAAACACAATAAGGAAATTTGAATAACTACTCACCTCAATTTGAAGAAGTCCATAATTGAAGAAAATAAAAATAAAAAAAGGTTCAATCATCCTTAAGCGAAATTGGAAGGAAATCAACAAGCCGTCAGAAACTCCAATTCTAAAGCCTCCAAGGTTCAAAACAACAAAGAAAGAAAAGATGTTGCTGTATAAATACAGCTGGCTTAGATTTTTAGGGTTTCAGGCAATTTTGCACTTTAGCCCCCCAAAATTACAATATTTGCAAATATGTATATATTGACCCAAAATCTTTAATAATACGTACATAAATAAAAATCCATACTTTTTGACCATATGTCGGCCGAAATCCAAGATTTTTCAGGGTTTGCACACTTTTGCACAGAATCCCTACTAAAAAATTCATATTTGCGAAAATAATCTTTTTTTCAAATCTTCATCAAATCACATCTAAATAAATTGAAATTAATTTAATCTTAAAATAATGATCTTTGCTAGCCCTAATAGCAGCAAAAACGAGTCTATGTTATTTATTTGAGGTCCAATCATCTTTTTACGAAAAAGCCCCTCACTTTCGCAAATTTGCAAACATGGTTTTTCTTATTCAAAAAAAATCTAGAAAAAAAAAATTGTTATCTAAAATAAAGGATTAAATTTTCCAAGTGAAATTTCTGACTTTTATATCCAAAAATTTTGCACGTGTTTTGCACTTGTAAAATTGACAAATTCATAAAATACCAAATTAATTTAAATAAATCTGAAAAATTAAAATATCATAAATAAATGAGGAAAATTAATTATTGACTACAAAATTGTAAGAATTCAAAATTTTCTAAATTTGCACCTGTGTTGCACGTGCAAAATTGCACTTTCAAAAAAACAGTCAAAATAGTCAACTTTACCCATTTAATATTATTTAATAATACAAAATAAATCATTTTATTTTACGGGGTGTTACACATATCCCCAAAGAATTCACAAAATACTAATCCATAAGCCATAATTCTAATCCCCTCCGATTTGCTTCTCTCCCCGTCCACTTGGATCTCGGTGTCGAATCTTCTACAGCTCTCGTTGAATTGATATTGTGCTAGGTAATCAAAAACCCTTAACTTATTTAAAAATATTCACTTTGTGTATTGAAATTGATATGTATGTATGCAATTATATATACGTAGTATGATACGAGGACTATATTCCCAAAGCATTGATTTTTTTATATACTAGAATTGCAAAAAAAATCAAATTTGAGAAGATTTATATACATGTATGAATGAATATTGATATGAGTAGTGTATTGATACGAATACTCCTCGATTGAACTTTTTATATATTAGAATTGGTCTATTTATAAAAATTTAGAAGATTTATGCGTATGCGTGAATGGATATACGTAATGTATTGAGATATTGTCGATATTGATATGAGTAGTGTATTGAAACGAGTAGTGTATTCCCAATACTCAAATTTTGTTCATGAGAAATGCTTTATTAATGTTGAGGGATGAAGGCTATGAGTTTCCGGCTACACACGACATTACCTACGCTCCTCGAGATACTCAACTATTTGGTCAATGCTGGTTTCCACGAAATGTCAATGTTGGGGAATGTAAAGTGTGACTGTTCATTACTTATATCTCTTGTGGAGCGATTAAGGCCGGAGATAAATATGTTCCATCTACCAGTTGGTGAGATGACGGTGACACTGCAGGATGTAGCGATTATAACTGGACTTTCGATAGCTGGAGTTGTCGTGATCGGAAACCTAGGGTTCAACAAAGTTGCCTTGGTGCGAGACTATCTTAGGAAAAACGTTGATGAGTATGACAAAGGTGTGTTCGTCGGCAAATCAATCTGACGTTCGTGTCTATATTCATTAACACGACTTCTGCGTCATCTTCCGCCTCATCATCATCCTCGTGATCCTCATCTTCTTCCTCTTCTAATAGTTCGTTATTAAAAATAGCGTTGTCAAAGTCTTGCAAAACGTTGTCGTTGTCGACAATATCTCATGTAAAGGTGTAAGGATGTACCACCTCATATTCTATGGTATTTGGTTCAGTTGGAGTTGTGCTCATATCTTCTTGTGGATGGGGCATTCTTGCATGTGACTCGACAGCTGGTTTGAAACTCCTAACGGGGCATGGACTAGGAATAACAAGTGGTCAAGCATTAGAAAGCTTAATTTGCTCAATATATAACTACAATGCAGTCAAATACAATTTGGATCAAGTATCCTAGTGATGTAAACTTAACCCTAAGTAGAGAATTTTCAAGAATATCAAAAGACTAAGTTTACCAACATGTAATGCAGATCCCGTTTGAAATTAAAACAGTTAATCAGTTCGATGGTTTTTTAAGAGTTGAATTAAGTTTAACAAGCCCAATTAACGATTCAGTTCTAACAATCAATAATTATATACCTAAGCATTCTTAGTAAGTAAAAGATGCAATAATAATTTGTACTCTAATTGGCAAGTAAAATCACACTCTTTCAATATTTGTGGATGACAGATAGATCAAATAATATTATAGAGATGATAAAGTAGTAACACAAATATTAAAGAAGTGAAAAGAAATTACCGGGCTCAAAAAAATTCTCGCAAACAGATCACGATTGTTGTGCTTGCAGTGGGGGTATAGGGGAAGAAGGCATCAGCTGTGGCTGCGGACGATAGCGGGGGTGGCCGACGAGGAATTGTCGGGAAATCGACAAGAAGAGGAGGAGGATGTCGGGGCTGTGCTGGTGTGGGTTGGTGCTGCGCAGGGTCGCGAGGAGTGCAACAGTGGTTGCGGTAGCGATATGGTGATTATCGAGCGACGGAAGACGGCGGGGAGCTTCAGTGGTGAGAGGCCGTCGGGATGGGTTTCAGGATGGTGTTGTGATGTTCGGTGGTCAGGTGGTGGTGGTCGACGGTTGGGAGAAGAAGAAGAAGAAGAAGAAGAAGAAGAAGAAGAAGAACAGGGTAGGGTTATAAGTAATTTGGAGATTATAGTTTAGAATTTTAATTTGGAATTTGGGTGTATTTTTAGAGTTTATCACAAACCATAATACTTTATTAGGACTTCTCACAAAATCTAATAATTCTCTCAATTGTCTCACATAAAAAGAGGGATGAAGAGCAATAACTCAATACAATAATTTTTTAAATCAATAATAGCATAACTTCTCATTATTCTCAAGGCCTATATATAGGCTCAAAACAAATCCAAAATAAATCTCAAACAAATCCAAAACAAATCTCTCAAATCTAAAACAAATCTCTTAAACAAATCTCTCAAATAAACTACATATGGTTAAATCTCAAAATAAAAATAAAACAGAACTAATGTCCTCATCATGCTCTCTGGGAGGGAGAGGGCTCAATCCAGTCGAGTCAAAATCAGTGATCCTATCACGGTGCTCAGGATCCAAGTGCTGGAGCTCCTTATGACCACTCCAGTGTCATCCGATTTCGGCTTGTTCTTCCACCTCACCAAATACCTATGAATACCCCCATCTCTAGTAGAGATTATCTGATCATCTAAAATATTATCCAATTTTTTTGTCGGTAGGTAAGTAGTATCAGGTAAATGGGAAAATGTGAAAATCTTATCATTAGGCTGCAGGGTAAGCTAATCTATAAGAGAATTTCTATGGTTAAATTTTGGGCCTTCATAGAGTACTAGATCCTCAATATTGAAAGTCTTATTTATGCCAAAACCTTTAGGAAGGTCAATGACATAGCCATTATCATTGATTTTATATAGAATTTTAAATTGGCTTGCAGCACATATGTTCAGCTTCTCAACGGATCCAGCTGGAAACCATTTCGGACGAATCTGAACCATCACTTCGTCATCAGCATCAAAAGTTTTAAATTTTCTTCTAGTATCTGCTATTAACTTGTAGTTAAAATTATTTTCATTAATTTCCTTGAAAATTTCTCTATACAAATCATTAATGCGGGACGCACATGTGGATGCAGAATCTGAGTCTCTATGATGTTCTAACACATGGATAAAATCTATAGGATGTCAAGTGACTTGGGAAGGAATGGGTGACTCAGGTACATTCAATGGAGGTGATTGGATCGACCAAATACAGTGGAGAGGCTAGTCATCCTCTTCTTCACCGAAGTCATCACTTACATGAGGTTCATAGTTTAACTCATTGTCGGGCTCATCAGCAATGACAGCAGTACCTTCTATAATGTTGATCCTGATGGGGCTAGGACAGTTGCCAGTATTATGGTCGTATCCCTTTCAATTATAATTCTTAGTAAGAGGATTAATCTTCGAATAGTCTTTTTCAGTGTTCTTACCCGTGTTGTCATGTTTAAGTGAATAGTGATTTGAAGTATGCTTCCTTGGGTAAGGTTTGTTGGGGTGTTGAGAAGAGGGGGGCTCAGGTCTAGAGGGCTCAGTAGAGGTCATTCTAAAGGAATGATCTCTCGAATCGCTAGACTTGTAGGAAGAACTTGCTGTAAGAAAATTCATATCAAGGACAAGAGCATAAGCTGCTGCTAATGAATCCACATTTCTATGAATTAGCTCGTTTCTAAATCGCCTCGTAGTCCAGCTCTGAACCTAAAGAGAGTTCGTTCTTGGCTCTCTTTACCTAGGCATTGCACCGAATAATGTAGTTGTCAAACTTATCAACATACTCTTGAGTGGATTTGCTTCCTTGATAAAGTTGGTTCCACAAATCTAGCAATCGGGTGTGGAACGCTAACGACACATCTCTCAGTGAGCTTCTCTTTCATGGCATCCCAAGTGGCTATGGGTGCCAGACCTCGGCCTTTACGTGCGTGTTCAAGATTGATCCAATGTTGTCGAGCTTTACCAGTCAATTTCGTTGTGGCAAATTTAACCTTCAGGGTTTCGCACATATCAAACCACACGAAGTAGTGATCCATGGCTCAGATCCAATCGAGATAAGCTTGGGGTTCCATACAGCCTTCAAAGTGGGGAACATCAGCCTTAATATTTTTCTCATATTGTTCGTTAGGGTCACGATCTTGACGTCGGTCGTCACGATCATTCCCTCGAGGGATCTGACAATGAAGCTATGGGAAAACATTTTGATTCAATTCTACTTTCTCAAGCCTCTGATTGATATTGGTAAGAGCTGCTTGAATGGCAGCGAGGGTAATGAAAATATCATAGTTGTCCATTTCAGTGCAAGGATAGGTTTGCTGAATTCTAGGGTTCCTGGTTAGGTGGTTTGTGAGTGACAAGAAAGGTTATTCAGGATTCGTGATGGTGCTGCAAAGACGCATTCACCAACGGTAGAAAACTAGGGTTCATGGGGACGTGTGTTTTCTTTGGGAAACGTGTCCTAAATGCACCTAAGTTTTTTTTAAAAAAAAATTAAATATCTGAAATGATCTAAAAGAAAGAAAGAAAAAAAAATAATAATTAAAAAAAACTCTAAAACGATCCTAAATGAATGCAAAAATTATGACTAAATAATTCAAGAACTAGGGTTTTAAAAACTTTTGCTCTAATACCAAAATGATGTAAACTTAACCCTAAGTAGAGTTTTCAAAAAGATCAAAAAACTAAGTTTACCAACATGTAATGCGGATCCCGTTAAAAATTAAAACAGTTAATCGGTTCGAAGGATTTTCAAAAGTTGAATTAAGTTTGACAAGTCCAATTAACGATTCAGTTCTAACAATCAATAATTATATAACTAAGCGTTTTTAGTAAGTAAAAGATGCACAAATAATTTGTACTCTAATTTCCAAGTAGAAGCACACACTCTCAATATTTGTGGATGACAGATAAATCAAATAATATTATAGAGATGATAAAGTAGTAACACAAATATTTGAGAAGTAAAAAGAAATTACCGGGCTCGAAGAAATTCTCGCGAATAGATCACGATTGTTGTGCTTGTAGTGGGGGTACATGGGAAGAAGGACTCAGATGTGGCTGCGGCCGATAGCGCGGCCGGCAAGGAACCGTCGGGAAATCGACAGGAAGAGGAGGACGTCGGGGCTGTGCTGGCATGGGTTGGTGCTGCACGGGGTTGCGGGGAGGAGTGCAGCAGTGGTTGCGGTGGCAGTGTGGTGATTGTCGAGCGACGAAAGACGAATTGAATTTTGAACCCAGAAAGATATACCAAAATTATGTACTTTTTTATCATGGAATTAGTCGCTGAATTTTGAACCCAGATAGATATACCAAAATTATGTACTTTTTTATCATGGAATTTCAACACAGAGATGTGTTTACCTGCTTCAAGTGAACAAAGGATGAAGGGGGTCGCCACACTGCTTTCTTCTCAAATTACATGCCTCAGTTCTACATGAGGACTGCAGATATTACTGGGAAAGTTGAACTGCCTGAAAATGTGAATAAGCACATAAATCTCTGCCTCAAATTTCTCTTATGTCTTAAGACTACCAGGCTTGCAAACAACCTAAAAGCATTTAAAGCACCATAAGCTTAGTACCCCAATTCTTTGAGATAGATCAACCATAAGCATAATACAGAAATTAACCTCAAAGCTCTTTTTCTAGTAAGGGGTACAATCACACAAATATGACTAAGAAAACTAAAACCAGTTAAGGCAGATAAAACAAGCTTCTCAAGAATTTGAGAATTAATGAGTAATTAATTTTTTAAAAAAATGTCAAAATGAGACTGAATAGTTATGGTTTATTTACCACAATTCAAAATACTGATTTGTTTTTATATTGTCAATTTATCTGCTAAAAAAAAGGCAAAAAATAACTTCCACTTGCAGTGCTAGTAAAAAGACCACATCATATTATGAATATAAAATCCTTCTTACGAAGAAACAATAGAACAAAATCATGGTTATTGTTTTTAGTTTCAGCAGAACAAAACCATGTAATATCATCCAAATTACCTGTCCCCTTTGTACATCTCCACGTTTCATGCCACGTACAAGAAGACCAACATTATCACCAGCCTATAAAATGCATAATGAAATAGTTTAAATCAGGCACTTAATGATGCACGCAGAGAAAAAACAGATCGTCTTCCATTCTATTCATATACCTCTCCATGATCCAGGATTTTCTTGAACATTTCAACACCAGTAACAGTAGTCTTCAAAGGCCCTTCCTGAAACCAATGAAAAGCAATTAAAATTCTAAAATGCCATATATGATAAGGATGCCGCTTACTTTTCAATGGTTGCCATTTTGCACATTCCATAACTCTGAATGGGATCCTAGAACCTTATAAGAGATTAAAATCAGGAGATTACCTTATATGATTCTATATCTATGCTTAAGTCTGAGTTTACATCTGAAAATTAACTTCTAAAACCGGTTTGATTGTCCTGTCATCTTAGATGATAAAATAAAATTTAAAATAAAATAAAATAAAATAAAATAAAGTGGAACCGTAGATCTTTTGGATCTGACTGATCACCACATTTATATTCAAATGATGATAAATGAACCTAAAAGACTCACGCCTGATTCTCAAACAAGCTGAGAGTAATCGAGCTCCAAACAAACCAAAGCTCAAACAGTGCAACCAAACTCAAACAGTGCAATTATGCTTGTTTGTTTAATCAATCGAACATACAATTATGTTCAAGCTTGGTTCATTTAGATATTTTTTTGAGAATAAAGGTGACCTCGTCACCGCTTCATTAATGAGATGTTAATGAAACACAGTAGAATAAGATACAACCAACACCCAAAGTTCTAAGGTTCTAACAGCACCAAAAGCATCATATACAACACCAAAATCTACTAAATGCTACTCAAAATATATAGATATAAAGAACGCCATAAGATCCCTCCTTAGCTGCCCCCCACCCCCTGCCCTCCTCGACGAATTACTCCTCTTCACCCATGCGAAGCCTCTTCTTCTTGGCCAGTTGAGCTGTCCAATTATCAATAAATGAAAACACTTTATGCATCATGACTTAAAATCTATTATTAATCTGACGAAAGCACAGTTCGTTACGGTCTAGCCATAGACCCCACATAGTAGCAGCAACAGAATTGTCCCAAGCAGATCTGTCATCTTTCCTAATCTCTGTTTCTCTCCACTGACCCCACACCTCTTGGGTAGAGGTAGACACCCCTCTAATCCAAAGCCTGAACACACTACCTCCCAAGCTAACTTAGCTCTAGGGCAAGAAAATAAAATATGTTTGGTATCTTCTAAATCCCCTAAACATCTAGAACATCTGTTATCTACAGGAATATTACGCTTGAGCAGATTGTTTTTGGAAAGAATCACATCATTAATAGCCAACCATAAGAAGCCTTTAACTATCATCGGCGCGTTTGTGTTCCACATCGTTAGAGCTTCCTCGTTTCGAAGTCCTCCGTCATTCAACCACCTATACATAGAGCTCATTGAATACTCTCGATTCACATCTAGGGTCTAGTATCTCACATCCTCCATTCCCAGGAATCGCTTTCCTTCTTCCCGAATAAGTTGTTTTAATTGCTGAAGGCTCCTTCGAGATTCATGAGATGCCTGTCTCCACAGTTTGATATTAATATTTCCATTTTTCCAGACCTCTGCTCCCAAAGAGTCGATATTCTTAGCTTCCTTAGCAACTTCCGGGAACATGGATTGAAAAGTAATGTTACCACACCATTTATCCTTCCAAAATCTGGTATCCAATCCATTAACCATTTCACAAATAGTGTTTGTATGAAATATTTCTCCCACTTTGGCCACCCCTTTCCATAGACTAGAGGTTTTACTATAAACGCTTCTCCCCCCGTATCTGAATTTCTTCCTAGTCCTGTACATCATGAATGATTTGCACCACCAGGTATTTCTCTTCTTCCGCATTTTCCACCACCACTTGCTCAATAAAGCCTTATTCTTGTCCCGCAAGTTCAAAATCCCTAACCCTCTAAACTCCTTCCTCTTACACACCCGCCCCCAGCGTACGAGATGTATCCTTTTACTGTCCTCATTAGCTCCTCTCCATAAGAATTTTCTCCTACTTTTGTCAATCCTTGCAATTACCCATTTCGGAAGCTCATAAACCGACATTAAGTAAGTAGGAAGATTGCTCAAGATCGAATTGATCGACGTTATTCTTCCTCCTAAGGACAAGAACCTTCCTTTCCACCCTGCTAGCTTCTTCTCTACCTTTTCAACGATCGGAAGCCAATCCTCCTGCCGCATTCCCCCCGGCCTAATCGATGTACCCAGATACTTGAAAGGGAACACCCCACTGTCGCATCCCAGGTAGGCCTTAATCTCCCCAATAGAAAGAGAAAACTCCTCCGCAAACGGGATAACATTGCTCTTACTAAGATTAATTCTCAGTCCTTGACCACGATTCAAAACATCTAAGGGCGATCCCCAAGACTTTAACTTCTTCCACCTTAGCTGCACCAAACAGTAATGTATCGTCTGCATACTGTAAAATCATAATCGACTCAGGTATTCTTTTGAAAGCTAGACCTTCAATAATGTTATTATCTTTCCCCTCTTGATCATTTTTGCTAACCCATCAGCGACCAATGTAAATAGTAACGGAGACAGTGGGTCTCCTTGTCTTAGCCCCCTACGACATCTAATTTTCCGTCCTACATTCCCATTGAATTGTACAAACGATTTTCCTCCTCTAATGCACATCTTAATCCACCTCCTCCACTTTGTTCCAAATCCTTTAAGCTCCAAAACTTCTTCAAGACACTCCCAATCCACTATATCGTATGCCTTCTCAAAGTCTAATTTTAACATGAAGCCATTCGTTTTTTCCTTGCACCCTCTGAAAACATTCTCATGAGCCGAAGCAACACTATCAAATATATCCCTTCCTTTTATGAAGCCAGTTTGTGATTCACCCACCACATCAGAGATGTGTGGTGCTAATCTATTGGCTAACACTTTAGTGATGATTTTGAACGAACCGTTGAGCAAGTTAATCGGCCTGAGATCCGATATCCTTAAAACCTCCGTCCTTTTTGGAATTAGGACTACATTCGCATAGTTGAGTATATCAATCTCAGCTGATCCTTGATATATTTCACTAAAAATGTTCATTAAGTCCTGTTTGATGATCTTCCGATAAATCATATAGAAGAATATAGGAAAACCATCTGGACCTGGTGCTTTGTTTTGGCCTAGCCTCTTAATAGCTTGAAGAACCTCATCTTCACTAAAATTCTCCTCTAATCCGTCACTTCCATCAATTCTTGAATCAGTCCACATGTCTGCACTAAACTGAAGTCTATTCAGTTTCTTCCTCCCTAGTAATTCCCTATACCTTTCATCAATGTGTTGGCAAATCATCCCTTCCTCCTCACACCACGTGTCCTCTACATACAAGCCTGAAATATGATTATGTCTTCGTCTTGCATTTGCCACTTTGTGAACAAAATTTGTGTTAGCGTCACTTTCTTGAAGCCACTGGACTCTTGAGCGCTGTCTCCAATATAATTCCTCCATTCTCCATTTTTTTGAATCTCAATTCTATTTCTTGTCAATTCTTCGAACTCAAGACCCACAAGATCCCTAACTTCTTCGGTCTTCTCTAGATCTTGGACCCTCTCCCCTAAAAATACCATCCTTCTCCTTACCTGCCCAAATTCGATCTTTACCCACTCCTTCAGACATTTGCGCAGGTGCCTCATTTTAACATTCCAAATATCTGTTGCTCCCCTTATGGAAATTGGACCATTCCAGCAAATTTCAATTGTCTTCCTGATATTATGGTGAATAGTCCAAGCCTTCTCAAAACGGAAAGGTCGTTGCTTATATCTGTTCTCAGTCACACTGTCTAGAATCAACGACACATGATCAGACGTGAACCTAGCTACAGATCTTGAGTTAGCAAAGGGGTGTAAATCCTCCCAATCACTGGAAACAAGAATCCTATCAAGTTTAGCCATAATGAGATTGGCCTGCATATTAGTCCAAGTGAATCTCCTGTCGGAAGGCTGAATTTCCAACAATTGTAACTCATCATTGGTCAGGTTAAAGCTGCTTCTATCTTGTGCGCATGCCCCTCTACCCATGTGTTCATTGTGAAATCTAGTTATATTAAAATCCCCCCCCAACTATCCACGGCCCCGCCCAGAACCGCCTGATAAGTTTAAGTTCCCCTAAAATTCTCCCCTTAGTCTAGAGTCATACAGACCATAAACCGATGACACCATATGTACCCATTCGTCACTCATACGTTTAATTCTAACCGTCACAGAAAAATCCCCAATGAACTCCTCAATAATATCAAAAATGTTAGGGTCTACCCCAATGGTGAAGCCCCGACTGACCAACTGCAACTTTGAATCTCCACTCAAACATCTTGAAGGATCTAATGCGTTGGAAATCCTCCCTCCTAGGATTCTCTATCCTAGTCTCTTGAAAGGCACAAACCGTAGGTTTAATCTTAATTAAAGTATCATTAATAAATCTACATTTAATGTTTTGACGCATCCCCCTAACGTTCCAGAAGTTGTATAACACTGGAAACAAATAAAATGCATCTAAAACTCTCTAACACTCTAAAGAAACCCCCATTACGCCCCCAGACATGAAGGCAGAACGCCTACTCAATTGGCCTCTTCTCTAAGGATATTAACCCTCTTATTCTGTTCTACTGAAGTGGAACCCATGGCTAGACTGAATAAACTGGCATAATAAATAAGAGTATTGTCCGGAATAAATTTCAAAATTGAAAAATTATTAGTGGACAAATCTCCGCAGGCAGATGCCGGTTCTTTAGCCTTTGCTGCCGCCTTAATTAAATCATCTTCACTCGGTCCAAGTGATCCCCACTTATCTAATTGCCTCTTACTTTTCCTTTGATACTCCACAATCATCTTCGACGCACTCCTCATAATACTCCCACTCGCACCGCCTCCTGCCAGCTCACTAACTTGTAGAGCCCATCGCTCGTGCTCCGAAACTGAGGCAATACCATCACTCTGAATACACTCAAGCACTTCGATCCTCTCATTCTTTGACTCCAAATTATCTTGCCCAACCTCTGTCTCCTTTAATATCATACTCGGACTCTTCTCCCACTCCAATGATATACCGTCTACTCTGCCCTTGCTCTTAGGCACCTCAATGTCACCAAACTCATCCATCCCCTCTCCCAAGTACTTGCCAGCAACAAAAGCACTCTTCATTAAATCTCTTGCACTAATGTGGCCCACTAACCCCTTTTTTGTACAATTAGATACAGGCCCATCCTCCTCCACATGAAAATGACCCGGCCCCTCTCCAACCAATTTGCTTTTTTCTTTGCTAAATCCATCACCACTGAACGAAGCGTCTCTTCGAAGGTCACTTCGTGAGAGCGTCAGAAATTCTGAGTTCCTTTGGCCCCGCACATTGCTCTCGATCCCTGTGCTATCCTTAGCTTTCAAAATCCCCTGATTTCGCTCCACCAAAGCCGCACCCTAATCGCATCTCCAATGGGGGCTTTATTTCTCAACTCTATAATGGAATATTTCTGAAAATATTCTATTATAGAGATAAGAAAATAAATGGGCACTCCAACCATGCTCCTCTATAATTTATACAATATAAATTTTTGGCAAAAAAGAAGTTTTAGATTAGTTTTGTTGTAATTAATTTTACATTAAATTGCTTATATTAATAATCTATTTGGAAAAAAAAATTATGCTGTTGGAAATGTCTCGCCGAAAGCTTTAAAACGAGCCTAATATTAGTACTTAAACAAAAATGCTTATATTGCACTTAGAAATGCACTGATAGAGCATTTGTGGGCAAGACACGACAATGAAATGGATTAAAAGTTGGGGATTATTAATGTTATAATTTTAATTTTTTTTATCATTCAGTTCTATGTATTTCAATGTAACGTTTGTATTTCCAATTAATGATTCTATATATTTGTCGTTTATCTATTTCCAATTAATGATCACATTGTACGAGTGGGTAGTCTTTTTAAAATATGTTAAGCTAATACAAAATAACTAAATAATCTTGACTATAAATATTGTATCAATTATTTTTTTCAAACAATAAAAAATATTCAAAATCGGTCTCATTTTAAAGGTATCGTCTAGACATTTTCAACACTATCGATATGGCTAAAAATATGGTTAAATCAGAACCGTCCAAATCAGGCGTGAATCTTAAAGCCTGGGGGTAACATGGTAATTTCACTTACAAACGGGTCTAAAGTGGGTACTGGGTCTTCTTACCGAAAGCCCAGTAACCCACAAACGGATCCATCCCAACTGGGTGCGGGTTTCAACCCGCAGCAAACCCGGTCCAACAGGATAGAATTAGGGTTTCTGATTAATCCTAATCAACGGCCTTAATTCATATCTATCCTTTCAATGGGAATTAGGGATTACATTCCTAATCTGATGTCAATGGCGGCTATAAATACCCCCCATCCATCACCATTAAAAGGTAATCAATCTTTTGCCAATTTATGCTCTTTCATAATCTTCTCTGATTACTGACTTGAGCGTCAGAGGGTGCGTCGCCGAGACCAATCCCGGTGTCTCGCACTTTTTGCAGGTGAACGGCGGGAGTCAACGGTCAAACTCCCGGCGGAAAAGGTTAAGTTTTGACTACTCAGTTTCCCCAAGAATCCACAAATACTATCTGTTTGCCCCCACACTAGATTCAGCGGTAACAGATTGGCGCCGTCTGTGGAAAACAAACAAATAGCAGCCCTTCCTCTTTCCGTTGGTCAGATCTACCCAGCCATGCCTCCCCGAAAGCTAAGATCCAGAGGGTCCAACCGTGGACCCACTCCTCCTCAACCACAACAGGAGATCCCCCTCCAAACCGTCCAGCCGGCGAGACTTCCTCCTCAATCTGATCAGGCCCCGCAGCAGGACCAACCTCCTCATCCGAACCTCCAACCCTCTCGGGGTCAGACCGGGCCTCAGAATGCCGGTGCGGGGGGCTCCCGTCCCAATCCTCAGAAACAACCTCTCCAACATGATCATGTATCCATGCACAATCCCTCTACCGATTCCATGACATCCCACAACCCCCGAGCTTCCGATGACCATCGCAATACCATCCTCAATCAGCAGAAGGAAGAGGATCTTCGCCGCCGTTTGGATGAAAGGCGGGCCCGAGAGGGAGCCTCTCACCAACAACGTCCAAATGAGCGATCTCCTCATCCCCGAGACTACAGAAGGTCCCCTCCTTGCCGAGGGCGGAGAGAGTCCCCCGGCTACCATAGGAGAAGACCTCACTCTCCTGACGGTCGGCGACCTCTGGGGAACGATGAGGCACCCATCACTCGTGCCGAGTTCCAACAATTCCAAGCAACCATCTTACAAGCCCTCAATCTCCGACCCAACAATAACAATGCTCACAGGGTCCCCACTCCTCCTCCGGTCCAAAGTCCTCGCCGACGGTCCCTAACTCCTCCCCCAGCTCCTAGCAACCCCGAGCAAATTCCTAGTCCTCGTCACTCTCGGAGCTACCGTCGTCGTAGTCCCCCGCTCCCCCTCGTACGAAGACGAGTGCAGAGGCTCGTTTGATTACCGTCGAAGGGATGACACTGTCTACCGTTATCTCCACGAAATGGAGAGGCGCTTGGGTCAGCTAGACAGAGAAGAAGAGCTTAGAGGAAGGACCCTCCGCCCAAGCCGACCTCCATTCTCTCGAACCATCATGGAGGCGCCCGTTCCAATAGGCTTCAAGCCTCCCCAATTCGAGACTTATTCTGGGGAATCCGACCCCGTTGATCACATCGAAAGCTTTAAGACCATCATGCTAATCCACCAAGCTTCCGATGCTCTGCTGTGCAAGACCTTCCCCACTACTTTCAAGGGTCCGGCCCGGGAATGGTACTCTCGCCTCGCCCCATCCTCAATATTCTCCTTCGAGCAATTCGAGACCCTCTTCGTCACCCACTTCGTGAGTAGCCGTCGAACTGAGAAGACCAGCATTTCGCTACTCTATCTCTACCAGAAGAAGGGTGAGAAGCTGAGAGACTATGTAAAAAGGTTCACCGCGGAAGCCAGGTCCATCGTTTCCTTCGACCAGTCGGTCGTTGCAGCAGCATTCCAGTCGAATGTCCTTAACTCCAGCCTTCGGTCCTCCCTCGCCAAGAAGCCCCCACAGAACTTCTCCAACCTCCTTCTCCGAAGCAAGAAGTATATTCGAACTGAGGAAGTTGAGCATCGCCCCACCTTTGAGGGGCCTTCCTCCGGAACCAAAAGAAAGGCAGGTGAAGAAGAGGGAGCCAAGAAGATCCAGAAGGACAATGGCGGACAGCGCCGCCCTCCTCCCAGATTCGAAAAATTCACTTCTCTTAACGCCAACATTTCCACTATTGTCATGGAAGTTGGGAAGGAAGGGGTGATACCTCCCGCCCCGAAGATGAACACCCCTGGCAAGAAGAGGGACAAAGAGAAGTGGTGCCGCTATCACCGAGACCATGGCCATGACACCAATGATTGCCGGGCCTTGAAGAACGAGATTGAGGCCCTCATCCAAAGGGGGCAGCTGGCCAAATTTGTGATAAAGGACCGGACCGATCCCCCTCCTCCTCCTCGGGGGGCTAACAAGCATCCTGAACATTGTGATGAAACTCCAGAGTTCGAAGAGGAACGCATCCTACATCTCATCCACAGAGTCCCCATAGGAGGCACCTCCAACTCCTCTCGAAAGGTTTTCATAAGGGAAGTCAACTCAGTACATGGCATGCCCCCCACCAAAGGCCTTGGAGTACCGATCACTTTTTCAGATAAAGACCTTGAGGGTGTCCGAACCCCCCATTGTGACACACTAGTCATCAACCTCCATATGGAGAGTTTTAAAGTGGAGAGGATCCTGGTGGACAATGGCAGCTCCGTTAACATCCTCTTCCTCGCTGCTTTCAAAGGACTCAAACTATCCCGGGACAGACTTAAGCCCGCCGGCTACACACTCCACGGGTTCACGGGGGTGCCAGTGACTATTGAAGAGGTGATCACCCTCGACGTAACCGCTGGCAAAACTCCTACTACCCGAACGGAGCCAATGGACTTCATTGTCGTCGATATCCCCGCTGCTTATAATGTGATCCTAGGCCGACCCGGCCTAGCTGCTCTCGAAGCCGTCCCTTCCGCTTATCACCTCAAGATGAAGTTCCCCACCCGGGTAGGAGTAGGGAAAGTGAGAGGTAGTTAGGAAATGGCCCACAAATGCTACATGACCTCTACTGAGGGTCCAGTCCTCTCCCTCGAAACTCTTGAAATCCCCCAAGACGGTGTCCGACCATCGTCCGAGCCGATGGATGAATTAGAGGAAGTGCTCTTCTCTGAGCAAGATCCGAACCGCAAGTTCTTTATCAGCAAGACCCTCCCATCTGTCCTAAGCTCAGACATAGTCCAATGTATTAGAAAGAACCGTGACCTCTTCGCATGGTCGGCTGCCGACATGCCAGGAATCTCCGAAGAGCTCCTCGTCCACCACCTGAGTGTTGCACCGGGGTCCAAACCGGTTCAACAGAAGAGGCGCAAATTTGCTTCCGAGCGCCAACAAGCTATAAAAGAAGAGGTGAACAAGCTCCTTAAGGCTCGGTTCATACAGGATCAATTATCCCTAATGGCTCTCAAATGTTGTGATGGTAAAGAAAGCCAACGGGAGCTGGAGAATCTGCATCGATTTTACCGACCTGAATAAAGCATGCCCCAAAGATCCATTCCCTCTTCCAAGCATCGACACCCTGATTGACGCCACTTCGGGCCATGAGCTTCTCAGCTTCATGGACGCTTTCTCCGGATACAATCAAATCTGCATATTCCCCTCGAATATCTCGAAGACCTCCTTTGTTACCGATCAGGGCCTCTACTGCTTCAGGGTGATGCCTTTCGGGTTGAAGAATGCAGGCGCCACCTATCAACGCCTCATTAACAAAGTCTTCCAAAATCAGATCGGTCGCAACATGGAGGTGTATGTTGATGATATGCTTGTGAAGAGCATACGTAGGGGCCGACCATGTCACCGATCTGCAGGAGGCGTTCGATGTATTAAGGAAACATGATATGAGGTTCAATCTGAACAAGTGCACGTTCGGAGTCTCGTCGGGGAAATTCCTAGGCTTCATGGTCAGCCAAAGAGGGATCGAAGCGAACCCCGAGAAGATCAAAGTCATACTGGATATGGTTCCTCCAAAAATGTGAAAGAAGTTCAGAAGCTAACCGAGCGCCTCGCAGCTATAGGGCACTTCCTTTCCAAGTCAGGGGAGAAGTGTCTTCCCTTCTTCAAGGCTCTCAGGGGGGCTAAGGGCTTCGAATGGGGTCAACAACAGTAGGAGTCGTTCGATCAGCTTAAAGCCTACCTAGTCAACCCCCCTCTCCTCAGCAAGCCTATCCCCGGAGAAACACTCTACCTCTACTTAGCTGCCTCCGAACAAACCCTCAACGCTGTCTTGGTGAGGAAGGAAGACAAGGCTCAGAAGCCCATCTATTATGTAAGCAAGGTACTTCGGGATGCCGAGCTTCGTTATCCAAGGCTAGAGAAGATGGCGTACGCCTTGGTTATGGCAGCTAGGAAGCTTCGCCCATATTTCCAGTTTCACTCGGTGTTCGTTCTTACCGACCAACCGCTGAAGCAAGTTCTGCACAAGACTGAGACCTCGGGCTGTCTCTTGAAGTGTTCGATCGAGCTGAGCCAGCATGATATATCATACTAGCCTTGGACAGCAATCAAAGCTCAGGCCTTAGCTGAATTCATAGTTGAGAGCACCATTTCTGAGGTCAGTCAAGCGGCAAACGGACCTCCTATTTGGACGGTATATGTAGATGGATCCTCTTGCACCGAAGGGAGCGGAGCCGGGGTCATTCTAGCAGGCCCAGATGACTTCGTTCTTCAATACTCTCTCTGCATCAACTTCAAGGCCTCCAACAATGAAGCGGAGTATGAAGCCCTTATAGTCGGTCTCGGAATGGCCAGCAAAGCAGGGGCACATCGCCTCTGCATATTTAGTGACTCTCAGCAAGTCTTGGGCGAGTATGAAGTGCGAGATGACCGAATGGCTAAGTATCTAGCCAAGGTCCAAAATCTCATGGCTCTATTCGAAGAGGCACTTATTCGGCGAATCCCCGGGGAGGAAAATGCCCAAGAAGATGCCCTCTCCAAGTTAGCCTCTTCCTCCCTCCAAGGTCTCGAGCAAACTGTCCTGATTGAGGTACTCCTGAGGCCGAGCATAGAAGAAGAAACTTTCGACTCGATGGAGTCACTGCCTGTTCAACTTCAGGATAATTGGATGAAACCCCTGATAGAATTTCTATGGGACGGGCACCTCCTCGAAGACCCAAGAGAAGCTCGTCGAGTCAGAACCAGAGCGGAGCGGTACACCCTTGTTGAGGGGGTCCTGTACAAACCCTCCTTCACTAATATAGACGGTCGACCCTACTTGAAGTGCCTTTCCCCGGAACAAGCCACATATGCCTTACAAGAGCTTCACGAAGGCATAGGCGAAGCACACTCAGGCTCCAGATCACTCGCCCGGAAGGTGTTGAATTATGGATACTTCTGGCCTACCCTCCTCCAAGACGCCGAACGACACGTTCGGCAATGCAGCTCTTGTCAAAAGCATTCCAATATTCATCGCCTACCCCAAGCTCAGTTCACCTCCCTATCAAGTCCGATCCCTTTTGCAATGTGGGGAATGAATTTACTAGGGCCGTTTCCCCCAGCTCCCGGCTAGCTCAAATTCTTAGTCGTGGCAATTGACTACTTTTCAAAGTGGATAGAGGCCTGAGCCCTTGGCTGCAATAACCGAGAAGAAAGTACTTCAGTTCTTCTGGAAGAGCATCATCTGCAGGTTCGGCGTCCCTCGAGTCCTTATAACAGACAATGGAACACAATTTACAGGGGCCGCATTCCGAGCCCTATGTGAAGACCTCGCCATCCAACAACGCTTCTCCTCTGTCTCCCACTCACAGTCAAATGGACAAGTAGAAAATATCAACCGACAAATCCTCTCCAGTATTAAGAAGAGGCTGGATAAGTCGCTAAAGGCTTATGGGTTGATCAGCACCCTAACGTACTGTGGAGTTATCGCACAATGAAACGGGCCCCTACGGGAGAGTCGCCATTTAGTCTCACCTATGGGTCTGAAGCTGTGATCCCCTTGGACGTCAGTGTACCCTCTCCTCGCCTCATCGCCTATGAAGAAGAGCAGAATGCCAAGAAGCTTCAGGCAAATTTGGATTTGATTAATGAGCTCCGTGAAAGAGCCTCGATTCGCCAACAAAGCTACCAAAGGAGGATCGATCTGGCCTACAACAAGAGAGTTCGTCCCACCGACCTCAAAGAAGGGGACTTGGTCCTCAGAAAGTTAGCTATCTCATTTTCCAGTCAGAAGAACAAGCTAGCCTCAAATTGGGAAGGACCCTACAAGATCACCAAAGTGGTTCGGCCCGGGACATACCGACTAGATGACCTTGAAGGAAGAGAGATTCCCAGGACTTGGAATGCCGACCATCTCTTGAAGTACCAAGAAAGCACATGAACACCTCTCTGAGTACCTTCAGATGTCGAACCGTTCCTTTCCCTTCACTTGTATTTTACTTTTGCTTCTTTATTTCTCCAATGTAATAACGGCTCGCAACTTAGAAGTAGCCGACTATTAGTTTTCAATAAAGAACATTTTTCTTCATATCTTACTTGTGAATTGCTTGTATCTCTCTGTTTTTTACCTTCTTTATACCCAAACGACGAGTTCGGAGTCCAACACTTGGCTCAACTCCGCTTCGCAAGCTCGCTCTTAAGCGAGCTAGAAGTGGTTCGCCATTCGGAATTGCTCCCACAACCGTTGAAACATACTCAAACGACGAGTTCGGAGTCCTAACACTTGGCTCGACTCCGCTTCGCAAGATCGCTCTTAAGTGAGCTAGAAGTGGTTCGCCCTTCGAAATTGCTCCCACAATCATTGAAACATACTCAAACGACGAGTTCGGAGTCCAACACTTGGCTCGACTCCGCTTCACAAGCTCGCTCTTAAGCAAGCTAGAGGTGGTTCGCCATTCGGAATTTCTCCCACAACCATTGAAACATACTTAAACGACGAGTTCAGAGTCCAACACTTGGCTCGACTCCGCTTTGCAAGCTCGCTCTTAAGTGAGCTAGAAGTGGTTCGCCATTCGGAATTGCTTCCACAACCGTTGAAACATACCCAAACGACGAGTTCGGAGTACAACACTTGGCTCGACTCTGCTTCGCAAGCTCGCTCTTAAGCGAGCTAGAAGTGGTTCGCCATTCGGAATTGCTCCCACAACCGTTGAAACATACCCAAACGACGAGTTCGGAGTCCAACACTTGGCTTGCCTCCGCTTCGCAAGCTCGCTCTTAAGTGAGCTAGAAGAGGTCCGCCATTCGAAATTGCTCCCACAACCGTTGAAACATACCCAAACGACGAGTTCGGAGTCCAACACTTGGCTCGACTCCGCTTCACACGCTCGCTCTTAAGCGAGCTAGAAGTAGTTCGCCATTCGGAATTGCTCCCACAACCGTCGACGCGCGCGAAATTTCTACAACTAGACTAGACATGGGAGAAAAAGTACTTAAAAGAGCTAACATTTGGTTCTTATGACTCGTTTCGAATCGAACTACCATGCACGTCCAACACACGAACATCGGAAAGAAAACGAGCTTTTATTTCATTAAAAAGTTCGACAAAGGAACCCAAATTACAAGACCGAGTTACTAATACGGGGCGCTACAAAAACCTCAAAGAAAATTACAACTTATTCAACGCTTCTTTGGAATGGGGATGTTTCGGTTCAAAGACACTCAGGGATGGCATCTCCTAACTTCGGAGCTCGTCTATAGGCCAACAGACGGAGACGCCTCTTCGGCGCTGCCTCTGACCGTGGCCCCAACCGAAGCGCCACTAGACGCAGGCAGCCACCCCGCTTTGAGCATCGGCCGGGCTCCGCCTAATGACAGGCGAAACGAGTCGTGAGCTCGTAAAAAGAGATTCCCCTCTCACTGTCCTCGCGCGTACACGACGTGCTCCGAACATTGATTCTTGCCGGCTGAAGCTTGAGTCGAGCGACTTTCTCCTCGAGCTCGACAATCCAATCCTTCAATGATTCGTCCTTCACAGATTTCTTAAAGCGAGGAAGCTGAGCAGAACCTTCAGCGCCAGAGCTATCGGCTATGATACAACGAAGGTGGGTCACTTCGATACTTCTGTCGACCGTAACCTCCTCAACTCGTCAACCTGCCTTCGCCGTCAACTCGTCGCGCTCGGCCATCAACTTACCCACTGCCGAAGCTAACTCATCTTCCTCTGCCAAAAGTTCTTCCTCACCTATCTTCAAATCTCGAACTTCCACCACAAGATCACCTTCCGCTCGAGTAACGTCGAACAGCACCTTTCGGAGCAACTCCACCTCGCCTTTAAGACGAATCTCGCGAGATCGCTTCCGTAGTTGTTTCAGCTCAGAGAAATACCCTCTCGCCATTGTCTTGACCTCCTCTAGATCTAACTCGCTTTTGAGGAAGCACTCTCAGCTGCGAGAGAGGGCCCGCTTTGCCGTTTTCAATTCAGTACGAAGGCGAGAAACCTCAGCTGCTGAACTCGACTCGAGCTGAAAAGTGAAAGAATATCAAAAGGAGTCTTCAACACTAAGCGAAATCTCAATGTGTTCACAACGCTTCAGCAAAATTTCAATAATAGTATCACCACCTCAATACAGCAACATCTCAAAACAAGGCGAACACAAGTCAAAAAATTTCAAACTTTCGGCCAAGATTTCAAAAGGGGAAGTCGTTTCATTAAAAATCCAAAATATACAGAAAAGCGGTGGCCAGTCCGCAGTTAGGCGTTACAACAAAAACAAAAAAAAGAAGCAAAAACAATGAGAGAAGAGGCGACTAAGTCAGGGGTCGACCTCGTGATGTTATTCTGAAGTGTCATCGCTCGGCACGGTGACTATCGCGCCCTCGACGCGCACCTCGTCCTCGGCCTCTGTGCCTCCTGCCCGGAGGCGAGCTCCGCCAGAGGCAGTTCTTCCTCCCCCTCTACGAGGTCGTAGAAGTAGTAGGAGGAGCTGTTGAACCCCGGGATGCGAGCGGCCACATGCTTCAGCGCTCGGGCATACGCCTTCTCCATGTTTGTCAACATGTGGGCCTTGGCCTCGTCCCGAACCGCCTGCCACCTTCGATGCCAGGCTGCTCAGAGCCTCCTCCGACGCCCTCAGTGCCTTGGACAGCTCCTCTTCGAGATGAGCCGTCTCCTTTTCCAAAGCTTCGACCTTGGCAGCCTCGGTGGCCGAGTGCTTCAGCGCCTCGGCGAGCTTCGCCTCAAAACCGGCCACCTCGGCTGCGCGCGAAGCAGGAAAGCAACTGCTCGGCCTCAAGCAGTTTGACCGCCTTGGCACGCTTCGACCACTCCCGATCATTCAGCACGGTCATTTCCTTCTCCTTGCTCGCAAACTCTTCGAGCAAGTGGTTGAAATGGCATAGGGTCTGCAAACGACACAAGAAATTATTAGGCCTGAGCGAAAAAACTTGGAAAAACTTTATAGAAGTTTTTGATACTCACCGACATGGTGTTCCGAGCGATCTACATAGTGTCTTCGCCAACGGTACCGCCTTCAGCGCGGCTCGGTCTTTGGGGGTCAGCAGGTGCTTCACTGCCTGCATGCATATGCCCCCGTCTCCGAGGAACCCGTCCACCTTCATCACCCACCAGTCGGGGACGAAGAGGCGCTTGTGCTCCTCGGTAAGGATCTTCTCGGCCTCGGCGGTGAGAGGGGGGACCTCGAGAGCCAGGGTCCGCGCTCACGTTGAACGCTCCGCTCGACGACCCGGGCATGTCAATCGGATCGACTTGAGCCAGTGCCTTCGGTGGAGCTTTGGCGGGCGTCTCCGAGGGAGTGAGGTCAGGTGCATCCGAAGGCGCCTCGGCCACCAGCTCCACGACGGTCGGTGGTGCCGAGGGAACCTTCGCAGCTCGACCCCACTGAGGCCCGGCCACAGTCCTCTTCCTCTTTCTCGACTCCTACTCCTTCGCCGCACGAGCCTTGGACATCAATCCTTTGTAATCCATACCCGGCCTCTGAAAAAACCGAGCAAAAGGAGTTAGAAAATTTTAACCAAAAGATAAAGCTAAAGCAAGAAAACAAGAGAAAAGTGTACTAGGGTCGATCGGACTGAGACCCCCACGAAACAAGACCTCCTCGGTGATGTCCTTCCAACTAAGGGTCGGAAGACCGAGGAGCTTCTCCACCACCTTTTCCTCTTCTTTAGTGAGCACGGGCTTCTTCTTCGCCCGCTTCGGAACTCCGATCTTCCACTGCGTCGGAAAGACCCACGGCTCGGGAGCACGGATGAGGAAGTACTTCTCTTTCCAGTGCTTGATCGAGTCCGGGTTCTCGATCAGTTTCACGCCCTTCCTCGGCGACAAATAGTACCTCTCCTTCAACTTGCTCATCTGGCAGATGCGGTAGAGGCTCCGAAGTATGACCATCTCCGGCTGCACACCAATCTCTTGGCACTGAAGGACGAAGGCGATCACGTGTTGCCACATGTTCGGCATAAACTGAGCGGGACTCAGGCCAAACCACCGCAACACCTCGTTTACGAAAGGGTGCATTGGCAGCCGAAGTCTAGCATTCAGTGCGTCATACGGGAAGACGCAAGTATCGGCCGAAGTAGATGTGCACGCTCGGACACCGGGGCCGGGAAGTAGAAGAACGTATTCTATGGGGATCCGGAACCCACTCCTGATCCGATGCAGGTCCGCCTCGGTCAAGATTGAGGAGATCTGATCCACCTCGGAAGGGTCCCTCGGATCATTCTCCTCGTATGACGGAGCCGTGCCCTGCGTCACCTTCTCCAACAAGTCTTCAGGGTAACTCCGCACACCCCCAACGCTAGATAAGACAGATGGGTGCCGACCCAATTCTCCCGCCGTCTTCGGAGGCTCAACTATCGCCGTCACCCCGATCGGCCCAGCAACCTCCTTCCCCTTGCTCGGCCTAACCGTTGTCACCTCGATCGGCTCGGCGATCTCCTTCCCCTTGTTCGACCTAACCATCACTGCTCGGCTGATGTCTTGGTCCGAGGTGGGGGTCTCATCCTCAGAAGAAAACTTAACCATTTTCTAAGGATAAGGCGAGACACTAACCTTGAAGTGACGTGAATGGCTGGAAAAGATCGCCGGAATCTGAAAGTGCCTTGCCGCGACAGCTATTAGCGCCACCCGAGAGCGAAAACTCCGCTAGTAGAAAATAAAAGTGAAAGTAAGAAATAAAAAATGAAGAATGAGGTAAAGTGTGAGGGGGGGGGGTGAAGACTTATAGTAAAAGAAATGGCTCTTGGGCTTTGTAACGTAAAGACGCAACTTTTGGGCCTCCCCTCAAGGCGTTATAAAAGCCCAAACGACTAAGTAGCAAAGAGCGGCGACCGTTCACAAGAAGTAACGACGGTTTGGTATGAGCCGCTCCGCTCGGCTGCACCTCAAGCCCCAAGTCGCCGATTCACTCTACCTAGCAACCAAGAAGCACTCGGATCGGCCCACGATTCCTCCGAAACCAAGCAACTGCCAATCCGAGCTGCGAATTGGAGAAAAGTAACTTTCTCCCCAAAATTCGTGCAAGATCTAGATCAGACAGCTCAGATCGCGCCACATCCACAAAATGACAAGATAGTGTTTTCTCGAGAACTGAGCCTACCTCGAGATCCATGCCATGATCCAATGGTCCAGATCGCTCCACGTCCCTCGGAACCAAAGCCCGAGTGACAAGAGATCCGAGCTGATCACACATAGAAGAAGCTCGGAAACCGAGCAACTGCCAATCCGAGCTGCGAATTGGAGAAAAACGACTTTCTCCCCAAAATTCGTGCAAGATCTCGATCAGACGGCTCAGATCGTGCCACCTCCATAAAATGACATGATAGTGTTTTCTCGAGAACTGAGCCTACCTCGAGATCCGCGCCATGATCCAATGGCCCAGATCGCTCCACATCCCTCGGAACCAAAGCCTGAGCGACAAGCAATCCGAGCTGATCACACATAGAAGAAGCTCGAAAACCGAGCAACTGTCAATCCGAGCTGCGAATTGGAGAAAAATGACTTTCTCCCCAAAATTCGTGCAAGTTCTCGATAAGATGGCTCAGATCGTGCCACCTCCACAAAATGACAAGATAGTGATTTCTCGAGAAATGAGCCTACCTCGAGATCCGCGCCATGATCGAACGGCCTAGATCGATCCACGTCCCTCGGAACCAAAATCCGAGCGACAAGCGATCCGAGCTAATCACACGAGAAAGCAACTCGAAAACCGAGCAACTGTCAATCGAGCTGCGAATTGGAGAAAAACGACTTTCTCCCCAAAATTCATGCAAGATCTTGATCAGACGGCTCAGATCGAGCCATGCCCCCAAAACGACAAGATAGTGTTTTCTCGAAATCTGAGCCTACCCTCGAGATCTGCGCCGTGATCCGATAACCCAGATCGCTCCACGTCACTCGGAGCAAAAGTCCGAACGATAAGCGATTCGAGCTGAGAAAGTAACTCGGGATCCCAATCCGACCGACCAGAATTCCGAGCTACTCGCAATACGGGAGAGAACGAAGTTACGTCACTCGAAATCCGAGCAAATGGCAATCCGAGCTGCACATTTGAAGAAAAATGCAACCGAGCGACCCCAACCGTCGGATCGTTGTGAAAATCGCGCCAAAATGATGAACGGCTCAGATCGTGCCACGCCCACAAAATGACAAGATAGTGTTTTCTCGAGAACTGTGCCTGCCCTCGAGATCCACACCGTGATCCAACGGCTCTGATCGCTCCACGTCCCTTAAAATTCTGAGTCGAGCGACTGGCGATCCGAGCTGCTCATGCAAAAGAAATAGCACTGAGCTACGTAGCTTGGATACCGATCAACTAGCTATCCGAGCTGCTCATACGGAGAAAAGAATGCCGAGTGATAACAGTCATCGGATCTCCTCAAAAATTGCACTTCGACCTGATGAGTGGTCCAGATCACCCCACGTCGCTCGAAATCTGTGCTCCGAGCAACTGGCAATCCGGGCCGCTGGCACAAAGAAAATGGCGCCGAGCTACGTGCCTCGGATTCCGAGTAACTGGCCATCCAAGCTGCTCATGCGAAGAAAATATTGCCGAGTGACTCTAACCATCTGATCTTTCAGAAATTCACGCCCGCACGAGATGGGCAGGCCAGATCTCGCCACGTCATAATTCGGTATTAAAAATTAATTTTTGTTTATTAAAATCATTTTATTTATTCAAAAAATTGCGAAAAAATGATTAAAAAATCGGGAAAATTAATTTAAAATTCTAAAAAAATAATTACAAATTCAGGGAAACATTTTCGAGTCCCCTAAGCAAATAATTATTGCTTAGAATAATTGATTAAGACCCCCGAACGACAAATCAGCACTTCGCAAGATTAAGTAAATGAACCGAAAAATAGAACAAGGTTAAGAAAAATACCAGAATACCAGAGGGGCTCAAGAACATCCCAGAGCACGCAAACTAACACAGAAAATCACCATACTGCCTCATGCAAAGATTCGACGCATCCCATTTGGACTCTGATACAACCCTGCAAACCATTTAAACAGTAAAACTACTCCTCAAAGGTTGATCAAACTCAGTCTTCGGAAGTGGGGAGCTCGTGATATGGCTAAAAATAGGGTTAAATCAGAACCGTCCAAATCAGGCACGAATCTTAAAGCCTGGGGGTAACATGGTAATTTCACTTACAAACGGGTCTAAAGTGGGTATTGGGTCTTCTTACCGAAATCCCAGTAACCCACAAATGGATCCATCCTAACTGGGTGCGGGTTTCAACCCGCAGCAAACCCGGTCCAACATGATAGAATTAGGATTTCTGATTAATCCTAATCAATGTCCTTGATTTATATTTATCCTTTCACTGGGAATTAGGGATTACATTCGTAATCTGATCCCAACGGCGGCTATAAATACCCCCCATCCATCACCATTAAGAGGTAATCAATCTTTTGCCAATTTACGCTCTTTCATTATCTTCTCTGATTACTGACTTGAGCGTCGGAGGATGCGTCGCCGGGATCAACCCCAGTGTCTCGCACTTTTTGCATGTGAACGGTAGGAGTCAACGGTCAAACTCCGGCGGAAAAGGTTAAGGTTTAACTATTCAGTTTCCCTAAGAATCCATAAATACTATCTGTTTGCCCCCACACCGGATTCAGTGGTAACAAGTACCAAAATAATAAAATTTGGTTTAATATTTTATAAGATACATTCATGAAATATATAGTACACATTTTAATTAAAGGATATGGAAGGAATTCTTAAAAAGATATTAAGGTAAAAAAAGGTAAAATGAAATATGTAAATAGTGAATAGTGATTGGAAGAAGCTCCAAAAAGTCTCCAAATTTGGAGATTTTTTTCAAGCTTCTTCATTTTGAAGGCAACTTTAAAGCCTGGCTGGAGCCTTCATTTTGAAGAAATGAAGCCCCATTGAAGATGCTCTAATGAGTTTGAAGCACATCGCAGTCTCTGCGTCATAGAGTAGCCCATCCCCTTTCTGTCATCTCTCCAATCCTCTCTGTCCTTGGAAGTCCTGTAGCTCTTGAGTACCCACCGAACCCTCTTTTTGAATTGTGCGGCCCAGGTGTTTCTGATTCGCATCCAATGGCTGGTGGATTTCTTTCACTGGCCTTGTAGATGAACGTCCCAGATCTTTCTTTCCCTATCCAATTGTCCTCCTCCTCTTCAACCTCTGGCTTCTTCCTCACATCTTAAAACTCCTCAGCATATCCCACTCCTTATCACCATGAAAAGAAACGCTTTTCTCTTCTCTACGACCACCTTAACCTCGCACACTTTGCCTTCGAATTCGGCCTGAATTAGAGATGGAATCATCGCCGTATTTTTCATTCCGACCTTGATCCGATCGAATTCACGTCATTCCTGTAACATTGTACTCTTGTCAATATCAACGACGTAACCAAATCCCCTAACCATGTTTTGAAAAACCAACCAAACCTAACAATGAAGTGGGAAGTTGAAAATCCTGATCCATATGGCTGGAATATCCCCTATCTTCAGAGCACAGCACCCACGCTTCGTGACCACTGCGAGAAAATCAAATAGAAGTCATTCGTCCCCATACCACCTTTAGACAATACTTTTTTCAGTCTCGCCTCGACATGGCAATGAAGGAAAAAGATATTATAACTCATTCTCTGAACCTTCCATCATAAAAGATCAGGATCATGTAAGATTTTAGCAGTGAACAAGTATTCGATCTCTTGCGGGGTTGGATTCCCTGATTGCGCCTTGATCATAACGCACAATTTAAATCGCTTTTCGAACTCAGCCATGATCGGAGTGGGTATGATAACCATCTTGATAACACTCCTCCCTCCCCTCCTGTGCAACTTTCTTGGGTTTTTCTTTGTTGAGAATTCAGTGAAACCTCTTGCAGCATTAATGGATTCACCGTGGACTTTGCCAGAGCTTTACTCTTTCTGCAGTCTTTAGATATATGGCTGAACCGCTTACACACATAACAAAACCAATCGTTAACACACTCATGAATGAATTGTGTGTGTCCTTCCCTTTTGTGGGCATTTTTGACACTGCAGACCACCATCCGCAAACCTAGCCGACTGTGACCTAGCTTGCTTCTTCTCCGCTTTTATAATTTTCCTAGGTCGCACCAGAACCCACTCACCTTCTTCATCCTCTTTTCTTTTTAACTTCACCCAACTCCGGCCGGCGACTCCCACCTCCGATACTCGCTTCTGTTTCCATCCCTTCTTTCAGCACCCACCCCTAGTTGCCTCTGCATAGGAACGAACATCGATGCCTCTCCGCTGGACGGTACTCCTCCGACTCTGGCGATCGAGCATCGCCTATCCCTCTTGGGACAGGATCTCTCAGCATCCTCAGCCTTCCTATACTCACTCGAATGCCCTCTATGGGCCATTCGATGGACCCCCACCACCGAGAGACTCCGAAGTCTATCGGAGTCACCGACATTCCTTCTCTCTCCGACCTTCTTGGTCGTTCGTCTCTCAGGGTCCTGTTCCCTGCCTCTCTTATTCATGGGTACCCTTTCTGCTGGAGACTGGTAACTTGGCTTCCACATTTTCTTTTTTTTTTCGGTAGAAAGAGATGAAACGAGCTTTCACTTAGGTAGCATTTGGTCCAGCTTAAAATTAGCTTCTATTCTCCTTTAGAAGGAGAAGCTGGGCCAAACGCATATTTTGAAAAGCTCTATAGAAGGAGAGGTAGCTTATTTTTAATAAAGAAAAGGAGCTTCAAAAAAAGCCCTCAAGAGCAACTTCTGACTTTTCATTTTCTCTTTTTTTTACCTGTTCACTTTTTTTTGCCCTAACAACAATTTTTTTTCCCTTCCCCTTCCCCTTCCTCGCCGAACACTCGCGACCCCCTTCCCCTTCCTCGCCGAACATTCGCGACCGGGGAACACCACCGTCGAACCCCTACCTTCGAACGCCGTCGAAGAGTCATTGACAATGCTTAGCGTTGATGGTTATTGTCGGAGAGTAGGAGGATGTCAATTTCGATACTAGGTAGTATAGGTTGAGAGGTACAGCCATCATCGCATTTGCAAATGCAGATGTAGTTGCAGCGAACAAAAGAACAAACCCCTTGAATCAGATACAGGTTGCTGTAATATATATATATATATATATATTCATACGGTAATTCTTACTAGCAATTCATTTTGCACCCTGTCAGCTGGTCTTAATTCAAAATGAAGTTACAACAAATTAATGTTTTTTGATGAAACACGACTAATTAAAGTTTAATCATCATTAAGTTACAATTGGTAAAATAATGATAGTCATTGTTCTTTCTCCTGCTAGGTGAAATTGAATAGGAAAACAAACTAGTGATTTTATAAACAAGTGTTTTTTCGTTACTTTAATTTTTTTGGAATAAACAGAAGGGGCATCTCCCCCTTCTTCAACAATACTAGAATGTAAATTTATGATTCCTTTACTTTTTCCACAGACTTTATGTATCAGGTACAAATTTTTTGTTTTCAGCATGTAATTAGAGTTTAAGAAAGTGCAAGTACATCTATCTATACTCTATACTTTTATATATTTATGTATACCAATATACGTACAGTTCAAATATATATTTTTTATTCCTTTTTACGAGTTTTATAGGTTATTCTAAATATTTCATTTATTAGTAATATAAAGATTTTTTTTGTAATTTGATAACTTATATTTTATTCTTAAATAAAATCAAAAGCTTAAATTGAGTATAAAAGTAGCTTACAGTTGATATATTATGCCAAACAACTTCTAGCTTACAAGTAGCTTTAAAGTTAAAAAAAACTGATTATCCAAACAGCTTGAGTTTTTAATTTCAAAGCACTACTTTCTGACTTCTCCTTCTGAAGTAGCTTTAAAGCCCAAAAAAATTTAGGCCAAACGCACCCTTATTAGTGGAGCTTATTAGTTTGCGTATTCTATGCATAATATGTTACAAAAAATCTGTTTTAATCTTTCTTTTACAATAAACTGAATTGACTGAGAGGCTCAGAAAACAGAGAAGAGAATAGGAGAGGAAGAAAATCCAACAAGAAAATAAAATTAAATAAATAACAACTTACAAACAAACCAAATAATATGCAAGAAGGAAGAGTAGTCGAGGCTTGTGTATCACACAATATCCTTAAAACAGATTTCGCCTCTTCCGGTTGCTGGATTGTGCGAAGGCATCTGTCACCCAGGATGCAACGACTAGAGTGTTCACGTAGGCACCATGTAACACCCTCGAACCGACCGACAGCGTGAGAACTCTATCACCGACTTATCAAATAGCAGGACCGAGGAACGGAACAGAACTCAACTAAACAGAAAAGAAAGAAGATGATTTTCGGTGCAGGGAAGAAATAGAGGGGGGGGGGCTCTATATATAGAGTCAGGGTTAGAGCTTGTTGTTGGAAAACATTTTTGCATATTTTCCAAGCCGGATTCCGGTGGGCTCCGGCCACCGGCGGCACCAGAAACTGATTGGATCATGTTCCTCTCGCCGAGTATTGTTTCGTGATGTACTCATGTGCCAAAAATGAATTCCGTATGAATGAGAAATGTCGGTCCAAAGTTAGGTACTTGATATGTACTAACTTGGATATGTGGAGAAAATGGATAGCCCATATCGGAAATTGGGAAAGTTTTTTCTAGTATATATACTAAAAAAATGGACTAGGGGCGTGGCCTGGGGGTTACCACTAACGTGTAGTGGAGAGAGGACTTACCAAAATGACAAACACACATGCGCGCCTGGCCCGGCTCCGGCCCCGGCCCCGGGCTCGGCTTGGCTTGGCTCTGGCCTATATTTTTTTTCGCCCCAGTCAAAAAATTTTCTCCCAGTATACTGTTGAGGATTTTCAACTTCAGTAACTGGTACCATTAGTCTGTAACAGCAGAGTAATGTCTTATCAGTTATGTCTTTGAACCACTACTCTGCTCTTACAGAGTAATGGACCATTACTCTGCTGTTACAGAGTAATGAACCATTCAGTTGCTCTCAATCTCCTATAAAACCAGTCCATTTTGTCTGCCAGAGGACACAGTTCTAAAAAACCAGTCCGAATCTTCTTCTTCTTTTTCCTCTCTGAGTTAGTACTGAGAATACAACACAACTTCAGTTCGATCAGATCTCTGAAGTTAGGGTGCTGCTATTCAGGGAAAGGTAATACAGTTGTATTCTGTGAGCCATTTTGTCAACCACTGTCACACTACGGGGCAAAATTTGCTTTAAGGACAGAGATATTCAAATCTCGACTTTGTATTGTATTGTTTGGTTTGTTATTTTATTTCCTGTAATTGTAACTCTTCACAATTATTGTTAGCATTTCAGTTTTATGAAATTCTTGTTCTAACAATCTTAAATCAATTTTTTCCTCTATTCTAACAGTTTTTTGTGAAGATTCTTTACAGATTCTGTTATCATTTCGAAAAAACAACTGATAGTTATATTCTAACTATTTCAGAACATGGAAAACACACAAATCGAAAGTGTCAATGGGATTATCAGTGTCGAAATACCAGTGACCCAAAATGTGACTGCACAATCGGTTGCTGAACATTCGGTCGTTCTGCCCACACATATTACTGTGGGAGAAAAACCAGAGAAGTTCAATGGAACTGGATTCAAGAAGTGGTAGGAGAGATGCAGTTCTACCTGACCATCTTGAAGCTGGACAGGTTTCTCACTGAATCTGCCCCTATGCTGGCACCAATGGATGCACACTCCGTTACTGTGGTTGATGCATAGACTCAGAGTGACTATCTCTGCAGAAACTACATTCTGAATGGCTTGGTAGACCCGTTGTACAACGTCTACTGTGTCTTCAAGACGTCCAAACTTCTATGGGAGTCTATGGAGAAGAAGTACAAAACAGAAGACACTGGGTCTAAGAAGTTTGTAGTCGGTAAATTTTTGGACAACAAGATGGTTGACTCCAAAACAATTGTGAGTCAAATCCAGGAACTGCAGGTGATAATGCATGAAATTGCTGTAGAGAATATGACGCTGTGCGAACCATTCCAGGTTGCACCATTCATCGAGAAGCTTCCACCTGGATGGAAAGACTTCAAGAACTACCTCAAGCACAAGCGAAATGAGATGTCTCTTGAAGACCTCATTGTCAAGTTGCGTATCGAAGAGGAGAATCACAAGGCTGACAGGTCCTATGGAAATCGGTCCATAGAAAAGGCAAACATGGTAGAGCATGAACAGAAAGGCAAAAAGAGAAAGTTCTTGCCACATGCCTCGAACAAAAAACTGGCAGCAAAAAGGTTTGCTGGAAAATGGAACAAATGTGGTAAGCTGGGCCATAGAATTTCTGAATGCCGCAGCAAGGACAACAACTGTGTTGGAACCGGACAGGCAAAGGGATCCCATGCACACATAGCTGAGAACTTGTCCACCGGTCTTTCTGACCTGGACCTCTGTGCTTTTGTATCAGAGATGAATCTGGTGGGGAGCAATCCTCGATAGTGGTGGTACGATACTGGGGCCACCAAGCACATCTGCTCGGACAAGAAGATATTCACTTCATACCAGAAGTGCAACAAGGATGAACAGCTGTTCATGGGTAATTCTTCCACCTCCATAATTGTAGGAACGTGGAAGATAGTGCTGAAAATAATTTCAGGCAAGGAACTAACACTCACAAATGTGTTGTATGTTCTAAATATTACTAAGCAAGAATGGATTTAAGGTTGTTCTTGCTTCTAATAATTTTGTATTGTCTAAAAATGGGGTGTACTTGGGTAAAGGATATGTAAAGGATAGACTGTTCAAGTTTAATGTAATGACATTCTTCCCCAAAACTATTGTTCCTGTTGTTCCCAAAGTTAATGAAATAACTTCTACTGCCTATGTTGTTGACTTCGGAATGTCATTCTAAAAACAGTTAGCTTCAGCTCTAACATCCAGACCAGTCGTAGCTTACAAATTTTTTGAGGAATCGAATGACCTCATAAAATTATGAAATTTAAGACTATGGTTTTAGACACATACAAGAGTATCCAAAAAAACAATCAGCTCAAAATACCAAGCCAATTTTGAGTTATGACTTCGGAATGTCATAACAATTCTCACACAGTCAGCAGTTTTTTTGACTGCTTTCTGTCCGAAATTGGACTGAGTGTTTGGGCTACTAATAGCTTCCAAATATTATGAAAAAAATCATGGGAGCTCTAGATACATAGCACAACACGTCCTAAAAGTTTGAGTCCAAAAATTCCCAACCCTTTGAGAGTTAGAAATTCTCAAACTCACATACTCATATAAAAAAGAGTTGTTCTACCATTCAACTACATTTTTCTTAGCATGCCACTATAATACATGATAATCAAAATTTCTCCAACAACTACCATATGCTAAAAATCACATACTTATAAAGAAGACTAATTTTTAGAGTTAAGAGAATCACCCACTTGTAGTTGCAAGAAAACTCTTGTAGCTTGGCTCCCTTCCTTTGCTCCTAGCTCTTGTAGAACTTGGCTATCTCAAATCTCCTACTACTCTTATCTTCTACTACACTTTTTATTCAAAAAGACTTCACCTTTTCTTCTTCTCCTTCTCTACTTTTTTTTGAAGCAAAAACAAAACAAGAAGAAGGGATGAGAAGAGAATGGAGTGGGGTATTTTATAGGAGATGGGGAGTTAGGGTTTTGGGGAAATGGGGCCAGAAATTGATGGGGGAATGGAGGGCTAGGAAGAAGATGGGTAGGGTTTGTAGAGATGGAGGGATGAGATGAGAGCCAACAGACAGAAGTAGAAGCTTCTCATTCTTCAAAAGTCAACACACATGGTGAATTGTTTCCACCATTGGATCTTCATCAAGATCCAAGCCATGATCACATAATGCTAGGGTTCCTAACCCTTGGTTAGGTCAAGGAAGCCTAGGTCACCATACCCTAACCCTAACCCTAGTGCATAAATAGGCATGGTTATTCAATCCAATAATCATGCACTGAAACAATTCGAGCACTAACTTGGTTTTAAATAACCAATATATATATATATAATAATAATAATAATAATAATAATAATAATAATAATAATAATAATAATAATAATAATAATAATAATAATAATAATAATAATAATAATAATCTAAATTATTATTTTCTCTCGAGAATTGTTTGGTCAAAATAATCGGGACAATCTACAGTTTAATCGAGAAGATATCTCAAGTTTATCTCATCGGTATTCAGAACAGCTCGTATATCTGCAATTTCTCAATTAAAAACTGATGGTTGTTAAAAAAATACGTAATCGTGTGCAATACTCAATTGTGCACGGATTACTATGCAAAAATAGCCATATGCTATTTTGTAGGGTATTATACTCTCTCTCTCTCTCTCTCTCTCTCTCTCTCTCTCTCTCCCCTCTCTCTAATATATCCATAGAGAACATGCTCTAACAGATAGCATAACTCAAAACTGGCGAATTGTTGGTTCATTTGGTAAGAATTAACCAAAATACGAAGAATAAAAAATCCATAACATTCTCTATTCATATCTCCAATACAACCATTATGCTCAACCGAGTACAACATACAAAGAAACCTCTGAAATATAGGATTCTTTTTGTGCAAGGCATAAGGCCACCAAATCACTTCGCAAACTGCCTACAAAACTATGCGTGTGTGGTCGAAATACCCCACTATCTACTTCGCCTGTAAGAAAAATTTAATATTAACCAATTCAATCAAACAAACTCCATAATCCACATTAATCCACAGTATTAATTTCCCTTCAACTAAGAATCCAATTTTTAACCCACAAAACTAAAAAATTCAATCCCCTCTTAACTGCCAATCCTAATCAAATCATTAAATCCCAATATTCAAAACAAACAACTCAAAACTTCCGAAACTAAGAGATCGAGGAGAAGCTCACACGTCAGCGACGGTGAAGGTGAGGCCAAAGAGGGGGTGGGAGCTTTGGAAGGAGCCGGATAAGGAGGAGGGAGGAGCTCGAATCTCAAAGCGAAAGCGCCGAGATCGGCATTGACGGCCCGCTTTAAATGGCGAGTCATCAAGAGTATGCCGGCGATTCCCAGACTAAGGAGGACTATGATGTTTGCCGGCAAAGACGACATCGTTGAATTTAGATTTTCGGGCTCTAGGGTTTGGGATTTTGAGGAGTCGAGATTTTGGGGGAAGAAGGGAAGAAGCTGATGAAGTTACTTAGGAGTTCGGATAAACCCAGAACTGAAGTTCTGGAAGTTCCGATAAACCTAGAAAGATGCGGATTTCGTATAGAGTTTAAAAAGTTAATTATTTGTGTGGGATCTTTGATTCACAGTTTTGTCTTTTTGGCTGCTTTTAAAGGGATTTATGTTACACTATATATGCAGCTTGGAGGGAGAGCAAGAGACGGATTCGATGGATGGAGAGGAAAAGATGGTTTCGATTTTTGAGGTAGCGCGGATTCGATGGAGGGAGAGGAAGAGACGGTTTCGATTTTTGAGGGAATTGACAGAATTAACCTTATATTTATTTTTAGCTTTTTATGTGTATGGGGGCATGATAGTAAAAAGCCGCCAAAATGGGGCTTTGCTTAATAATAGTATAGATTTAAAGAGGGAGAACTACTGTAGACAGATGTTATTATTTATCAGATCAGTATCACTTACGAAGTACAAATTAAGGGGGGCACAAGATCCAAGTTGCCAAGAAAATTTAAAACTTTTAAATCTGTCACTTACTGGCATTACTTAAGCCTAAAATCTCAACATCTTCTCCAGTTTTTATTGTTCCTTGCTCCACACGTCCAGTTACAACAGTTCCACGCCCCTGGAAATACAAAATATTTTGATCTCATTAGTAATAACTATAGAAAATAAATGAGAATATTGTAAATGACAAGTTCAATATATATATATACACACAGTATTTTCACGTGTGATGTACATTTTGATAAAGAGTTGGAGTTGGACGTGCAATACACGTAAGTCGGTAGTAATTAACCACGTGCAATATATATATATATATATATATATATATATATATATATATATATATATATATATATATGGCAAATGCTCTTTTGAAAACAGGCTTGTTTTAACGGGTTGGAAAACACGAACCAGAGCCATTGTGTAGCACCCCGAATTTCTAATATAATATCTTAGAAAAATACGTGGCACAATCCCAGCATCAACTTCAATGTAATAGTACACATAACCCAAAAACACAAATAATATTATTTCCAAACTTTTATTACATCAATCTTTACAAACGCAGCGGAAATACAAACACCTTGAATTACAACTTTCTTTTTACAACACTTCTTTTTACAAAATTTACACAATGCTCTATTACATCAGTTTTAATCTCCAAAACTGACTCAAGCATCCAAGCCTCCAAACCCTAAGCAACAACCTGTAATACATGAGGCTAGAGATGATCCCTAACCCCCAAAACTAAAGGGGTCAGCCATAAATGGTGTGAGTGACATAAAAACATACAATCATAATTAAATCATGAAACATAAAGTTATCACCAGCATGTATTAACAACAAGGATAAATGAATGAGAAATAACAAAGATGTAAAGCATGAAAACAAGTGAAATATGAACAACAAGTGAAGCTAGACTAAGTGTCAAGTGTAGGAAAAACTGGAAACACAAGCATAAAACCAAGTCAAGAAAATACAATTCTATATGCTGACTCTCTAATGCATACTTGTCGGAGTCTATGCATTCCATAGTACATAGGTCCGGTGCAAGCCCTTAACGATCTCTACGACATAGGGATAACCCCTCGTTATGCAACTAATCCTACTACGGTGATGGGAAACAAGATTCAGAATACCTCGCGAATAGGCGTCACCGCCCCCGACGTGCAAGCATCAAGTAAGATAACTCAAAACAACAACCGGAGAATCATCTCCCTGTCGTGTACCCCACGAATAGGCCTTTAAGACCCCCAACGTGCAGATACACCCGGTAGCTACAAATGTACCCTGCCTGCTCCGTGATTAAGCCCGTAGACCCTCGACACGTGAACATATCCGGAGAATCATCTCCCTGCCGTGTACCCCACGAATAGGCCTTTATGACCCCCACCGTGCAGATACACCCGGTACATACAAATGCACCCTGCCTGCTTCGTGAATAGGCCCGTAAACCCACAACACGCGAACATATCCGGAGAATCATCTCCCTGCCGTGTACCCCACGAATAGGCCTTTATGACCCCCAACGTGCAGATGCACCCTGCCTGCTCCGTGAATAGGCCCGTAGACCCACAACACGCGAACATATCTGGAGAATCATCTCCCTGCCGTGTACCCACGAATAGGCCTTTATAACCCCCAACATGCAGATACACCCGGTACATACAAATGCACCCTGTCTACTCCGTGAATAGGCCCATGGACCCACAACACGCGAACATATCCGGAGAATCATCACCCTGCCGTGTACCCCACGAATAGGCCTTTATGACCCCCAACGTGCAGATACACCCGGTACATACAAATGCACCCTGCCTGCTCCGTGAATAAGCCCGTAGACCCACAGCACGTGAACATATCTGGAGAATCATCTCCCTGCTGTGTACCCCATGAATAGGCCTTTATGACCCCCAACGTGCAGATACACCCGGTACATACAAATGCACCTTGCCTGTCCTTAAGTAGGTTATTATTAAGACATCAAAAACCCCTATCTCTAGAGTTAGTGTACCCTGCCGGACTTCAACAACAACTAAACCAAAACCCCTCAGGCCTAACTAAATAAATCTCAACTGCCGGTTCACAGGACTCCCACTCAACTCCTAGAGACCTCAATCAGGACCAAACTCACTAATCCATCGTCAAACGATCAAAGGAGAAATCTCTCCTCTCACCAAAACCCAACTCTTATAAATTTCCAACATCCAAATTCAACGATGAAGTATCTTGAAAACATATGTTCTATAGAAGAATAATATTTAGAATAGTAAGTTATAGATCCAAAACATTTAAAGAATTAGTCGTTTAAAGAACATCAAAATACCTTAGAAAAAACATCAGAACCAGTCGACTGCAAAAGGTCACCAGTCGACTGTCTAGAGGAAACTAACATCTTTAAGAAAATAAAATCTAAGTATCTACAATGGACTGCAAAACTCACCAGTCGACTGTCTAGAGAGAAATCCAGTAATTTTCAGAAAATAAGTCTAAGTATAGTAGAAGTCGACTGCTAATAGTATAGGTCGACTGTCCAGAGGAAATTCCAACATTTCTTTAAGAAAATATTCTAAGTGTTGTAAGTCGACTTAAAAAGTCATAGGTCGACTTACCAGAGAGAAAAACTACAGTAACTTTAAAAGTAATCTGGGTGGTACCAGTCGACTGTAAAAGTCGTCAGTCGACTGTCCAGAATCCAATTTCAAGAAAACTAATATTCGTAGCAGCTGAGTCGTATCAGTCGACTGAAAGGTCGTATCAGTCGACTGTCGGCCTACAGTCTGAAGAATTTAGGTCGTACATATGTCAAAACTAGGGTTTTTACGAATCAATCATATAACAAAATAACTTTGTATTATCTTCCAAATCTTAGTAATACCAAAATAATTAGATTTAAACTTAGTATTTGAGAAATCCAATTTCAAACAACATATTTCACATAAATCACAAATCCCCAATTTAAATCCTCATAACTCAAATCCTCATAACCTGGTCCTCTAGACCATTAATCATTCACAACATTCCTCAACCAAATCTCAACTATTCTCTATAGTTGATCCATGAACAAAACTAATTTATCCTCAACATGGTCAAGTTGTTTTTATCCAACTCACCAATAGTCCAAATTCTCATCTCTAATTTAATTTATGCATGGCATATATCGAACTCAATCAAATCAACATTAATCCAACATTTTAAGAAAATATGACCTAAGCAGTAGCAGTCGACTGTTTCGACTCACCAGTCGACTGTTCACCACGAAAGTCTAACATTATAAGTCCACTAACAGTTTATATTAGGTTCTCAACAGATCTAACATCAATCATATGCAGATATCCAGAGTTCTTCTCAGAGATCCAAATTTTCATCCATTCATACATATACATATTCATCATCCAATCAATCTAAACATTCATACTATTCTCATATGACGTACACAAATCAAAGAGAAACAAACAAAACAACCAAACAATTATACCTACTCACCTACAACATACACAAAACAAAATAAAACAAAACAATGTCACTCACCTTAGGAATGAAGAGATCCAACAAGAAAGCCCCTCTTTTGTGAGATCCAAAATCCTCCTCTTCAATCACCAAGAATATAAAAGATATAATAAAACTTGTGTTGTGCAGCGAATGACGGCTTCACACCCTCTTTTATACAGGCCGGAAATAATGATTTAGGGTTTTAGAAATACATTTGCAAAATAGTCCTTCTAAAATATAACTTTACATATATAACATTTTCTTAGTTAAAATAGGTTAACTAAATCAAAACCAAATCAAATCTTCTTATCACCAAGTTGTCCAGCAATCCAGCACAGCCCAGTAAATAAAAAAAATCCGGATTTACCACTCAGGGTGGCGATTTTGTACAAAAGCACTCCCTTTTGTAATATTTGCAAACATATCATAAAATATTCATAAAAATCCAGAAAAATCAGAAATAATATCTAATAATACATATTATATTTTTCAATCAAAATATTTTACTTTTATTTTCCAGAAAAATATTTGCACAAAAATCTACATGAATTCTATATTTGCAAAAACACCCTTTTTGTTTAAATCTTCACCAAATCGACTTTAAATAAAATCTAAATATATTTAAATTCAAATGATAACCATGGAGAACCAAAATATCAGTAAAAATGAATTTTCATAATTTATTTAAGATCCAAACGACTTTTACATAAAAGCCCCTCCCTTTCGAGGTATTTATAAAAATAGTTTCTCTACTCAGAAAAATCCCAAATTTTAGAATATACTCAATTATAATTAGGAGAATTTATTAAAAATATAAAATTGGTTATTTACACCAAAAATATTTGCACATGTTTCGCACGTGTAAAAGAGATAGATTTTCAGAAAATATTTATTAAATATCCAGAAAATCATTTTAATTTGTTTTCAAATCTTTAAAATAATATTTGAAAATACGGGGTTCTACATCACTCCCTCCTTAGAAGGGTTCTGTCCTCAGAACTGCTGCTAATGAGGTCCAAACAAACACATCAACAAGGAATGAAAACTCATGGATAGAAACATAATTTAAGGATATACAATCACACGAAAGAATGCATTCCAACAAAGAAATACATCATACAGAAGAAACACAATCATGCAAAGAATTCAGAAAAACAAACTTCCGCTGTGCAACTCTGATAACTTGCCATCAGAAGCCATGCTGCAACAACCTCTGAACTCCTGCATCCAACTCTGACCTTCCACAAGCTGCTTCATCCCTCCGAGGATCAGTAGCCACTCCCTCCTTAGAAATGACATGACTAAGAATAGCCACCTCAAGACCATGCCTGGAAAACACCTTAAGCTCCACACTTAAGACTAGCAATAAATGGGCGACACAATTGCATGCAAGAAAACAGTAGCAAATAAAACTTTGTTTTTATTCCCTTAATCCAAATAAATCTTGTTACATGGAGAAAGGTACTCAATCTTCAATTATTCCCAAAATAAAAGTTTTACTTAATACAAAAGAATGAATTTCTAAATTCTTGCACACACGGATCACATTCCTGAGTTATCCGCATCCTCCTCAGTCCATGCAAACACTCGCCCCTACTTCAGATCCTTGCCTTTCCCTGCACCATTTTTCTTCAACTGCGGACAGTTTGGTCGAATATGCCCTTCATGACCACAATGATAGCACGCCTTTCGAGGTTCGGTGCATGCTGCTCGATAATGTCCTATCCCTCCACAATTGAAACAAGTCTGCTTCGCCGACTTCGGACACGCTAACCTGTAATGACCTGCCTCCTTGCAGTAATAACAAGTCACTTCCTGAGTCGCAGGTGCCTTCTGCACTGGTCATCTCGATATGCAGCTCAGATCGCCTCCGTCCATCACCCAATATGACTTAAGTGGCAGAGGGTTATTTTGGGAATTTCGTCCCAAATAACTCTTCGCCTGGTTCGTTCTGAAAAAAATGATATAACCTAGGCCGTTTTTGGGAACAACGGCCTAGGTTATAAAAAATTGAATCATAGGCCGTTGTTTGTTTGGAACAACGGCCTTGTTCTCAATTTTTATAACCTAGGCCGTTGTTCCAAACAATGGCCCAGGCTATAAAATTTCTATAAATTTATAGAAATTTAATAGCCTGGGCCGTTGTTGGGAACCACGACCTAGTTTATAAAAATTGAGAACAAGGCCGTTGTTCCAAACAACGGCCTTTGATTCAATTTTTTATAACCTAGGTCGTTGATTCAATTTTTTATAACCTAGGTCGTTGTTCCCAACAACGGCCTAACTTATATCATTTTTTTAGAATCAGTGAGGTGAAGAGTTATTTGGGACGAAATTTTCAAAATAACCCTCCGCTCATCAATTGAAACGGGTGATGGGGGCCTCGATCTGAGCTGCTGATCGCGATCATGAGCTATCCAATGGCTCAAATTTGTGTTTTCCAACCCGTGAAAACTAGACCCATTTTCAACCCATTTTTAATTGAGCATTTGCCTATATATATATATATATATATATATATATATATATATATATATATATATATATATATATATATATATATACACACACACACACACACCAGTATTTTCACGTGTGATGTACATTTTGATAAAGAGATGGAGTTGGACGTGCGATACACGTAAGTCGGTAGTAATTAACCACGTGCAACGGATGTCTTAAATTTTAAAAATTTGGAGCTGGACGGGCGATACACGTATTTTTAAAAAAGTTAAGATGAAAAAAAAATTCATTTGTACGTGCGATGCACATGTTGATACATAGATTTGGAGATGCACGTGTGATGCACGGGTTTGTTTAGTAATTAGTACGTGCGATAAATGCCTTAATTTATAAAAAAGTTGGAGCTAAACGGGCGATACACGTAATTTTTTAAAAATTAAGAAGGAAAATTTTTTTTATTTGTACGTGCAATGCACGTGTTGATAAATAGATTTGGAATTGCATGTGCAATGCACGGTTTGTTTGGTGACAAAATGGTGTTTGTTGTGTGACATAAAAAATATTTAAAAATTGTGTGTTTGTGACGAACTCTCCCATTAAATATACTAGTAATTTACACCCTCAATGTAGGTCATAATAAATGTTTTGTTTTGAGCTACACGTACGATGCATGCTTATATTTATTGAATTTAGGTTGAACGTGTATTGCATGGGTTTGTTTAGTTACAAACCCTAACTCTCTCATTAAAATAGTAGACTAGTAATTTACATGTGTGATGCATATCTTAATAAATATATTTTTTTAAAGTACAAATTTCAACGTAGTCTGACCTCGAACCTGAGACCTCTTTTATATTAGTTAGGCACGGACAATGCACGTCTTAATTAAAAGAAATTATAAATAAAAACTCTGACGTAGTGAGGACTCGAACCTGAAACCTCCTTCATATTAGTAATGTACGTGCGTCACACTCGTTGATAGATTGACTAATGACACTAAGGCCTTCTCCTATTATAATATTATATATACACACACTACGTTTGCCCGTTGACACGTGCCTACGGCACGTCTTCAGAACGGTGCACCTTATTTGATCATATAATATAGGTTTGGAGGTCCAGCAAATTAATTGAAGTAGCAAACATATTATATGAGAAACTTTTGGGGGTCCAACAAAAAACATATTATATGATTTTTTTATTTTTTTGAATTATTTTAAAAATTTTAAAATTTTAAAATTTTAATTTTTTAATTTTTTAATTTTTTAATTTAAAAAAAAAATTTAAAATTTTTATTTTCTTAATTTTTTGAATAGAAGGAGGGAGAGAGAGAATTTTTTTTTATATAATAAATATAGGAGTTGTTTTAGGTGGGGGATTTGAATTTGAGTTTTGGATGGAACTTTTAGGGGGAAATATGTTTAGTGAGGTTAGATCTGGGCCTTTGATTTTTGGGGGATTGAAGAAGATCCACTTGACAGCTTTCTTTGTGTTTTATTAATATGTTAGGTTTGCCCGTTGACACGTGCCTACGACACGTCTTCGGAACGTTGCACCTTATTTGATCATATAAAATAGTTTTAGAGGTCTAGCAAATTAATTGAAGTAGCAAACACAGAGCAAAAAACGTATTATATAAATTTTTTGATTTTTTTTGAATTATTTTTAAAGTTTTTAAATTTTAAATTTTTTTAGTTTTTAAATTTTTTTACTTTTTAAAATTTTTTTAAACTTTGTATTTTCTTAATTTTTTGAATAGAAAACGGAGGGAGAGAGAGAGAAAAAATTAAATAAATGTAGGAGTTGTTTTGGGTGGGAGATTTGAATTTGAGTTTTGGGGGAAAAATATGTTTTGTGAGGTGAGATCTAGGCCTTTGATTTTTTGAGGATTGAAGGAGAGCCACTTGATAGCGTTCTTTGTGTTTTATTATATATATATATATATATATATATATATATATATATATATATATAGGGAAATGCTCGGTTAAAAACGGGTTTGTTTTCAACCGGGTTGGAAAATACCAATCCTTGCCCTCCGATCGGATCAAATCTTGATGAGCGGTTGTGACTGAAACCCGTTAAAACATCCCACTAATGGTCCAGAAAGCGGAGGGGCAATTTTGGAAATTCACGCCGAAAAATATTTTACACTTAGCGTTATTTTGGCGTGAAGTTTTTTTTGTCAGTTACCTATACTTAGGTCGTTGTTGGGAACAACAGCCTAAGTTATTTAAAGTTTTTTTTGGGGAAAAATTGTACTTAGGCCGTTGTTTGGAACAACGGCCTAGGTTGTTTTTTTAAAACAAAAATTTCAACCTAGGCCGTTGTTCCCAACAACGGGAACAACGACCTAAGTATGTACAAGTGTTTTTCCAAACACTTGTACATACTCAGATAGCCATCTCCCTCACAACTCTCTCTCTCTCTCTAGTGGAGCTCAAGAAACCCATTTTCCCAAACCCTAGCTCTATCTCTATCGATCTGAAAACTCTACCTCTCTCTTGATCGTTGCTTCTCACTGAATCTCTCCCTATTCTCAGACTCTTGTCATCTTCCTTTGAAGTTCCCAATTACAAAAAAACCCTAACCCATACGAAATCTTCCCAACTCTAAAACCCTAATCCTGAAGAAATTAGCCAAACCCTACTCCCCTTCCTTTCTCTACAGCAGCGCGCAGCGGCCTCCTCTATCTCCTTTCTGAACATCCTCATTGTTAAAGGTACTAATTTGTTCCTATTTGAGTAGATCTAACTAGGCTAATTGATTGGAAATTTTTCTTCAATATTTGAGTGTACAATTTCTATATTAGGCGTAGGTATTATAGAGTAGGTAATTCTAGTTTTATTGGGAATGTAGATGTAGTATTAGTTATTGTTGGTCGTTGTTCGATGTTAGTAACAGCGCACAAAGAGAAAAAAAATATGCAACTTTGCGAGTACGTCGGGCTTACCACGCACAAGCCAATGTAATTTATAGAAGTGTGTTTGGATTCACGGTTTGAAGTGTACGGTCGTGTATCGCTTTCGAGTAAATCCCGTAAGTGAAAGCGATACATCGGCATATTCTGCAAACCGTGAGTCGAAACTCACCTCTACAAATTTTGTTGGCTCATGTGTTTTGCGTCCGTCCTACTCCCAAAGTTTCGGATTTTTTTTATCTCGTTTGTGCGGATTTGTACAGTATATCAAACAACAACCTCAACTGAAGTTTTTTTATTTCTATCGAGGGTACTTTTCAGTACGAAATGACATCCAAAAAAAAAAATTTTGAAGAGCATATTGGGCTTACCGCTCGCTACCAAACGGTACTTGTAATTGAGAGTTCGGACTCCCTGTTTGGGGCCTATGTCAATGTATCGTATTATTGGCATTTTTCATGAATGAATGCGATACACGGTCTTATATTGCGAACCATTGGTCGGAACTTACTTTTACAAGTTGCTTTGCCTTATGTGTGGGGAGCCAGATTGTCACGCCCCGCTTTCCAAAAATACAGAATACGAGCACGTAACAAAAGCCCAGTGAATGATTATTATCATCCTTAAGCTGTTTCAAGAAATCTTTGCAACACATCACAAAATTTATCAGAGTCGGAAGCAAAAGTGGAACCAACATGCAACATTGAAACAAATTCACCAACAAAAATTTACTTAAAATCAAATACCATGTTCTCAAATAAAACAGATTCTGGAAAGAAAACAAATATCCTGGGTCAAATCGCCCAAATACAAAATAATATCCAAGTCTTAAAACACGAGAATAATACAAGTCTCACGAATACAGTATTGTTCTAGCACGATACAAGAAATAATAATAATAAGAAAAAGCAACTAATACTTCAAGTCTCCAACACCACCTTGAACCTGTTCTCCATAATCTGCAATTCATCGAATGCAGGAAAAAAGAAAAGAGAAAACAAAAGTACCCGTCAATTGCAAGTTGCGGGTCACAAATAGAGTAGGATACAAGCACATGAAATGGGAAAAACTAACTAGCACATGGTATAGGTATGATGTCAACCTAGACAAATTAGCATGGTAAAAGGGTCAAGTGAATAAGTATCCTATAAACATGCATCAAGTATCAAGTGTCGTGTAATCATGTATCAAGTATCATGTTTTAGGTAATTCAAGTCTCATGTATCATGTATCATGTATCATGTATCATGTAGTCAAGCAAGCATGTATCATGTCAAGTATCTTATTCAAGTATTAAGTTCAAGTCTTGTGTGATTACTATCTAGGTAGCACTTCATGCGCCCCAAATTATATCACATGGTTGCTACAACACAACAGTTTCATTTTAGATTTCATAGGGGACCATGCAGAGCAGTGTGCTCAGGTACAAGCTCCAAGTATCATGTAAACAAGCTCCAAATATCATGCAAATAAGCTCCAAACCAAAACAAGCTCCAAACCCAAAACAAGCTCCAGTGTCATGTGTGCACATGTCATGTAAATTGTGTCAAGCTCCAAGTGTAAACAAGCTCCAAACCAAACCAGGTTCTTCCGAGTACACATTTCTACACTATCCACTACTAGATCTGTCCCATAAAACCCCGGCTTGATTACTTTTATTATTATTGTCCAACGAGCATGTATGCGTGCAATATAGTGTCAAATAAACATGGTGTGATCAGGTCTAGTTTCAGGTTAACAAATCAGCATGCACGGATGATATACATTTACATATACGAGCAAACTAGTCTATGTTTATAACCAGGATAGCAAGACCAAGCAGTATTAAAACAGTAATTCAAAGAGCTACAGGCATGCAAATCATGATCTGTAGAAGGATTTGGAAACTAGACATCCACACGCATCCAACGAGTATAATAAAGTCATATACTAGTTCACAACATCTCAGCTAAAAACTGATTTGAACACAGATTTCATGTTCAGCCAGAAAACAGGGGATCAACTTCAAGAGCATAAAAACAGCATGAAAATACATCAAATAATTTCAAAAAAAATCTGGGGTAATCCTCTATAGATATAGACTCAAAATAACAAGTTTCATAATATTCCAGTAAGTATAGCTAAGTCATCAAAAATAAAAATCAACACAAAAACAAGGTTTGACGAATCTGATATTTCTCAACACTGTTGTACGAAAACAAACATATCTCGCAAACAGCGCATCGAAATCCAATTCCTCCAAAACGGCGTGAAAATAGATAAAATTTTTCAACTTTCATATATAGCAAATAATTTTCATAAAACATAAGGAAATAGGGTGAAAACTGGGTTCAACATAGAACAGCACGCAATTCACAGCAAAAGTAGTTATAGAAAAGGATAAGAAACATCGCTCAAAACTTTATCTTTAAAATACACCAAAAATCTGGGAATTCCCTAACCTCATGAGAAAACACTGAGCAAAACATTATAGTAAGATATTATATATAGCCTAGATTTTGAAAATAAATAGTTCACAAAATTCACACAAAACTGCATCTGAAAACTACCGACATGACTGTACTAAAATTATCATATCTCATTCATAAAAACTCCAAATGCAGTGAAATCAGTGGGTTTGAAACTATATTCAATTATCTAAAATTTACTGTGAAATCTCCAAGTTGAGATTCGGACCCTAACATAGGTGAAAACAGCAAACAACACAGCACAGCCCGCAATTTTCAGATTTCACACTTCATCTTAAAAACGTCGTAATTTTCATAATAATGAACCAAACTCAACCAAATTTGAAACGAAGCCTACAAATCATCTAAATATCACTATTAAGGGTTTCTAACATGTTCACGCCTAATATTTTCATATGGACAATCAATCCAACACATGGTATGCAATATGTCACATACACGATCAAAATCAAGTTTGGACGAAACCTAGGGCATAAACCTATCAATTCTCATGTCATAAATCATCTATGGCCTGATTTACACAATAGATCAAAACTCACAAATAAAAATACAATTTTTGGCCGTCTTTAGTCTCAACTACCCTATATGTGAACTTTTTGACTTGTATCAACCTAATAAAATTATGTACAACTTACTTGCCTCTAATGGAGTAAAATACGATGCAAATGAATCCAAGTGCAAAACCCACGAACAAAATCTCTCCTAGACCGAATCCAAGCGAACCCACGAACAATATTGCCTACACGATCGATCTCCTTGATGCACGATCCAAAGTGGATGATACCCACTTCAAAAACACAGCCAAGGGATGGTCTTGCTCTATTTTGGATGAGGGTGGTGTTGATTTGGAATGGTGGGGGTGCTGTTTGGAGTAGCCGACCACAAGGAGATGGTTTAGGGTTGTAGGAGGAAGTATGGTGGATGAAGTATCGAGATGAGGTGGGATTGCAATAGAGTAGGTGTCGGTTTTGGAAGGGGATGGAGCAAGGCCGGATTGTGAGGGAAAAAAAGGGGGGGCCGGGATTACAATTAGGAGGGGGAGAGAGAAAAAGAGATTAGGGTTAGGGTTAAGGAGAGATTAAGGGTTATATATAAGGGTTAATTGTGGGTTAATGGGTAGTGGGTATCTATATGAATTAATAGGTATATAAATGGGTAATGGGTATTGGGTAGGTTTCAAATGGGAATACAATACACAATAAATTCTATGGCTTCTAAAAATCTCCTTAAGGGTCAAAAATCACAATTTGGGTAAAACACCACTAAAAATCCACCACAACACCAAAATAAATAATAATGATGAATGAGACCAAGAAAATGAGAAAAAGAACTCAAATTGGTGAAATCAACCCAAAAATGCCGACAAACGACACTAGGAGCTCAAAAATGAAAGGAAAAAAATATATATTGAAAATAATCCACTACACGGTTCCGAAAAAATATAAGAGATATAAAAATACATTTTGACAAAAGAAATTTGAAAACCGGAAAAAAAGTAATTTGCGAAAATTTTTAAAATACCCAAAATACACAAAAATACAATTTTGGGAAAACAGGAGTTACAATCCTACCCACCTGATATGGCTAAAAGTCGACGTAAATCGGAACCGTCCAAATCGGGCACGAATCTTAAAGCCCGGGGGGTAAAATGGTATTTTCACCTACAAACGGGTTTGAAATGGGTACTGGATCTCCTCCCCAAAGATCCAATAACCCACGAATGGATCCACCTCAACTGGGTACGGGTTTCAACCCGCAGCAAACCCGGTCTAGCAGGATAGGATTAGGGTTTCTGATTAATACTAATCAACGGCCCTGATTCACGTCTATCCTTCCACTGGGAATTAGGGATTACATTCCTTATCTGATCACAGGGATTACATTTCTAATCTGATCACAGGGATCACATTCCTAATCTTATCCCAACGGTGACTATAAATATCCCCCATCCACCACCATTAAGAGGTAATCAATCTTTTGCCAATTTACGCTCTTTCATAATCTTCTCTGATTACTGACTTGAGCGTCGGAGGGTGCGTCGCCGGGATCAACCCCGGTGTCTCGTACTTTTTGCAGGTGAACGACGGGAGTCAACGGTCAAACTCCGGTAGAATAGGTTTCAGGTTTGCTATTCAAGTTTTCCAAGAATCCACAAATACTATCTGTTTGCCCCTACACCAGATTTAGCGGTAACAGATTGGTGCCATATGTGGGAAACGAACGAATAGCAGCCTCCCCTCTTCCCGTCGGTCAGATCTTTTCCAGCCATGCCTCCTAGGAAAGTAAGATCCAGAGGGTCCAACCGTGGACCCAACCCCGTTGATCAGCAACAGGAAGTCCCCATCCAACCTGCTCAGCAGCAGGGGCAACTTCCTCCTCAAGCTGAGGACCCACTCCAACAAGACCAGCCTTCTCTTCAAAATCAGCAACCTCCTAAGGGTCCCCCCGGTCCTCAAAATGCCGGTGCAGGGGCCTTGCGTCCCAACCTACAGAAACAACCTCTCCATCAGAACCCTGTCTCAATACACAATGCCTCTATGGATTCTATGGCCTCCCACAATCCCCGAGCTTCCGACCTTTGCAATACCATCGTTAATCGGCAGAAGGATGAGGATCTTCGCTGCCGTCTGGATGAAAAGCGGGCCCGAGAGGATATTGTTCTATATGCCTTAGATAGCCTAACAATAAAAAATCAAGTAATTTGAAGTTCATTTGCCCATCTATCATGCTGTTAGAATTTTCAGCCATACAATTTTGTGATGATGTAAATCATGGGCAAATGAACTTCAAATTACTTGATTTTTTATTGTTAGTCTATCTAAGGCATATAGAACGATATGAGCGGTTCGGATTTTTCATAGGGTCTCTAGTTCGTGAGTGCTCAAGGAGTGCTCACCAAAGTAGTGTGCACCCGAAGATCTCTCTCTCTCTCTCTCTCTCTCTCTCTCTCTCTCTCTCTCTCTCTCTCTCTCTCTCTCTCTCTCTATATATATATATATATATATATATATATATATATATATACTAGTGCACCCTTGTGCACCGTGCAATGCTGCGCATAATTTTTTTTTTAAATAAGAAAATAATAAAACTTTTTTTGAAAAATTCATCTATTAACATATATATAATAATGAAGATTCCATTTTCAATTTGGATGGAGTAAGAGTGAGGAGTTATCTCCTACATTTTGCCCTCTTTTTTTTATTTTAAAAATGAAAAATGAGAAAAATCCTAGGCAAAGTGGTTTAACGTAATATATTGTATAGATTCTAATTTTTTATCTTTTTCAGAATTTCTAATTAAATTACCGTATTTAATAATAATTTTTGAAATTTTAATTCAGTTTCCTAATTTTAAATTATTTTCTATGATTTTTTATTGATTATTGAGTTGGCGCGATTTTTTTAGCGATCTAGATCGCTCATCGAGCTTATGCTCGCCCGTTGAGTGGAATAAGGTTTCAGGATGATGTGGTGACGTGGTGCGACCTGGGATGTTGATCATGTGATGGGCTTTCCCGTTGAATGAATTGGACATGCATGATTGGGTGGCGATGTGGCGCGATTGGAAGCCTCAATCACGCATGTTTTCACGCATCTAGACAATCAGACGGTCGAAAATTGAGCGGAGGTGGTGGCTCGGTGTGTGCACATGATAAGATATGTGTGAATTTCTACTTTTGCTCTCCTTTCTTAATATCAAAATGAAGAAAGAAGAGAGATGGTACATTCTCTCTCCTATTAGCATAATATATAGATATAATATGTGGAATTTCTATCTTTCCCCCCTTTATTTGGGGATCCATAATTTTTTTCATCATTTGGTGGCAGAGGTGCAAATGCTGTCTATGCAGTACTTAGGCACTCGTTGTGCACGACAAATACTGCAACTGTCAGTTGCTCCTCAAGCTGTCTTCGTTATTGTGGCTTACCAATAACGAAATACACAAGTTGACGGAAGTCCACTACCTAGTCATGAAACGTGAATCTTATTTCCATTCAGGACTAATCAAGCCCAAAATCTGTATAAACTTAATCGCTTTAATAATAATTAAGATTTTTGTGAATGGGATATTTATCCATTAGAATAAATACCTTTAAAATACATCATACTGATCGATCAAAACATACTTTAACTTCCGTTCTCCAAAATTGAAAAAAAAAACCATAATTTAACTTTCCTGGAAATCTCTGTTAGAAATGTGTCTTGAATACTCGTGGTTCAGATTAGAAGAAAGTAAGACGAAACACGGAGGTCGAAGCGTCGAAGAGAGTAGAATGGAAAACAACAGCAACTAGGTGCAGGCAGAGCTGCGGTCGACTGTCCTGGAGAAAGGTCAACCACACCCGACCGCACACCCGACCGCCGTTGTACATGGTTTGGCCGAGAGGAGGACGGGCGTGTAACACCCCGAATTTCAAATACAGTCTAAATTTGAGTTCCACAAGATCTTTTCACTTCTCTTTGTAGAATTTACAAGGAAATAAAACTTTACTATACATCAGAGTTATATTTACATTTAAACCTTAAAAACAGCGGAAGCAATGTTACAATGAATGAAATACAATAACACTTGAATAGTCCTTAAGCATCAATTCCTCTTTAGTCTTTTTTCATGTGCTTTACCCTGCATAGAAACTGTGGGCACATCAGTTCATTCAATTGACAAATATTATACACGGCCATCCTCTTTATACCGGAAACAGTATAACGATTCTCAATACTTAACAAACCACAAACTTGTTCACAAACACAGCTAACGGGACTATCCTATTGATGTCGTGTCGTGAAAGTGCACTTAGTTCTTAATGCAATTATTTATGTTATATGACACTAATGCGTACTTATCCAGAGTCTATGCAGCCCATACTACATAGGTCCGAGGACAAGCTCTTAACCGTTCTTCATCTTGTAGGGTTCAATCCATCGCCATGACTTAATCTACTTCTGCAATTACGGTAAGTATCCTAGATGTTCTACGAACTACGAACTCATGTCTAGGTGCCCTAGAGAGAATCCCAACCTACTGACACATGACTCATCATGCAGTCATCCTGTGATAATTCACCTCCTACCATCGACATGACACTACCCGCAGTTGCCAAACACCCCACGAGCGTCGCCACCAGGATGGTACTCTGGAGCAGTATCCACGTCCTACTTATGACGCATCATGGGACATCCTGTGAATACTCTCACGCCGCCAATCCAATGGCCCTCATACTCAATATTTTTCTCTTACTTCCATCACATCTTCACTATGTAACTAATCCTTAATTTAATTGAATTATGAACAAAATCAATCCCTTAGGGTTAGCACTCCCACTATACCGGTCTTATTCATTCATTTCACATGATCCAAATTTTGGTCTTTTCATTTCAAATTTCATCTTAACATTTCTTTTATTGCTGGTATAAGGCTTAGCTACACCCTAGTTCTTAATTTTAACTCATAATTACAACATTGAGTTTTTCATACTCATAAGTCTTTTCATGATTAACAATAATTTTCATTTCATGTTCATAGCATTCATGTATTCATATTCATAATGCTCTTCATAACTCATCGTGCCATCAAATTTCAATTTCATACACAATCTCATGCATAAACAATAAATTCAACTTGTCCTATTCAATAGTTTACTCTTTCCACAAAAATTCTCTTATTCTTGTTTTAACAATACAAAATCTCACATTCATACTTTCAATTTTTCCCATTATCAAATCTCTTTTCAAATCTCTTTTAATCAATACATTTTTCTTTATTCAAGACAATTTAAACTAACAATTTATAGTAAGTTATTTCTTGCAAAATAGTCTCAATTTCTCATTTATACTAGGCCACAGGTCATAGAAAATTATCTCATGAAAATCCAGATATTATTTAAAATTTCAGGGCAGTCGACTGTTAAAACATTGCCAGTCGGCTGTTCTGTAAAGATTTAAAACTCGAAAATAAAATTATCAGGACAGTCGATTGTTCTGCGATGATTTAAAAACTCGAAAATGAAATGATCAGGGCAGTCGACTGTTAAACATGGTCAGTCGGTTGTTCTGCGATGATTTAAAAACTCGAAAATAAAATGATCAGGGTAGTCGACTGTTTTGTAACTAAAGAAATTTACTACTTGACAGCCGACTGTCGACTCTAATCCGGTTGACTGTTGATTGCACTATGTTGCAATTTAGAGTAGATCATGGATATATTTTTGACATTGAAATTAAGATCACCATTCTCATAATATTTATGATCATGGTTTCTCCAAAATAATATTTTTAGAACACAAGTTTTCATCTTTCTACAATAAAGTTGTTTCAATTCAAACAATTAATTCCATATGATGCATTTAATCAATTTGTGTCTCATAAGCACAACTTTCTTCACATAGCATGATTTATAAACATAAATCATGACAATAAGATAGATTCTGGCATTTCAATTCCACACATTTATCAATTAGCAATCATCTTCACAATCATTCTCTAAATTATCATTCCATCTCTACTTTATCAAACATGAGACTCGAATTTCTTGATTTCTTTTTAACTATTTTATCACATCATTCCTAGCATGGCATCTAAATTTAAAAACATGAGAAACACCCATCTATTTGAAGAAAAACGAATTGAAAGCTCCTAGAACGCAAGAAAGTAGCCTTCTCCTTCTATAATGTATTGCAAAATGCTCCTCCTCCTTGCTCCTTGGTGCAACCCGAGCTCCCTTGTGCTTGATGGTGATGGCCGGTCACCTTTTGGTTGGGACACATATAAAGATTTCACACTCTAGTCTTTTGCTCACAAATCTCCTTAATCTTTTGCTCTCTTTTCTTTTTATTTTCTCTTCTTTCTTAACAAATGTTTAGTGCACCAATGAGAAGAAAAGCTAGGGTTATTTATACACTTTTAGGGTGGAAATAGGTGGCTAGGATTAATCAAGGAGTTAGAGATTAAGGACCAAGATGAGTTGGAAACAGGGCGAATGATCTTGTTGGACGGTCGACCGCCCACAGCGCTATATATTTTCTTGGCCTTAATTTGTTAGGTCGTTTCAGCTCAATCTTCAACTTCAAGTCAGATCGTACGATTCCTATTCAGTTACTTCTTCTACATGTTATATCGGACGACTGAGAATCAAGATTAAACCTAGGATTCTCTCTATTCTTCTATATATATTGTAAACTCCTCCAATATGAGAGGGTAGGGTACTTCATTAATGTTTTCTCCATTGCAAAGAGAAACTTGAGAGAGATAGTTCTTGGTGTGTGAGTTTAATTCCTTGTAATGAATAAATCATTAACTCCTTGTAATCTCTTCTAGTTGAATATCGGATCTCCCTATATTTTTTCTCGGATTAAGAGAAAGCTAACCGGGATAAATTCTCGTTGTGTTTGTGTTGGATTGGTGGATCTACTTGCTTGCTCAATTGATTCGTCTCATCTACTTCGACTTCCTCATTACTCTATTTAGTTCCGTTGCGATACCGGGCATTTGTTGACGCCCCAATCCCAACAACTGGTATCAGAGCTTCATGTTGCTGAGTCACTTGGTTAAGATGACAGGTCACAGTCTTTTGAAGATCAAGCAATTCGATGGAAAGATCAATTTCAATCTTCGGAAGGTTGACATGTATGATGTCCTTATTCAAGAATATTTGCAGTTAGCCATTAAGAAGAAAGAAAAGTCATCTGATGTAAAGAAGAATTTTTGGAAAGATATTCGTGAAAGAGCCATAAGTCTGATCCGACTATCATAGGCGGATGATGTCAAGTGCAGATTTCTTGAAGAAACTGACGCGACAAGTTTGTGAAAAAAACTCACAGCTGACTACTCTGGCTCGGCGTTGTTAGATCGAATGCACTGGAAGAGGAATTTATCCCGTTTGTTAATGAAGGAGGGTACCATATCCAAGACCATATTACAGAGTTCAATAAGGTATTATCTGAACTTCAGGCAATCAATGCGGATGTGTGTGAGGAAGATAAAGCTTTCAACCCGATATATTTACTGTCGGATTCGTACGAACGTTAATCACTACCATGCTACATGGTAGATCTTCTAAGGAAAGTATTTCGGTAGATGATGTAATAAAAGTATTGAAGGAAAATCAACTTAAGAAGGAGACTCATAAATCATCGTCTACTTCAAGTTTTCTAGCAGTGGAAGGTCCTTCGGGAGGAAGACAAATTGCTATGCAAAAATATTTGATCAGTTGATGATATTATAAGAAGTCAGGGCATATCAAGAAAGACTATTGAAAATTACAGAATCAGAAAAGTGTCACGGATGAAATATCAACCTCCTATGTAGTTAGTACTTGTGATTCAGGTGATTCATGTCTTCTTTTTTCAAATTCTTTAGAAGGTGATTCTAGTTGGTTTCTTGACTTAGGGAGTTCTTCTCATATTTGCTCTGAGAGGGAGTTGTTTTCTACTTATAAGTCTACTACAGGCTATTGTGTGGGAACGAAAAATGGAGAGATTTGTGAAGTAGTAAGCGAGGGAACAGTTGAGTTGAAGATGTTAAGTCTAAACATGTTCACTCTAAGGGAAGTTTTGCATATTCCTCTATTGAAACATAATCTTGTTTCCTTGAGAACTCTTGATGTACGAGGTTGTAGGTGCTTAAGAGGTGTAGTTGGCCTATAGAAGAGTCTATAGGGGTGTTGCTTGGGAATTAATTAGCCATGAGAAGAGTTGTTGGCTGCACTTGTGTGGGCCTGGGTTTCTCCTTAATGACGTGGTCAGAGAGAAGGGGAGGGGCTAGTTGTGCTGCTTGTGTGTAGCACGTGCGATGCACGTGCCATGTGTGTGTGTGTGGTGTGGGTTCACTTGATCCCACATCGGCCATTAACTTGGAAATATTAGAGTTTAAATGATAGAGCTAATGATCATTAGGTACCTAAATGACTATAGCCCCTTTTGTGAAGCAGCCTGTGGTGGGCAATGGATTAAGATTTATTTGTGTTCGTACGAGTTGGTTACGGGCCGTTATAGTGCCCTTGAGAGGGTATACTAATCAGTGAGATTTGCTAGGTATTTGTTCAACTAGAAGAAGAAACTATTGTTCTAAGTGTTTTTGAGTTTTAGTAAAGTTTGGAGATGAATAATCACATCATGTGATAGCACTCGTATGCAATCCAAGGTGGAGATTGTTTGGAATGTGTCTTGAATATTCGTGGTTCAGATTAGAAGAAAGTAAGATGAAACACGGAGGTTGAAGCATCGAATAGAGTAGAAGAGAAAACAAAAGCAGTAAGGTGCAGACAGAGTTGCAGTCGACTGTCCTAGGGGAAGGTCGACTGCACCACCGACCTCACACCCAACTGTGGTTGTAAAGGGATTGGCCGAGATGAAGACAGTCGACTGGTCTTGTTGGACGGTCGACCGCCCGCAGCACTGTATATTTTCTGGGCCTCTATTTGTTATGTCGTTTCAGCCCAATCTTCAACTCCAAGTCAGACCGAACAGCTCATATTCAGTTACTTCTTCTACATGTTATATCAAACAACTTAGAATCAAGATTAAATCTACGGTTCTGTCTATTCTTCTATATATATTATAAACTCCTGCAATATGAGAGGGTAGAGTACTTCATTGATATTTTCTCCATTGCATAGAGAGACTTGAAAGATAGATAGTTCTTGGTGAGTGGCTTTAATTCCTGGTATTAAGTGAATCATTAACTTTTTGTAATCTATTCTAGTTGAATACCAGATCTCCCTATATTTTTTCTTGGATTAAGTGAAAGTTAACCGGGATAAATCCTCGTTGTGTTTGTGTTGGATTGGTGGATCTACTTGCTTTCTTAATTGATTCGTCTCATCTACTTCGACTTTCTCATTGTTCTATTTAGTTTTGCTACGACACTGGGCGATTGTTGATGCCCCAATTCCAACAATCTCAGCAGTACAAATGTAGATTTAAAGCTTATCACTTATTCCATAAGTTATTCTTAGTCTTAAAGGTCTAGTTCAAAAGGGGAGATCTATTGATTCTTGATTTTGATGTTCACAACACACTGCACATGTATATATGCTATACTTTATAATTGCAGGTGCTATACACAAAGGACTCACTACTATACAACTGAACATGCATAAAAAGCTCCAGATAAAGACAATGGTTAAAGCTTCATTCAAGACTCAAGACTCAAGCCAAGACTCAAGCTTAAAAGTGTCAATTATAATCATGTCTTGTAAACAATGTAATCTTATTTTTGTTGAGTCTTAGTATGATGTAAAGCCTTGTCACACACACATACACTCACTATTTTACAATGTGTGTTTTTCAAAACATCAAAAAGGTCAAAATAGTTTGAAATAGTTTAACTGTTGAGTACCAGTCGATCGATGCTTCTATCAGTCGACTGTCAGTACAAAACTGTTTAAATTTATTCAAACTCTGACCAGTCGACTCATTATGGAAACCCAGTCGACTATTCGAGTGCTTTTGACCGTTTTCTGTTTTCAAAATCGTTTTTCAAATTCAAAAGCTCTTAGATCCGTTGGTTGACAGTTGGAATAACTGTCTCCCAACGTCCAGGAATTCTAACTCTATAAATAGAGTTCAGAATTCACTGAAAAAGATCTAACAACATTTTTTAACAACTCCGAGCATTCTTTGAGAATTTCTAAGTGTTCAAGAGACAAAGCTTTCAAGTTCTAAGTTTTTGGTTCTCTACATTCAGTCCAGTATAACATCGGAATTCGTTCTGGACTGGGTATAGAAGTCGACCTCTTTTTAGCCACGTTCTACATCACATAACACCAACAAGGCTATAGGTTGACTGTAAATTTTTTATTGTTTCTTTTTGCTCTCGGTTGGAGAGTTAGACTCTAGGGTGTAGAGTCGGTCGTTTCACTCTTGGTGGTAGAGTGGGTCTGCTTTCTTTGGTTGAGAGAAAGGACTACGGGTTAGACAAGGTTGTTGTCTGAACGCCGTAGGGTATTCTTGTAAACTTGTTTTTCAAGAATAGTGGAAATCTCAAGTGGGTTGGTTGGGGACTGGATGTAGGTCGGAAGGACCGAACCAGGATACATCGTGTGTACTCTGTGATTGTTTCTCTTGAACTTGCATTTACATTTTTCTGTTTGTTTAAGTTCTGTGAAACTTGTCTGGACAGTCGACTCAGCACATTATCAGTCGACTGGTCAGTCTCGTATCTTTGAATATTAACTTTGTCATCAGTCGCCTGTTTCAACTTTAAGTCGACTGCACAGAGTTGTTTCAATTTTCTTTTATTTAGTTATCTCAGTCGACTGGTTCACTCCTAAGTCGACTGCACCGAAGAAAAAGTCTTTATTCCGCAGTTTTTTTTAATTAACACTATTCACCCCCCTCTAGTGTTTGTTGCCTCGCCTACAGGATCCAACAAAATCTACAAACTCAAGAAACAAAATCAACATGCAGTTACCTGAATGGACTAGACATCTTCAATTGGCATTCGGGAGTAGGGGTGGCATTCGGGCTACCCAGGTCGGGCCAGGCCGGAACCGCGTGGGCTTGGCCCAGCCCCAGACCAAACCGAGCCGGGCTCAACTAATTTGCGGGCCGGGCCGATTTGCGGGTAGTGTAATTTAAAAAAAAAACAGAGATCAAGTATTAAATAGTAATTTTATAACAACTGCAATGAACAAATAAATAATTGAAATTAAAACCAAATTTAAATTGATTTAACAAATTACAAATTATTAAATAAAATGAAGTTCATGAATAATATTTCATACAAATTAGATCAAATTACAAAATAAGGAAATTATTTAAATTTAGAGATCGAGATGGCCTTTATTTAGATTGAAAAGAAGGCATTGGACTATTGTCGTGCACTTCTACTTAACCTAAATATAGAATCTCATCCCCCTAAATTTCTTAATTATTTACAATATATTATACAACATTGTAATGTAAATCGACTAAATCTAGTTGTTCATTCATCGATACTTGTTGAGCCAGCATTGTGCTTCATGTAAATCTTGGGTTCTTTCTTCCGCTTTCATCCAATCTTCGGCGCATACTAGCATCTCCAAAATTTTTGCTATCAATCGATTCCTGTTCGAGCTCATTATGCTACCACCAAGAGAAAAAACACTTTTCGATGCAACTGTTGACACCGGTGCTGTTAGCAAATCTCTTGCCATATGAGAAAGAATATTACAAATATTTTCATTGCTCTTCCAAAACTGTAACACATCTACTACATCATCAATTGAACTTTGTGCATTATACCAATTCAACTCATTTGGTGAATTAGTTCTTGGTTTTTTTAATTTAATAAGATTTAAAACACTACTAGTTGCATGGCTCTTTCCTTTTGATAATATGGAGAAGAAGAAAAAGAAGAATCAACATTTTGTGTTTGTGTTTGTGTAGTGTTAGATGAATAAAGTCTATCATAAGTATCATATAAACTCGTCAAAATATGCTAAAAATATTGAGTAAATACAACATGATCAAAATCTTGTATTGCCTCGTGTACGGCATAAGTGTAAAAATTTCAATTAAATTTTTTGTGTCATTGATGTGCCTAATTTATATACAAATATTTATACTCATTTACCAATTAAAATTGCTTGTTTTCGTTGATATTGTCTATAATTCATCTTATTTCTATAGGATTTCATTTAATTAATTATTTTTGAAGAAATAATATTTTTGATGCAAAAAGTAAAGATTTGTGGAAAAAAATCAACAAACAAAGAAAAATAATGGATTTATAAATTTTTATTGTTTTGTTGAGTTAAAAGTGCGAAAAATAATTTTTAAAAAGATTTTTATACGCTAATATGATTTATAGTTAGTTTAATTAATTTTAAACTAATTAAATTTATTTTATTTAAAAATCGTAATTTCAGGTATTATTTTCTGTATGCAGCAGCACGTAGTTGGCAGAAAAGGAAGAAAAGAGAGAAAGAGAAACAAATAAAATTATGGATTAAAAAGGAAGGAAATAAAGAAAGAAGAAGGACTATTCTGCAAAAAGCGCAACCCTAATTCTCTTTCCCGTTCTCTATAAGAAGAAGCTAAGGAGAGAGAGAAGAGTAGGAGGTGATGGCTAATCATATATATATATATATATATATATATATATATATATATATATATATATAACAAAAAACTTAAACAAAGAGAGGAGAGAGATAGCCGATAGTGACAGCGGCTTCATCTCTTCTTGCGTGCTGCACAGCCACAGAACAAACCAAAGGAAGAGACCTGCGGTGGGCCCACGTGACAGGTGGCATCGCTGACGTGGCGTCTCATCCTTCCTCTTGCGTGCAGCACAGAACAAAGGAAGAGAGAAGTAGCAGGGCGATAGCGACAGCATCCACACGCACGTGCAGACGACGCGACGTAACTCCTGGTGCTAGGCGACTTGGGCTTCTTCTTCTTCTTTGAACGCTGACGTGGGAAAGGGCAGAGGACAGCAGCGATCTGACGTGGCTCCTCTGGTTTTGGGACACGCGGCCCAACAACGGCAGTGTGACAGACTGACGCGTTGATGTGACGACGCGTGACAGCAACACTTTTGGCTCCGACTTTTGAGACAGAAATTTAGGTTTGCATTAATTTTAATTTCTTTTTGTATCTCTTATTCTCTATATATTTTTGATGCAATCCTAAACAAAATTGATATGAACTAAATTTATTGTTCTAGAGGCTAAGGTGTAGCCGAGTTTTGCAGAACACAAATTTTAAATCCTTATTATTACCCTATTTTTCCTGGTTGTGTTTTAATTTTTATTATTTATGCGTACAACATGGTGGATAGACATTTGTATGATTTTTCAAATCATAAAGAGACTGAACAGGTTATTTGTGATTAATAAAAATTAACACCGTATATTGGAGGACGTGACCGTTAAGAAATCCAATTTCTCAATTAATAATTTGATGGATAGGCGAAGAATTAGTTGAGAATAATTTTTAGACTACGTGGATAGAGTGGTTAATATCTTTAGTATTTTGGTCTACAATTGGGAAAGATAATATCTTTAATTCATAAGGAGTTATAATTTGTGTGTGTGATAAACGAGGTGAACCAAGAGCCCTAGAACTAATTTTACCATTAAACAAAGTACAAGAGCTTCATAGTTTCACAGCCCTCTCCCTCTTCACCAATTTAGTTAGTTTTAATTAGATAAATTTAATTTAGTTATTCTATCATTTATAAAATTCGATCTTCCAAATAGTGATAAATCTAGCGATATCGGTACTCAGTAAAATATCTAGTCCCTGTGGGTTCGACACTCTACTCACCTATCTATATTACTTGTGCGATTTTGTACACTTGCAAAAATTCAACACCAAGTTTTTGGCGCCGCTGCCGGGGACTAGTTATTCTTTTATTGATATTGAAAATTGCTAGATTATTACTAGTTTGGATTTTTTTTTGTAATTATTTTATTTTCTTTTGACTAACTTTTGCTTTTATTTATTTTTCTTATTTTATTTTTTTTGTTTTTCTATTTTGTTTTTCCTTTTTTGATACTTACATTTCAGGACATACAAGTGCATTATCATGGCAAACGATGAAAATAGGCCTTTGAGAGACTATGCTATGCCCTCAATTTATGAGTCAAGCATAAAGAAACCGGTTATTGAAGCTAACGATTTTGAGATTAAACCGGCAATGATTCTATTGATTCAACGGACTGTTCAATTTTGGGGACTACCACATGAGGATCCTTACGCTCACATTGCAGATTTTCTAGAAATTTGAGACACTTTCAAGCACAATGGAGTATCAGGTGATGCCATTAGATTGAGACTCTTTCCTTTTTCACTACGAGATAAGGCGAAGGCTTGGTTACATTATCTACCACCCTGTAGTATTACTACTTGGGAGGGACTTGCACAAAAATTCCTCCAGCAAAGACAACGAAACTAAGGATTGATATTGTGACATTTATGCAATTTGAGACTGAGTCTTTGTATGATGCATGGGAAAGGTACAAAGAGTTATTAAGAAAGTGTCCTAATCATGAACTACCGAAATGGCAGCAAATGCAAACATTCTATAATAGTTTGGGAGTTACACATAGATCTATGGTTGACGCAGCAGCAGGTGGTGCACTTATTAGCAAAACTTACACAGCAGCCTATGATCTTTTAGAGGAGATGGCATCAAATCATTACCAGTGGTCTTCAGAGAGAGCAATGCCAAGAAAAGTGGCTGGAATTTTTGAACTTGATCCTTTTTCTATTTTAAATGCAAAAAATGATATTTTATCTAAACAAGTAGAAAATATAAATTTTCATGCTATTCATTCTAATATGATTTGTGATCTTTGTGCAGAAAATCATTCAAGTGCAAGTTGTCAAGTGGGGAACCCTTTTGCTCCATCAAATGCCGTACATGAAAATTTTGTGTCAAACTTTCAAATGCAAAATAATCATTATGCAAACACATACAATCAAGAATGGAGAAACACCCCCAATTTTTTATGGAACAACAATCATGAAGCAGTTATACCACCTCAAAATTTTTCACAGCAAGAAAAGAAGCCGACACTTGAAGACATATTTATGCACTATATGGAAAGGGCAGAACAATACATACAAAAGACAGATTTGGCAATCCAAAATGTTGCAAATTCAACTTTGGCTTCCATTCACAATCTTGAGGTACAAATTAGTCAATTTTCAAATATTTTTAACTAAAAAACTGCAGGAACATTACCACGCAAGACAGTTGTCAATCCCAAGGAGAATGTCGAGGCTATAACATTAGGAAGCGGGAAGACAATTGAGCAACCACAAGAAGAAAATGACAAATAGAATGTGGTTGAAAAGCAAAGTGAGATTGAACAAATTGTGGAGGAACAAATTCAGCATGAGCAAGTAACTTTTGATATTTTTAATTCCATAAATTTTTCTCCTGAAGAACTGTCATCTATTCAAGTAAGTGAAACTTATTTAATTGTGGGCGAGGAACATAAGGCTAAATTTGAAAAATTACCTATAGAAGTATGTCCAACAAATTCAACAACTTTTGAACCTGTTAAAGAAAATATTTTTGAAAATGTTATGTACTTGGATGCTGCACCTTCTATTTATTCATTTTTGCTCCATAAATTCAAAGAGGTGGGGGAATCAAAGACATCATCATTACGAAGAAAACGCCTCAAATTAGAGCTTGAACCTGATCCACATCAGAAGAGAAAAATTAGAAAGGATGTGTTAATGTTGTTGGATCTTGGCGTTACTTAACCATCTCACCCCCATGTCTGGCTGAAGACTTAAAACTTAGCGCTTCTTGGGAGGCAACCCATGCTTTCTTTTATTGCATTTAGTTTTGAATTATCTTTTAGTTTATTTTATTTTAATTTTCGATTTTATCTTGTAGGATTGCATAAATTTTGTAAGTCACCGGGCGGAGCTGTTTTGAACACATGCATTGATGGCTATTTTTGAGCAGTTTGGAGTCAAAATCTGGAAAAATGGTTCAAAGAGAAGTTATAGCCTATCGTCTTAGCTTTCCAGCAAAAAACAATTCAGCCCATTTGGACATCTACAGCTCCAGATATCGCCAAAACACTGAACACTGCTCGTGCAGAAATTTAAAGACAAATCAGGGGAGAAATTCTAAACTTTTGTATTCTTTTTGTTTTTCTTTTTCCTTTTCCATTGAGGACAATGTGATATTTAAGTTTGGGGGGAAGATTTACAAATTTTTTTTTTATTATTATTTTTGAAAGAAAAACAAAACAAAAGGATTATAATTAGGCTTACCTTTACACTTTTGAGTTCTTTATTGTGATAAGCATTGAAACAATTTTTTTGGGATAAACAATTTTTTTTATAAAGAAATGTTAAGCATACTTATTTACTTTAGGATTATTGAGTTTCAAAATTCCTTACAAAATTGTGTGGGTCATGCTATTATACATAAAAGACAAATGTGATGCTTTTTCTTGTGATTATCCCCTTTGATCTAGTCCTAAACAGAGTTTAAGTAAATAGAGTAATAATGAAAAAAAAAAATTATTATGAATAAAGTCAATCTACTCCAATGTTTTGAGTTGCTTAGTAACTAGGGGTATTCATCACAAATGTTTACTTTTACGTAAAACGACAACTTGAAATATGAGTATGCAAAGCACTTTAATTCGACAGCGCGGCCAAAGAGGAGAAGGTCTTCATCGGCGATGGGTAGCCCTTCGATCTTCCTCGACAGTGACGTCTACAGTCGCAGATGACTGCGACAACTCCAGCTACGGTCGCGATCGTTGATGGCGACAGCTGCGACAACAGTTGTGATCAATGACCGGTGATGGCGGCTACAGTCGCGATCGAAAGTTGCAGATGTGGTCGTTGAGCGGCGGCCAACGACGGGGGTGAGATTCCAACGAACCCTCTCTCTCTCAATCTCAGTAATATCTTAAGATTGTTAGAGATCAAGATGAGTAATTAGGGTTAGGGTTTTATCTCATAGCTGCTTAAGATATTATACCCTGCTTATCAGTATTGGAATATCACAGAGCACTACCTCTAGACCAGCTTTTATATGAGATGAACTGGGTTTAAGATGCTGGGCTTTATGCCCACTCGACCCGGTCCAACAATTAAACATATAACACGTGCAAAGCACGTGTTGCCCCATAGAACATTATACACAATAATATTCTATTATATTGAGAATATACTTATATATCCAACAGTTCCATCTCTACAAGTTCCAATAGTTCGGGATCGTCAACAGCATCAACCTTATTCAGGAAGAAGACAAGTGAAGGCACACCAACCTACATAATAAGAATGATACAAAAATTAACTCACTGCCTCTATTTTTAACAACCATATATAGTACTAAGAGATCTACCTGGCGGGCAAGGAGAATATGTTACTTTGTCTGGGGCCGAAACAAGAAGAATTCCTCCATCGATAGCTCGTAGCGGCGTTTCCCAAAATTCTGCAAATAACACCGCAAGAAGCTATGTCGGGATAGACAAATGGCATATCCCGGCGTTTTGAAAAAACGCCGCTATAGGCCACCCTATCCCGGCATTTTGTCAAAAAATGTCGTTATAGACAATCATCTATACCGGCATTTTTTGAAGAAAGGTCGGGATAGGTACATATTGTTTCGCGTTAGCTACTAGCTCTATCCCAGCGTTTTTTGGTAAAAACGCTGGGATAGAGCTGCCCTACATTGACGATTTTTTTTTTTTTTTTTGGATATCAAATCTAAACTAAACTAAACTTCCTATGCGTTTTCACAAATAAATGTAAAATATAAACACATTTTCACAAATGAATTGAAAATATCAACTTCAGTCTCATACAAATTATCACAAAATACAAAATTGTGCCTGCCAAATTCATCAGTCTTATTTCTATACACCAAATATAGATATAATACATTTCTTGAAAACTATTTCTAGTATGAAGCCTATAACTATGGGGATGGCAGTAAAAATACCAATGTGGACCTAGGACGGAGCATTTAAAGCAACATCCAATGAATTGTTCCCCAACATCTTAGGCTGATGAGATATTGCAAAATCATGACCTAATAGAGGCTGCAAAACCTAATAGAGGCTGCAAATTAGTGAAGACAAGTTAGAATACACATGACAAAGAAGTACTATTATAAGATGTAACAATTAGACAGTGAGTACGTGAAGGAGTTTTCAACAGGAATACTATGATATGGACCATATGGAGCATAACCATAACCAAGCTGAAACACATCCCCATAAACTCCCTGCAGCCAAAACATAGTAAACCAAATACATGAGTAATAACTTCCGATCTCCAGATTAAAGTGCAACTAATCCTACTTCTACTTTTATAAGAAATCTTTGTCTACAATGTTTATTAGCTTGGTTGATGATTTTCTTGTCTAGAGCATTCGCATATGCTACGCGATAAATATATGTAGGAAAAAATATACTAAACGTAACAAAATATAAAATCCTTTAAGCACTTCAGAATCCTCTTCATAATTGGCCAACTCTTATAGTATAGTAATTAAAAACAACCAAAATCTAGGATTAGATTGCATAAAAGGAGAAGTCAAGAGGTAAGAGTCAAATAGGCCATATTTTTGTTCATTGTATAGTGTAGTTTCATCATAAACAAACATCTCCTGCAAGCTTAAAAAAAATACTAATGGAACTTCTCTTATGTAATGATGATATTAAAGCTGACTCACCGGAGTCATCTCTACTCCTTCAGGATTCACGTATCTGTGGTAATCCTCCCAATCATTCATCGAATCATAGGCTGAAAGAGAACCAAATTTCATTCATTCAATAGCAGGTAAACATAGAGAAAGGCAAGTTTTGAAATAGCAATATCATTAAAATATAATAAGTACACATATCAGCATAAAACAAAACAAAACAAAAATGGCTGGAATGAGATAAGAGGTAATCAGCATCACTAGGTATAAACTTTGCAAAATGCACCAAACAAAATGTAATGGACCTCTCATATTTGCCTCTGTAAACCAACAATTCCATAGTTGTCCAATCCTGCAGTCATGTTTACAGTATCATATGAAGTTTTGCTCTGTCCAAGTAGTTCTTCACTGTATTTGAAATTAATAGCTTATCAAAGGTCATGGGTATGTATCATATGTGATTATGATTCAATTATAATTCAAATAGGCTTGTAGTATAGGAAAGAATAGCATTTTCTTTTTACGAAAAATATAACTATGTATCTAGAAACCACTTAGTTAATCACATAAATCAAAACTAAAAATGATACAGGATAACTCTTATAATTGTTCAGATTACAGTTCCATCAGATATTTATGATATACACTACAAGAAATTTGCCATATACCAACGGACACCTATAGTGACGGATCACTAAAACCGTGGGTATAGACATTGTATACCTACAGACGTATAATAAACTGTGGGTATAGGTATCCTATAGCTTTAGAGTTTTTAATCCGTAGCTATAGGTTTTACCAACGGGATAAAACACCGTAGGTATATTCTATATTTTATTTCCCCCCAACTTTTTCATTTTCCCACCAATTTCCAAATACCCCCAATTTATACAGCTCTCACGCTCACACCCATCTCTCTCTCTCCTCTCTATCTCTCACAACCGAATCCCCCCCCTTTGACCGCATCGCCGTCGTCGGTCTTCCACGTCGCCGTCGTCGGTCTTGAACGTCGCTGCCGTCGTCAGTCTTCCACGCCGCCGCTGTCTTCCCTCGCCACCGCAGCAAGCATCTTCCTCTCGCCGTTTTCTTCCGCCGCCACCCACCTCCGTCGCCCACTTCTTCATCCGCCGTCGTCTTTCGTTGTCCGCCGTCACCCACCGCTTCCACCATCACCTGCGGCCATCTATTTTTGATTAATTTTGCAAACCCTAGGTATGAATTTGGGTGCTTCCCCTTTAGTTGATGAATTTTGATTGTCATGTTTTTGTTTATTGTTTGATTTCATTGAGAATGCGTTCTGGTAGTTTATGGTTCTATTCATTGTGGTTATGGATCTTGATGTCAAATGTACCGTTAGTTAGAGCACGACCAGAGACAATGTCGGATATTTATCATATTGGAGATGTTTAATTTCAAAGTGAGAGGAGGGGTAGAAGACATCAAGTTTGAGTAAAGAGTTGTCAAATTTGGGAATACCATTACAAATGCCACTCTTAGCGATAACAGCATTAATATAGCGAATGCTATTGTTGTGTCATTTCTCTTTTCGATACAATTTTCGATTAAGTACGGTAGTCTATTTTGCTTTCCTTGTTGAGCACTTGAGCTTGAAGTTTCATAGTGATGTACACGGATGTCTTTGTGGTTTCATTTTGCCTCTATCTGATTTTAGACTTGCAACTTCTCTTTTTAATTGTGATTCTTGTGATTTGTAGCTATGTCGAACTGTGAAACAGTTGGTTTGGCATGAACAACCTCATATTTGCTCTTTGATTTTGGAAGATAAAACACTGCATTAGAAAAATGTCTTTATATTCTGTCATACATTCATCTTTCTTAATACTACGATTGTAGTGAAGCTAAACTTTTCATCAGCCACCCCTCTTTGGAGAAATGGGCCCCTCGACAAGCCAGTTTTATGCAATGCATGTGGTTCAAGGTGGAGAACAAAGGGTTATCTGATTAATTACACTCCCCTGCATGCTCGAGAACTGCTTGATTCAGAACAAATTAATGTACCTAAAGTTAAGAGTATATCCTTGAAGCCAATAGAGAAGAAGCTTCTAAAGGTAAAACAGGTTCCTGTTGCTCTTGTGGAAAATGAACGTGAAATACCATATTCTGATCAGAACTTCCGAAAAATTCTTGTAGGGGATTCAAGCAATCGCTCAAGCTCTGGATCGGCAACATCTTATACGGAGAGTTGTGCTCATTCTGGAACAACTGAAGCTAGTGATTTGACTGGTACAGTTCTTTTCACTCATTGTACAAATATCAAATCTTTATTAGGCATATTCTAGAGTTATCTTTTAAGATGCACTAAACAAATTCATCTTCTTTGAAATCTTTACATGTTTTAGGCTTTATGTAAAAGGAAACAAACAATTCCCGAGAACTCCTAATGCATTTTATCTTACGTTACACATCATTCATTGTGTAATGGTGACAAAATTCATGTTTAGAAGTGTCATCGCCAATAGAAGGCCAATCTGAAGCCTCACACATTATTGTTCTGTGAAATCAAGCTTGGAATATATGTAATTGTGATGATGAACATTGATAATCCTTGAAAAGAATGTTTTTCCTTCTCAATGGTTCCTTTCCTTGGAAATATTCAAATTATGATGCTGCTTTCGTATGCTAGAGTTATCTTTTAAGGTGCACTTGATAAAAATTGTCACTTGTATTCACCATTACAAACTTAAATCATAATTCTTTCAAATTGATTAGCTCTCACTTCTAGTTTTGCATATTTTTCTGTAGTCAAAGGAAAGCAGTAGATATTGCGACAATTTTGATAGAATTCAATTGAAATTGATCAATCTCCAACCAACTAGAAAATGGAATTGTGCGCTAGCTATGGTCCCAGCTTTGGGATGACTTTGTTTTCTTTGGATGCTAGTGCAGATATAGTTACCATGCACTTAGTCTTTTCTTCATATATTACTTTTATTGCCTTCAAAACATCCTTCTTTGCTTCTGTTGTTCAGGATCTTATGTGCTTGTGGTTATCAGTTTCAAGTCCCACCCATGCTGGGACTTAGGAGCCCCATGCTCTAGGCTACATATTATTTTCTTTCATTTCTTTCATTTCTTACATTTCTTCTGGTTACTATCAAATCTATTCTTGTTTCTGTTTTGATGGTAAACACTTTCTTTTCAGCTGTCAGCTTTCATATTGCCAATTAAAGCTCTGAATTTTTATTAGGGCTTTTAATAACTAGTTCCTTGCAAATGAGTTACCATGTGAGAAAAGATTATTGGTCTTCTCTTTCTGAGGAAGCAAGAAAAACTCAAGCTTCTGTTGAAGTATGAATTGAAGAATACAATTGCCAAGCATACGATCATGTATACCATCTCGTATTCATCAGCGTGTACATCAGTATGAAACTTCAAGCTCAGGTGCTCAAGGAAGGAACTTATAACAGCATATGGAGGCAATTTTGCTGCCAAGGTAATAAATACTCGTCGGTTTTTCAAGTTTCTCTCATTTATTTTTTGTTTGTTTTGCCAAATAACCATTCAAAAGTTATAATGTCTCACATACCCTCAAATAAGCTCTCTAAACTTCCAACATGATTCATGAACACTGTCTGGTTGTAGTGATGCATGAGGAAGAAACTCTAAATTCGTAATTCGTTGGTATGTAGCTTGCTCATCTATTAGAAATGGAGGTTAAACATAGATGCAATCAGATTCTAGAGCTTGGTTTTCCAATAGGAGGTATTGCTAAATTATTTGCTCAAGATTGGGAAGGGGATGTCACTGTAGTAATGCCCGCTACTCTTGCCCAGTTATTAACTGTTCTCCATTCCTCTGTCTTAATATCAGTAACTTCAACTTAACCTTAGACGTGCTAACCTGAATCTTTACTTTTTATCTTCTTTCTGTAGTATTCAAAGATAATACAGAACCCGTCATATATGGATCTTCAAAGGGCTGCCAACCAAGGAAGGAGATGCACCTGGGAGAAACTATCAGCCATATAAGCTAACTGTGCAATTGAGCTTGCCCTTGATGAATGTGTTGCCCTTCTAAATCACATGCGGAGACTGAAAAGAAATGCAGCGAGGGCAGCTGCATCCCAAGGCACCATTGATCAACAAGAGAAATGACACAACAAGAGAAATGTTGAAATCTGAGTTGAATGAAAAGTGGAGGCAATGGAAGAGCAATTTAAAGTCAATGGCATATGACCCGAGTAAAACGGAAGAAGAAGTTGCATCTGCATTACCGGATGATAGGGTTGACCGAAATCAATATCGTGAATTGGTTCGTTATTGGTTTTCTGAAGAAGGACAAGTAAGTCATATAGTAAATAGATTCTTGCATATTATGAGTAATATTTTGACTTTGGTTTCTTCATTCGTCTAATAATTTGTTGTATCAATCGTAGAAAGTAAGTAAAATTAATAGACAGAATCGTGCTAAGTTTGAAGATCTCCATTGTATGGGTACAAAAAGTCTCCCAAAATTGATTGATGAAAAGGTTTGTTTATATTTGTACTTTTCATTCAGTAAAATGTAATTACAAGATACATATAACTTGTTTATTTGGTTTCAGAAAAAAAAGAGCAAAGGATTATCACCTCAACGTAAAGAGATTTACATTGATACTCGCACTCGTAAAGATGGATCAATTGTCAATGAGAAGGCTGCTAAATTGATTGTAAGATTTTGTTCTCATTCACTTCTAAAGCTTTACTGTATGTTCACTAAATGATCTTCTCAATATAATGTAAATCTGCCACTTTATTCATATTGATTACTGTATGATCAAATGTTTTCCTCTTTGCCACTTTATTCATATTGATGTAATGAAGTTGCTTCTTTATCATACTTCAAATTAAACAGTGTGTATTGGTTTTCTTCAGGTGACATTGTTTACAAAATCCAGTTAGGCAGTTACCTTACTATTATTTTTAAATTATGTGTTTTTAAAAGTATCTGCATGGTGATAGAGAGTATCTCGGATATATAGGATTTCACTGCACATGGATTAAACTAGGAAATAACTTTTGACCTATGATGTTCGATTGTCCACTTTCCCGCACGGTTAGGATATCCTCTTCTACTTGCATCAACCTTCTCTGGATGTAAGGATGAACATAAGAACTAGAGCATGATCCATTGTTTCTGCATAAAAGAAAGCTAATGGTTATTAGGATATCAAGAAGTCTACAATCTGCAGAGAGCAGTTGGAACTTAAATATGCAACTGCATTATCTGCAAAGGCACCTAAGAACAACTATCTTGGAGAATTTTGATATCAGTAATTAGAGAATAAACACTGCAGCAATAGTTCACACACCTTCCCTTCTTTACAGCATCATCAGAACATGTATTGGTCAGGGCCACGTCAGTTTGGCCATTACCAAGTTCTGTTGATACAAGATTTTTTGCTGTACACTCTGGCTGTAGTTGAATATTTGACATCTCATCCTTTCCTACCATGGTTGAGTTTCCTGTCCGGTGGAAACATGACAAGCGGATTATAATCCATATCAAACGAGAATCTTAAAAGATATCAAACTGAGAACATATGATTTGTCCTAGTAGCAACAACATGCTTATCTGCGCTCCCGAATGCTTTTCCGAGTATTTATATCTACACTATCTATACTACTATATAATGGAAGGAAGAGTGTGTCACTGGCCTTCTCCCATTATAATTACATTCACCAATACAGTGACACACATTTGTGATATTGCATTTGTCAAGACCAAATATTGACTATTGAAGTTAACCACTGATCAGTGATCACCAACCTTGATCTAGATTTCAAATCTCAAACTTCACAGAAATAAGTTTCCAAGTAATAAACCGTGCGGGAAAGTGGACAATCTATATTAATTATAACTAATGACAATTAACTATTTTCCCCCCAACAAAAACCATCATGATTTGGATGCCAACCTCACCTAACTGATAACAGACAACATGTACAGCATAATCTTGACTGTTTTAGTTAAGATCATGTGCAGCATAATCTTAACTGATAACAGACAACATACACCTGTTATTCAAAAAGGTAGCTTCTGATATCAAGATTATATATACAGTATTTTACATTCATTTATAAATTCAGCCATATGCTAACGAAACTCAGTTAGCCAATAAATTTTCTTGAATAAGTAGGTTTTCTTCAAGTGGGCTTAGCCAATTCTACATAAACTCAATGAGCTAATAACTTTTGTTCATAATGTCATCCGCTACTTACCAATTGAATCTCTGAAGTTCCCAAAGACATTGAATTTCTCTAATACTTTTCTGCAGTTAAGATATTGATGAGTCTATGATTTCTCTAATACTTGTAATGTTTCAGGTTGAACTAAACAAACACAATAATGAGGCTGTAACATCTCAATCAACCCAAAATACACAAAGTCATATGCCTTGGAAGGATGACACATATTCCCAAGTACAAGGACCTGAAAAGAGAGGACGTGTGCGTTGTATGGGCAAGATTCCTAAGCCTAAAAAACAGAAGGTTTCTTTGTCTGAAAATCAAGAGTTACGTAATAGAGTTAAGCAAGTGGAAAGCCTGTTGACAAATGTTCTGTCGTTGATTCATAATCGATTATCTGGAGAAGATGTGAATGATATTATACAAGCTGCAAGACAGGTATATTGTATTTTACTCTTGGAGTTCATATTTCAATGTTATGTTTTGTGTGTGATATTTTTTTATTTATCACTGGTTTTCCATATGTTTAAGTTTAATGTATTGCATTTGTAATGTCTTTTTTTCCATAATTTTTTTTCTTTAATGAATGATGGAAATATTTATTAAGAAGAGTCTATAAGTTGTATTTTATTTTTAATAGGTTACAGATGCTTCAAGTGCCCCTGACCATAGGAATTCTCTAAATCCAGACACTAATGAAGATACTGAAGATGGTATATAATACAGTTTTAACTAATTCTTACTGAAATTGTTAATATTTCTTATGTTGAGTTATGTTATGATTCATTTGTTCTTTTTGTTATTTGCAGGTGAGGATTAGAAGCTAATTTTTTCTTGATGGAGCAAACTTAGAAAATGAGTGGATGAGATTGTTATAAGACTTTACTCTTAGGTTGACTTTTCTACTATTTTGTAATTGACACTCATGTAATACTTCATATATTTTTAATATGATTGAAGTTTAATTTTATTTAATTTTGTTTCGTAAACATATTTATTTATTTTATTGTGTACTTAGTTTATAATTGGATTAATATTATAAAAGAATATATTAAATTATCATAAGCGTAATTAATGAGAAAAAATTATGTACTGAGCAAATTATGACCTATCCATAAAATTTGTTGGGGGGGGGGGGTATGTGTAAAAAATGTTGCTAAAACCTATACCAACGGATCACATGAAAAGAACTATACCAACGGAATAAATACGGTGGGTATATATTCAAATAATTGGATGTGAAAACCATCGCTAAAACCTATAGCAATGGAGTTTCAACCGTGGGTATAGGAAAGCAAAAGGTGTCTTTAAAACCTATACCAACGGATACGAAACCGTGGGTATAACACCGATACCTATACCAACGGGTGAAAAAACCGTCGCTATAGGCTATAGTGACGGCATTTTGCCGTGGGTATAGCTAATTAAAAACGACGGAAAAATATGTCCGTTGGTATAGGTTTTACGGGCTATACCTACGGTTTTTTTCCTTTTACCCACGGATTTTTGCTGTCATTATATGTCAAATTCCTTGTAGTGATACAAGCAAATAGTTATATAAATAAATAGGATAAGATAGTATTTAAATATATCTATTGTTCCATCATAATTAGTAGTGAATTCTTTTTCCAGATCTAATGCATCTATTTACTTTTGAAAGAAAAAAAAAACAGAGGTACTAACTACTAAGTTGTAGTGAATTCTTTTTCCAGATCTAATGTTTTTTTTCTTAAAAAAGTACACTACAATATCCAACTGCAATTGACCTATTTGACACCTATAAGTATTTCTAATTACTTTAAGAGGCATGCCTTCAGAATTATTTTGAAAATGAAACACAGATTCAGAGATAATTATTTTGCATACCAGTAACTGAGGGACAGATACAAGAACTAGCGAAATACAGTACACACTAACTGAAATTGCTACTCCAGCAATAAAATTGTGCAGTAACAGCATGTTGTCTTTACTGGGGACGAAAGCTACCTTGAGAGTATTGGTCATCTCAAAAATCCGGTCGGATAACTGATACAAGTATTAAATAAGATATATTATGTTTAGTCTCAGGAAATTTGTTTGGTTGATTAAGGTGAGATTTATTGAAGGAATCTTGCGTAAGTAAGAAATGCATACAAAGAGATAAATTGCTGTGGTAAGCATGAAATTGAGCAGTGGATAATCTGGGATAAAAGAAAGAAGCCACTTGGGCTGACCATTAGGCACGTTTGACCTGCACAGTTCCCATAGAATAAATATTTGAAATCATTATCAATAGGCTACAATAAGCATTCATCAGGAATTAAATAGATAACGAGTGTATGGTTAATATAAGAAATTCCAAGTCCATATATAAAATATCATAAGAATATGAATATATGATGGTTTTTTGGAGTATAAACTGAATATTCCAGCCCCCTCATTTTTGTTTTTCACACTGTTCAGGCTTTGATCAAATAACTAGTGAACTTTTATTGTGATCATACAATTTGCTAAAAATGTAAAAAGAAGTAAAAAATTATATCTTTAACTCAGCTTTACATCCATCTTGATGGAATTATTAATTAGGACCTCAATAAAGACAAAGGAATATTCTAGCTAAGACCAAAGATCAAGTTTGAAGATATCTTGTTCTATAACAGTCTTGGTAAGAATGACAGCTAAATTCACTACATCATTTAGAGCGATTTGTAGTAGCTAACTATTGCTTGAGATTTCCAAACAAAATAAAAAAAGGAGAAATATAGAATATGCAAAAATTATTATGCATACGCACCTTAACCGAATATGTATTTGAGAGATATATGTCTCCAGAGTGACTTTGTCAAGCCAACTACAAGGAGAGAAATGTATGTTAGATGAGAAAGTTATTTCAAAATATAGACATGAAGATATAATCAAATAAAATTCAGACTTATGAATGATATTGATATATAACTTACGCAAACAAAGTCAAAGAGAAGTTGCGGATCTGTTGTGTGCAATTACGCAGGCAAATGTAGACTCTGTGTGCATTAAAACCTAGATATTAGTCAGTCTTTTACCAGCACAGACACCAACTGACTTTAATCTGAAACAAACTCCAAATACATACGTGATGGGGATCCATGATGTGTAAGGATATATCCGTGCTGATTTCATTTGTAATATGATTTTAGACCAGTACTTAGTTGAAGCACATAGCTCATTGTTACTATTCTTGCGGACATGCCAATCATTTATATTAAGAGAAATAAAGGGTAATTGTGATATGAATTAAAAAATTCTGAATGGATGATATACAAATTCAACTTATTTGTCTACATATACATCGCCTTGTTTTACTCGAAAAAAATCCATCAATTTGCAAGCTACACAACATTTCCCTTAGAAGAGCATTATTTAACATTAATTGGCTCTATAAGAAGGTTGGTCACACTCAGGATTTGCATAGATAAAAAAAGAAGTGATGGCTAGAAACCAGAAGAAGAAACTCACAAGCCCCCAATAATACTTTAATACTTCTAAAACAAATAAAGAACAAAATGAAGAAAAAGCACACCAAGAAATCATAGAAAAAATATGAAGGTTAACAGATTATACCTCTCTTTGGCATCCATCTTTCCTCTTTCCCTCTTTCAAGCTTTTATTTATCACGTTTAGATATAAATGACCATCAGGCACCTCCACTATTTTCTTTAGAGCTTCTTCATCCATCCCATCAAAAAAAATCCAGAGCTATCTTCATAATCTAACAAATAAAACAACATTTCTATCTAAATATTAACTACAATCATATCATTCACCCTATCCATCTCAACCAAGTCTTCAAAATCATTAACCCATATAAATTTAAGAAAAACAAGAAAAATGAAATGTAAACTAAACCTAAATAGACTACTAGTTGCATATAAGATCTAAGGTTAACTATATACTTGCCAAGGACTTGAGCTAGAAGGTTTTGATGTAAGAATCGACGATGCCATGACGATGAGTCAGTGTTCGAAATTGCAGGCTATTGAGCAAGAGCGTCTCCTTGGGTGGGCAATTGCTGAAGTTGGGAGACTGACCGTTCAGGGAGGAGACGGTGGACGGCGGATGAGCGGGAGATGACGTGGCCAATGGCGGTGGGGAAGGGGTGGAGGCAGTGGCCAAGACGGAGGAGGGAAGCAGATTGGAAGGGGAGAGGAGAAAGGAAGGTGGATGTAAGATGGAAGAGCTTTTTAGAGGTGAGGGGTTTTCGATTTGGGGTTTTGAGAGAGACGGGGGGGGGGGGGGGGAATGAAATTAGTAATTGGGAGTTTGGTGGGAATTAAAAGCGTTCTATCCCGGCATGTTTCAAAAAATGCCGGGACAAACCTATCTATTCCAGTGGTTTTTTAAACGCTGGTAAAAAACGCTGGAATAGACCCCTTGGATTTTCATAGCAGTCTATCCCGGCGTTTCGCTAAAATGTCGGCGAAAAAGCGCCGGGAAAGCCCACTTTTGTTGTAGTGATATCCATTTGTGCGGCTCCAATAATCATGTCTGAGCTCAGCAAAATTGAACGTGATGGGAAATTAGAGACTTAAAAACATATCTTGCAAATCAATATATTTAAGCATATATAAGTGGATGATATCGAGAATATATATATATATATATATATATATATATATATAGAGTAAGTCTATTAAGAGATGGAAAGCTGAATGCCTTATCTGAGCTGGAAGTGATCAGCCGTCTGATCGAACTTGATCAAGATCGGACGGCTGATCTTCCCTCCGCTTTCTCTTCAGATTTTAAGAGGGGTAAAAGGGGTATACCCCTTATCTCAAAGCCAGATCTGGTATACCCCTTCGATTCCTTATCGACTAAGCCTACGAACTCTTCTCTCTTCTCTCCCGCTCTCTCTCTCGTTCCAAACCCTAATCCCCCTCTCTCCCGCTCTCAAATCCCGCTCTCGATCTGTGTTTGCTCTCTTTGGATTCCTCTCTTCTCTTCTCACCCTATCTGAAGAGATCGGCACCTTCGAAACCCTAATCGAAGGTCTCTTCGAAACCCTAATCGGCACCTTCGCTCCTCTCCCGCTATCTTTCGTCCTCACCTGTGACAAACCCTACCCCTACCACCGATCGAAGTACCTGTGCTTCGCTCATCTTCAGATCGATTTGTTGGGCTGTCGTGAGCTGCACCTTAACATTGCACTTGAGAGTTCGTTCTCTTCTTCCTGACGAAGAACCCATACTGCGACAAGGGTTTCAATTTCTCACCTTGAATTCAAATTTTATTTCCTTTATAAATGCTTCTAGGTTGTTGTTATATTCTTAGCGCTTAAATTATGCTCTGTTAATATTCGCACTAGTATTCGGACTAGTACATTTAGATTAGCGAATAATATTCGTACTGGTATATGGAATTTTTAGATATGGACATGACACATGCATATAAGCACACAAAATCCATGTAATATGCAGTCTAGTTTTTGTTTATTTCGAGACTTGCTTCAATCACTGCTAATAGGACATGACACATGCATATAAGCACCCTAATTCCACGTAGTTACCATGTAAGAAGCTGTCGGTTGTTTTCCTTTGAAATGTTAAAGTAACCTGATTGTCAATCTTTGACATGGTTTTTTATACCAAAATGGGTTAACTTCCAATCTAAGTATGCTGCTAGCATCCCCATTTTCTTTTTTTTGTTGTTAGTGAAGCTTATTTTCATGCATCTGATTGTCAACTTGGCATGTTTGACCAAAATGGGTTCACTGTGAACTGAGGATGCTATAGCTCTATGCCAAAATCCTCCGGCTATGTACAACAATTGGTTCACTCTGAAAAATATATGCTTATATACTGGACATTTTCATTTTTCTTTTACTGTTTCCTTTGTTTAGTATTATTATTATTATTATTATTATTATTATTATTATGAGATAAGTGATTATTAGTAGTCATGAACAGAATAGTTCATGAGTCATCAGATCTTCTTGTTACCGTAGTTACAGCACGACGCGCTCATTATTCGGCCGATTCCTCTTCATCAGCAAAATACCCTTTACCATCATCATCTCCTTGAACGGAAAGCCAAATACAGGGGAGACTATAGTCGATTTTTTTTTATGCTCGAACACAGGGTGTGCGATAAAATACTACTAAGGTGGTTGTGATCATTTCCACAAAAGGTCGTTTAGGGTTTGGTGAATAGAGTAGATTGTGTTAAGATGTAGTTTTTTTTTGTACATTTTTTGGAGCCACAATTTCTCTATTTTACAGTTAAAGATTATATCGTTTATTTATTTTTAATTTTTGTTGTCTCATTCTCCTATGAAGGATGGAGATTGAAAATGAGGAATTACTAAGCCAGGATGTTCAGTCCAGTTGGAGGGATGTTGATGATGCATCTAAACCATTTGTTGGTTTAGTATTTGCAACCTTAGAAGATGGATTTGAATTTTATAAAACATATACAAAATTATGCGGTTTTTCAGTACGAAAGTCTGCAACAATGGTTGATACTACCACAAAGGAGAGATATTCACAACAATTTGTTTGCTCAAAGCAAGGCAAGCCGGTTGATACAACCGGTGATAATGAAGAATCTTCTCCAATTTTGATCAAGAGAATGAAACGGGCAATAATGAAAGAAGACTGTATGGCTCAAATACAAATTCAAAGGGATGTTGACGGAAGATGGTCAATCCGTAGGTTTGTTGAGGAGCACAGTCATATTTGTGTCACACCTCGAAAGCAACAATTTCTAAGATGTAATAGAAATGTATCTGAAGCGCAAAAAAGCTTACTCAGTACTTTCAAAGAGGCTAATATACGAACTTCAGAGTTTATGTCCTTCATGGAAATAGAAAATGAAGGTTTCAGTAACATTAATTGTACTGAAAAAGATATTAGAAATTCCTTGCAAAGAGAGAGGGATGGTATGAGACCTTATGATGTTGATATATTGTTGGAACACTTCCAAGAGGAAAAAGAGAGGAATCATTCTTTCTGTTTTCATTACAAGGTTGATGAAGACAACAAATTAACTCATGTATTATGGGTTGATGCTATTGCCAGGAAGGCTTTCAAATATTTTGGTGAAGTGCTAATTTTTGACACCACATATGATACCAACGAATACAAGTTGGTTTTTGCGCCGTTTACCGGAGTTAATCATCATGGCCAATCTGTAAATTTTGGTGCGGCATTTATAAATAAGGAGACCACCGATTCTTTTGTTTGGTTGTTTCAAAAATGGGGTGAAATAATGGGTGGGTCTCCACCAAAAGTGATCATCACGGACCAAGATCCTGCAATGGATAATGCAATTCGCATGTGTTTTCCTAGTTCGAGCCACAGGCTTTGCATGTGGCACATTCTTAAAAAGCTTCCCGATAAGCTTGGTGGCCCGGAATTGAATAGTGATTTTAGCATTCCATTTCACAGTTGCATCTGGGAATCTGAGACCCCAGAAGAGTTTGAGATGAGATGGAATGACGTAATGCACGCTAATGTGCAAATTGCAGGTATTACTTGTTTCAATAAATTATTCTTATGTTTGAATTTTTTTTTTTTCTATTAGTACTTGATACATATCCCAATAACAGGTAGTCCTTGGCTTTCTGACATTTATTTGCTTTGTGAGAAGTGGATACCGGCTTATGCCAAGCATATTTTTACCGCTGGTATTCGCACAACTCAGAGATCAGAAAGCATGAATGCTTTTGTTGATAAGTATGTTAGTAGTAAAAATTCTCTACATGAATTTATGACCAGATTTGAAAGGGCAATAAGGAAACAAAGACAGAATCAGTTAGCAGCTGACTATACCACTCTGCATACCAAACCAAAGCTGCAAACAGGTTTTGAAATTGAGTCCCAAATGTCTGAACAGTACACTAGATCGAAATTTCATATATTTCAGGCTGAACTAGTTGAAAGCTTGAATTATGCATCTTTAATGAAAGCTGACGATGGTAGTGTGCGACACTATATTGTCAGGAGAATGGCAAAGTCGGTACAGCATGATAAAACAAGAGATGTGGTCTACAAGGGGATGGATATTACTGGGACTTGCACATGTAGTAAATTTGAAGTGGAGGGAATTCCTTGTAGACACATCCTTGTGGTATTGAAGAATGAGTTTGTTGATTCCCTGCCTCAATGTTATATTTTAAAGAGGTGGACCGCCTCTATAACTACCGAGATTGTATATGATGATGCTGGTGCTGAAATAATCGGTAGTTACGGTAGTCCACAAGATTTGGACATGGTGGAATTGTCCAATGAATTGAACAAAGTGATGAGGATTGCTCGCTCATCAAAGGAGATGTGCCAAAAGGCGAAAACATTACTAGTTGGTGTTGTTGCAGAATTGCAACAAGATATGTCCCAAGAATCACAACAACCAACAACTAGTTCACTACCTAAAACAATCCATATTCAAGTACCCGATGTTGCAAAAACCAAGGGTAGTGGGAAGCGCATCAAAGGGGGTAGGGAGAAAGCATTGGAGATGGCTGCGAAACCACTGAGAAAGTGTCGCTTGTGCAAGAAGCTTGTTAATCATGACAGTCGTACTTGTCCTTTAAAGCAAAGGTTAGTAATTAAATAAAAAGTTTATACTTTATTTTTTTTGTAGTTAGTATAATTTTAATTTCGTTTTGTGAACATTAAACGTGTAGCTCTACTATAAATGAGTCACAAGCTTCTACTACAGTTTCAACAATGCAACCTATAACAGAGGATCCTCCGAATATAGCATGAACTTTGTTGAGTTATTTCTGTGTCTTTTGCAAGGTAAGTGTCATATATATCTGCCGTTATATTAGTTTATTACATTATAACACATTTGTTAACTTAACCAATTTGTTTTGTTTGTTTGCAGGTAAATCATTAATGGAAAAATATGATGCTCGATAAGCAATTTAGTACCTGAAAAGTTGGTAAAAAATTTCCGATTTATAGTTTAGATTTCCACCTTTAATAGGCAATGATGAAAAGTATATGCAACTTAAATTTTGTTCTTGAACACTAGCCGGTGTGCTTTAATAAAGCGGCCCTAGTGTCAAATTCAAAATTTCAAATTTGACTCCTTTATACCTGATTTAATATGCGGCAGTGATGAAAAGTTTATGCATGATTTCATATTTCATGATTATTGGAGATGGTGTTGAACTTCATGTTAATCTTGGTTTTGTTTGGGTCAAGAAGAGAGGAAGGGTTAATAGATAAGGAATCGAAGCAGTATACACAATCTGCTTTGAGATAAGGGGTATACCCCTTTTACCCCTCTTAAGTTTATGCACCTTTGTAAGTTTTTACAAAATATTAAAGTGGTAATTGTTGTTTTTCTGAGCCGCATGAATTTTTAATTCCGAGTGAATGAGATAATATTTTCTGTTGCATTTATTCTGAGCCTACAAGTTTTAACCATGTTCAACAAACACTCTCCAGGAACATGCAACATACGTACTTGAATTTTCTTCTATTTGATGTATCTTTTGGTGCAGGAATCGAAGAGAAAGAACGAGATGTTCGTTAGCGCCGAACACATTATACTTGAAGCTATGTTTCTGTGCAGGGTTGGGGAAAAAATGAAACTTCATGTCATGTCTGTGTTGGTTATGAGCATTACAAAGATTGCATGCTACATGCTCTGTCTGTGTCTGTCTGTGTCTGTACTGGGCTAATAAAATTTTTACTTCATGCTCTGTCTGTCTCTGTACTGGGTTGATAAAATTTTGTACTTCATGATCTGTCTGTGTCTGTACTGGGCTGATAAAATTTTTATACTTCATGCTCTATACAAAAGTATATGTTGGTGTATGTTCTTGGCTGTTTAAAATTTTTAAACTTCATGCTATATTTGTGTTTGCTCTGGTGTGGCAAAAATTTGAGACCTCATGTTGTGTCTGTGTTGTTTATTAGCTTTACAAATTTTGCCACTTCATGTTCTGTTAGTGTTGTTTATGAGCATTACAAAAATTGCCACTTCATGGTCTGCCTGGGCTTCTTCTTTGGTGCCAAAATTTTTTACTACATGCTCAGTTTGTGTTTGCTCTGGTCTGCCAAATAAATGAGACTTCATGTTCTGTTAGTGTTGTTTATGAGCATTACAAAAATTGCCACTTCATGGTCTGCCTGGGCTTCTTCTTTGCTGCCAAAATTTTTTACTTCATGCTCAGTTTGTGTTTGATCTGGTCTGCCCAAAAAATGAGACTTCATGTTCTGTTAGTGTTGTTTATGAGCATTACAAAAATTGCCACTTCATGGTCTGCCTGGGCTTCTTCTTTGCTCCCAAAATTTTTTTAATGCTCATGCTCAGTTTGTGTTTGCTCTGGTCTCCCAAAAAAATGAGACTTCATGTTCTGCCTCTGTTGTTTATGAGCACTACAAATTTTGCATCATTACATTAAGACAGTACTATATACGAAGAAAATAAACTGCACAAAATTTCAATAATTACATTAAGACAATAATGAACTGATTATTTGGAAAAAATTGGATCTTCATAGAATTGCAAAGTAATAGTTCACAAATTTTGTACAGCATAAGAAATATTAATTTACAGCCTAGTACATTGTTTAATAAATTTCAAGTACATGACAATTTTTACATAATTTGCTCCGAATGTCAAATTTTCCCGTACTGCAGTCTTCAATCACTCCAAAATGCACTTCATGCTGAAATCTACCTGAAATCAAAAGTACATTTAAATTATTGAACATGAA